>JAOPSE010000046.1:10189631-10617950 GCA_029449295.1 Zea luxurians
CGTCAGACGACGAGAGGAAGAAGGGCGCGGGCGAGCAGAGCAGGCAGGACGCCGGACGTCGTGGGCAAGCTCCATGGGAGGAAGATCCGAGCTGGAGCAGGGAGGAGCGCCATGGAGGGGCTCGGCTGCCAGCAGGGGAAAATGAAGCACCACCACGGCGTACTGGGCGACCATGACGAGGGAGCTCGGGGGGAAGCTGCGGCTTGCAGGGGAGCTCTGGCCGAGCGCGAGCGAGTAGAGGGACGTGGTCGAGCAGGGGCCAGACTTGAAGAAGATGCAGCGAGCGGCCCAGGCACCGGCAGCTGGACTGGGCGAGCGCCATGGAAGAGACGCGCGGTTGGGAGAGAGGAGGAGGAGCACGCGTGAGGAGCCGCTTGGGTGGTCGGTGGGATTTTCTTCTCCAAGAGCTTGAGCAGCGCAGGAGATAAGGTCGCTGGCCGTCACACGATGAGAAGAAAAATCAGGGAGAACGGTGGTGGGATATTTGAGGATTTTCTTTTCTCTTCTTTTTTTAAAGAAAAATCGCATATATTTTGGATCACGATTTTTAGCGATGTATACTAGGTCGACATGCTATACGGCTACACATTTCATTCTCCGAATTTAGCGAACCAAATTATTTACCAATTACTCGCTTTCATTTCTAGTTACACTGGTCTAGTTTGTTTCGGACTGAAAACTATTTTTGTGAATTCCAATTAATTTGTTCGGGATAAAAATCAATAGAGTGGGTCGAGCATCCGAATTCGTATTCTCTAATCTATAACTTTTAAACAGGCACAAGACTCGACATATCGCGAGATAAATGCACGATATCGATGCGGCATCGAGATTGCGATCCTTTCCAGAAGCGACAACACACATCGTTTACGTTGGCGAGAGTCTGTGCGCTGTCCAGACACGGATTTTGCACCCGCCACATGCCACACGATGTCAAGCCATAGATAGACTTATGCGACGCAAGCGTGAAAGAATTTCAAACAGAATTTTTAAGGAACCACATTTGATTTCCAGGATTATAGTTTGGGCAAGATGTTGATGGCTTAACCCAAAACGATACTGGATTTGATGTTCCGGAAGATTTCTAAAGTCTAAATTTTGCAAAATAAATTAGGGCAATTTAGACAGATGGAGATAGACATGATATCCAAATCATGATAGATAAAGATAATTAGACCTTAGTGTCTGTTTTATTTACTGATATCAAGTGCTTAAATCCATACTCGTTGTCGAGCGGAATATAAACACCTGGGGTGTTACAGTAATGGTGAATTGTTCGTATGAACGAACGATGAACGATGAATAATGACTATGAACGAACGATGAACGATGAATAGGGACTATGAACGAATGATGAACGATGAATAGGGACTATGAACAAACGATGAACGATGAATAGGGACTATGAATGATGAATAGGGACTATGAACGAACGATGAACGATGAATAGGAACTATGAATGATGAATAGGGACTATGAACGATGAATATGGACTGTGAACGAACGATAAACGATGAATAGGGACTATGAACAATTAATAGGGACTATGAACGAACGGACGAACAATCGAATGATCGGATGAATGAACGATCGTATTTCGGCAGCATAACGGCTGAACAAAGATTATTTGGACGAACGATCGGATGAACGGACGAACGAACCATGAACGATCGAACGATCAGACGAACGAACGAACAAACTAAGAACAGGTGGATGAACGATCGAAGAACGATCGAATGATCCTTGTGCTAGCGTTTGCTTGTTGGGACTTGGAGTGGGCATGTGGGGGGGAGGAAGAGAGTTGCCATGAAATGGCTTGGGGTGGCTTGAGAGGAGGCCCTTACCCCTCTATTTATAGGCTAGGTGGGGGGATTAGGGGGAGGAGGCGAGGATTAGTGGGAGGATGCGAGGATTAGTGGGAGATAAGCGTGCATTAGTCTTGTATAAGTGAAATTAGCTCGGCAAGCTCACTGTATGACACCGGAGACGTACATATACGTATGAGCATGAGGAAAATTATGAAGAAAATATTTGTAGGTACTTTAAAAATGATTCTGAAGTTATTTCTCAGGAGGAAAATATTTGGAGAATTATTGGTGGAATATTTGGGCAGTATTTCTGGAAAGAATCAGAGGGGATCACTAGGGAAATATTTGTAGGATATTTTGAGGAGGGTTTTGGAGATAATATAGACCACTATATTTTATTTATTGATATCAACTCGCAAACAAACATTTTGAAACAAAATTTAAAATTCATTTTCAATTTAGAGCAAGTTTGAGGAAATTTCAAGATTTGAATTTTTGGGGTGCTATAGATCTACCCCACTTAAAATGAATCTCATCCTCGAGATTCGGCTTAGAAGGGTTATGGGTATAGCTTTACTTCAGCTACATATCTTCCTTATGCAAACTCTTCAAGGAGATGGAGCTTCAACAAAATCTGGCCTTTGAGGAGCATCCGGTTGCTGATTGCAAACGCTGATTCTGGCTACTCAAAGATCATCTTTAGGCTTCAGCTTTCGCTTAGCAGCTAGCTTATTGAGGAAGCATCGATGCCAACACGCAAACCTTCCTCTTGTGAACTCCCACATGGATTCCTTCCTTGATTGGTCTTTTGGTGCTTTATCAACAAAACTTGGGTGACCACTTCTCATCCAAAAACTTATATGCTTGGATGATCTGGTCCTCCACAAGCTTGCTACAGGCCTTCTTCTTTTTCTCCATAGTAGGAACCTAACTGGAACACTACCCCACTTAAAAAATGAGGGTAGAACTCTTGAATCTTGGGGATTTGAATTCCTTGAAGTACCTCATAACACAGGTGTTACGAGGCCTTCTTCTGCTGTTGCTGCTTGAGCAGGCTGCGGAGAGATGACTCACATAGAGTTGATTTTGGGACAACCTTCTTCTCATCTTCTCTTCACTATTTTCTTTTCTCTTCTCATTACCTCTTTCTATCTCTTTGTTCTTCCCACTGGAGGATTCTATCAAAGAGTATTACCATCATACAGAGGAGGAAACCAAAGACTATGAACCATGTACAACAGCCTTCAACCCAAGAATCACCAAATATTGTGATCTTAGGTGCGAGGGAGTGCAAAAAGGAGTTGCTTGCAATTTGGTAGAGGGGATTTTTGTCAGGTGTGTTTTTCTTAGGATAGGAACTGAGGGAGCTGGTGGGGGAGGTTTATAGGTGAGCTGGGGTGCTCGGGTGCGAAGTGGTGGTGATGGAGCAGGTGCCACACAATAGTGGGTGCGACGGAGGGGAGGGGGCCTGTTGCCGGCGATGATGGCGGTGGTGGGTGCACTACAAAGGGGGTGTGCAGCTGTGGTAGTGCGCATGGAGGCAGGGCACGCGTGCGGGGGGCACGAGTGTGTGGTGGGGTCAATGACCCTGATGTTTGTGGAATCTGGTTCCAAGAATCTTTGCCTCTCTATATGGTAATAACTTCTTTTGTCCTCTTTTTCTATTTAATTTGACTCAGGGGCAGTGCTTTGATTCTCACGGTCGGTCCTTTTGACTGAGTGGCTGGACATGTTTCTTCTGTAGCTTATTCCAGGCTTCAAGGGTAAGCTTCCCAGTATCTTCTTGGGTGAGGTACTTTTCTCTTGAGATGGGTTAAGATGAGAATGGAAGCATAAGGTGAGGATTAGCTCTAATTTGTGATTTATGTTTTTAGAGAAAACCTTTCTTAAAAAGAAAGAAAACACATAAGCTCAGTAATGATAAGCACAAACAAATCAAATGTTTTGAATAAGGGAAGAATAGAGTTTTTCAAAGCATGTACTACTCAGATTCGGGGGCTAAGCATACCTACTATTGCTCGGCTCCTGAACTGAGAACTATGCTAAATGCGACTTATGAGCACTAACGTTAAAACATCACATATGCACTCAAAAGGGGAGAAAACATCAAGCGAAATTCATTTTGAAATGCCCTAGGGGCCACACAATTAGAGTTTTTCAAAACATGAGACTACACGATTACCTCTCATACATGCAGGGCTCTAGCCAAAGTGAAGAAAAAACTTCACTACCCAATGCATGCAGAGGACTGGGCATAACTAACTTCAGACCGGCAGCTTCTCTTCTGGCAAGGCTGGTGCACAACTTCAATCTGAGACATCTCCTGGGTGGGTTAAGAGGGAGGTGATGTTGATGACTTCTTCTGGCGACGACGAAGATGGCAAGACGGGGTCGAACTCTTCTTCAAGCGGGACAGGCTCTTGTAGCTCCTTAGAGGGCAGTGGTGCTGGTGGGGTGCTTGCAGCTTCTTCCTTGACCTCAAGGGAGAGTGCTGGAATCTTTTTTATGATGAGGGGCTCAAACAACTCTAGCGGTGGATCTTGGGAAGACTCGGGGTGCTCTTGCTTATCCATAGCCTTAGGGGAGACTGGCATTCCTTCCAAGACTATACCTCCTTTCAGGAGTTCCCAAGCCTTCTTTTCTCCTTTGATAGAGACCGGGTGACCTTTAAGAATATGGGGATCTTTAGCTCCCATGGGTTGAACTGGGTTGGATGAAGCAGGCTCTTGGATCCGCAGGGCTCTATGTTGGTTATGGGTTACCAAGTAGGCTTCAATCAACTTCTGGACATGCTCATCCTTGGCTTGCTTCAGGGCTTCAACAGCAATGACTTCATGACTTTCCAAGGCAGTTGCATGGGCTTGAGCTGAGGTGAGATCCACATGGAGCTTACAGTTGCGCTTTCTCTGCATCTTCTGCTCGGGCAATCATCTGATGGTGGTGCCGAGCCAAGAAATCATACTGTGCATCCAGGGTGAGCAGGTATGCAGTGAGGTACACGATTGTGGGGTTGTCCTCAAGCAGCTGCTGCCCTTCCAATGCACACATCCTGGCCATCCAAACGGGACGGTCTCTCTGAAAGGGCGGAAAGAATCTGAGCGGGGTGTCGGCCACTTCTTCTTCATATATTTGACATAGGGCCCTCAATGCCTTGCGAGCGATGACTTGGCAGGTGTCTTTGAATCTGTGCCCCGCAGTAGTGACACTCCATTCCACATGGTGCGGACTAGATCCAATGTATACAATCACGACATACTTCTCTGTGCCATGCTCAATGAATTCACGACCATCATACTCTGGCTGGCTCCTGATTCCGAGGCGAACTGTGCATGCTCTCAACAACTTGGGGAAACCATCTTCATTCTGGCAAAAGCTGGTTTGGCAGCGAACCTCCATCTGACTTCTGAGACAAGGAAAGGGGGAAAACATTTTTGAAATGGAGGGATGAGAGCAAGAATTTTTTTTAAGAAAATAGTTTTGACTCAACTTTTGGATCAAGCCTAAGGGTTATGTCATGCGGCCAACCTAAGAGCTCTAGTACCACCTGAAGCACTCCAATCCTCTAGGACTCAAATTTGATACAATTACTAGTCCTAGGAGGCTAGTAAACACATTTACACATCGGATGATTCTAGATCTGCTTAAACGAGACAAACCTATAAAGGTGGCGATCAACTTTAAGAGTTGGTTCACAACTCGGGACATATCATCAGAGTGGGGCTGAGCAGCCCGATATATGCAGCGAAGCAAATCAGCGGTCCAACAGCCACCGGCAAGGTTGGGAACAGGCGTAACTCTTACCCGATCAGCGATCTCCTTCTCTGAAAAACAACAAATAAGCAAGGGTAAGTACTTACGTACTCAGCAGCCCACATTCACCTGCGGAATGAGGAAATCAGATATAATGCATGGAGTATGTGGAGCTCAGGATATTTTGCAGAAATAGCAATATTTGATGCAAGGTTATTTTGTAAAACATTTTGTATTTTTTAAAGCGCATCCTCTCCCAAAGGAGCAAGAAGTTTTTCAATATAGAACAAAATCCCCTGGACTAAACCATCTAGGTATCTCAGTAGTTTCCCATTGGTTTTCATTTTCAAAAACAGCTACTGGACTTCCCGTCCACCATAGCTCACGGCTCGACCACCGGACCTTTTAAAACCACTTTTCAAAATCATTTTTGGAAAACAAAACACTAGTTGTCAAATGCAAGCCATGACTCATCCATATCCATGGACGTGGACTATTCGAATAGGTTTTTAAACTCTGCGCAGAGGTGAACACTTTACCCACTAGTCCGGTTTCTACAATCTCATCGTCGTGAGATCCGAATGCCGAATCTCTCTCTCTTTCCTTGCACGTCCTTACCTTAGCGATTATACCAGAAGGAACAAGGCCACCACCATGCCCAAACTGGACAAAACATTCCCCTTCCTTATCCTCCCGGTGCTCCCCAGCCGTCATAATCCTGGGGTTCGGACCGTACAAGTTCAGATCAAGCGACTGCCCATACAGTCTCGAGTGGTTGTACTTGATAAGAAGAGTATAGGTAAGGAGTGATGACAAATCGGTCCTTAGGCGAGAGGGACAATCCTTCATGCTCACACCTAAACCAGCTGAGCCATCACCTTAGGCCCTCCCCTAAACCAGGGAGTCCCTGATCATCCCACTCAAGGATGATAAGGGTGACAACCCTTCATCATACCCATTTTCAAAAAAAATCTTTTGAAAACTCACACATTTTCTCAAATCATTTGTAACAAAGATGTCAAGGAGTATAAAGATTGATTACAGCAAAGGCTGGGTGGCCATAATAACTTGTTTCTTAGCAGCAAAATCATATCATGCATAAAATAACAAGCTGAGGGTTGTGGTTGAAAAGGCATAGGTAATTTATGCATCAAAGGGATCCAGTGAGCTTGTCGTGCTTTAACCGGCGAAAGGGTGAGAGCTCGCGGAACTGGCTTCTGGCTCCACCGTCTGGCGTAGACATGCAGAACTGTCCTTCACGAGATGGCATGAACGCTCCAATAACTATGCAATATGAACAAGCAAACATACAAACCAACATGTATATCGTCAAATATTTAGTATAGTGGTCAGAATGGCGATATATGGATGGGTACAGTCTTGAGCAGAATCTGTGTCATGTGGTGTTCTTATATTACTAGTGATGGAGTGGAGGTGCTTACCAGGAGGGTGGATTGGAGGCGAAGAAACACTATGCGTGTAGCCGACAGAGCGGAGTAACTGAGTGGGTGGGGTGTTTGTCTTGGCTGAGGGTGTTGAGTGTGTGGAGAGGGAGAGGGTAGCTGGGTATTTATAGCTAGGTCTATGTGGTGTAGTACAGTAGAGTTCACTGTTGGTGAGAATAGTGACGAACAAATCGTCTGACTTAGTCTGAACAGGGAAATTATAAGCAGAATATGGGACAAGAGTATTTTGGTTGTTTTCTGGGATATGAACCATGCTTAAGGGATGACATGGTTGAACAGGGAATAATTTGATTAGAATTTAGAAATAAGAATTGTTGGAATCTGAGTTTGGAAGCCTGGTTCGAAAGAATCTCAAAGTTAAGCGTGCTCAACTTGGAGAAATCTGGGATGGGTGACTAGATGGAAAGTTCTTACTGGAGAAAAATCACTGTCACCGGAGTTCGTATGACTGGAATATTGGTCTGGCAGGTCTTCAGTGAACTAGACAGCATGATGGATGAGCAGTTGAAATTTGGGGTGATCGGATGACCGATAAATAGTAACGATGAATAGTAATAATGAATAGTGACGATGAAATAGTAACAATAAATATCATCGATGAATAGTAACAATGATGAATAGTGATGGTGAATAGTTCGTATGAACGAACGATGAATAGTGGCTACGATCGAACGATGAACGATGAATAGGGACTATGAACGAACGATGAATATGAACTATGAATGATGAATAGGGACTATGAACAATGAATAGGGACTATGAACGAATGATGAACGATGAATAGGTACTATGAACGAACGGACGAACGATCGAATGATCGAACGAACGAACGATCGGAATTTCGGCAGTATAACGGTTGAACAAAGATTATTTGGACGAACGAACGGACGAACGATCGAACGATCGGACGAATGAACATGAATGATCGGACGAACGAATGAACAAACTAAGAACAGGTGGACGAATGATCGAAGAACGATCGAACGATCCTTGTGCTAGTGTGTGCTTGTGTGGGACTTGGAGTGGGCGTGTGCGGGGGAGGGAGAGAGTTGCCATGAAATAGCTTGGGGTGGCTTGAGAGGAGGCCCTTGCCCCTCTATTTATAGGCTAGGTGGGGGGATTAGGGGGAGGAGGCGAGGATTAGTGGGAGGATGCGAGGATTAGTGGGAGATAAGCATGTATTAGTCTTGTATAAGTGAAATTAGCTCGGCAAGCTCACTGTATGACACCAGAGGCATACATATACGTATGAGTATGAGGAAAGTTATGAAGAAAATATTTGTAGGGACTTTAAAAATGATTCTGAAGGTATTTCTCAAGAGGAAAATATTTGGAGAATTATTGGTGGAATATTTGGGCAGTATTTCTGGAAAGAATCAGAGGGGATCATTGGGGAAATATTTGTAGGATATTTTGAGGAGGGTTTTGGAGATAATATATACCACTATATTTTATTTGTTGATATCAACTCGCAAACAAACATTTTGAAATGAAATATATAATTCATTTTGAAATTAGAGCAAGTTTGAGGAAATTTCAAGATTTGAATTTTTGGGGTGCTACAAGAGGGGAAAGGAGGGGCCGAGCCGGCCTGTGTCGCGGGGCTATGCAGACCGAGCCAGGCCGGTTAGCAGGCTGGCGGCTGCCGTCTCGGGGAGGGGCTGAGCGGGTGGGGGAGGATGGGGGAGGGGAGCATCACCGCCAGGGAGGGAGAGGAAGGAGAAAAGAGAGAGAGGCTGCGTGGGGGAAACAAAAATGAAGAACTCCATGGGCAACAATGGAGGAAGGGCTCACCGAAGAAGAAAACCTCGCCGGAGCCAAGGAGAAAACGCCGATTGAGGATGAATCGTCAGTCGGATCGACGAATCAAGGGCACTAGGACGAAGCCCTCGACGAGACGAACACAGCGGTACCCTTGAAATCCGTCAATGATGCACGGATCGAAAGCAATTGCTCGTTGGAGTTGTCGCTGGAGTTGGAACTATCCCGAACTTCATCGAGCAATTCCGGGAATTGTGGGTCCAAACTAGGGAAACAGTTTTGAAATTTGGAAAGGGCTCGATGAAAGGATTCCAGCCATATATATATTTCTAGGTTTTGAAGATATTTTATTTTTCGTAATTATCTCATTTTTAAAATTAAAATTAATTCCAGAATAAGGCTGAAATCGTTTTTAATGTTCGAAAAATATCTCGAAGGCTCTAAATATTCTAAAAACTTCCTAGACATGATTTGGCACCCAATGAACTCAAAAAAACATATTTAGAACTTTTGAAAATATTTTTAAGTACCTCAAATAAATATATTTTGAATTTTGGAAAATAGAAGAATATTTAGAAAATTATGAAAATTTACGGGAAACTTCTACAAGACATAATAACATGTTTCAAACACTTCTTGCGCTTAGAAACACTATGCAGCAGCATGAATGCAACAACCAAGACACATCTAGGGCTCACGCCAATAGAGAACAAAATAACTCTCTATTGTTTTAATAAAGGGAAAAGTAAAGTTGTCGGGGACCGTAATTAGGGGTACCCCCAAGGCTCCTAATCTCAGCTAGTAACCCCCATCAGCACAAAGCTGCAAAGGCCTGATGGGCGCAATTCCGGTCAAGGCTCCGTCCACTCAAGGGACACGATCTCGCCTCACCTGAGCCCAGCCTCGAGCAGGAATGGTAGAACAAGGCAGATCCGCGCCTCGCCCGAGGGTCTCCTCAAGCAACGGACGCACCTTCGACTCGCCCGAGGCCCAGTTCGGGCAGGCTTCGCGGAGAAGCAACCTTGGCCAGATCGCCTCGCCAGCCGACCGGATCGCAGGAGCATTTAATGCAAGGATCGCCTGACACCTTATCCTGACGTGCGCTTCCCAGTCGACAAGGCCGAAGTGACCGCAGTCACTTCGCCCCTCCAATGACTGACCTGACAGGAAAACAGCGCCGCCTGCGCTGCTCCGACTGTTGTGCCACCCGCCATGGTGAGGCTGACAGCAGCCAAGTCTAGCCTCGAGCGCCATAGGAATCTCCGCCTCACCCGACCCCAGGGCTCGGGCTCAACCTCGACTCCAGAAGACGGTCTCCGCCTCGCCCGACCCCAGGGCTCGGACTCGACCTCGACCTCCGGACGACGGTCTCCGCCTCGCCCGACCCCCGGGCTCGGACTCAGCCTCAACCTCGGAAGACGGTCTCTGCCTCACCCGACCCCAGGGCTCGGGCTCAACCTCGACTCGGAAGACGATCTCCGCCTCGCCCGACCCTAGGGCTCGGACTCGACCTCGACCTCCGGACGATGGTCTCCGCCTCACCCGACCCCCGGGCACGGACTCAACCTCGACCTCGGAGGAGTCACCACCTCACTCAGGCTGACCACGCCACAAGGGGGGCCATCATTACCCTATCCCTAGCTAGCCCAGGCTAGCCCAGGCTACGGGGAACAAGACCGGTGTCCCATCTGGCTCGCCCCGGTAAAACAAGTAATGATGGCGCCTCGCGTGCTCCATGACAACGGCGGTTCTTAGCCCCTTACGGAAGCAAGGAGACGTCAGCAAGGATCCGACAGCCCCGACAGCTGTGCTTCTACAGGGCTCAAGCGCTCCTCCAACGGCCACGACGCCACATGAACAGGGCTCCAACACCTCTCTGACAGCCACGTCGACATGTACATAGGGCTCTGGCTCCTCTCTGCTAGACACGTTAGCACACTGCTACACCCCCTATTGTACACCTGGACCCTCTCCTTACGTCTATAAAAGGAAGGTCCAGGGCCCTCGTACGAGAAGGTGGCCGCGCGGGAGAACGGGCTGACGCGCAGTCTCACGCCCCCTCTCTCTCTCTCTCCCTCGCGAACGCTTGTAACCCCCTACTACAAGCGCATCCGCCCTGGGCGCAGGACAACACGAAGGCTGCGGGTTCCCCTCACTGTTTTCCTCCCTTGTGTCTCTGTCTCGCGTCGACCCATCTGGGCTGGGACTCGCAGTGACAATTTAGTCGTCGGTCCAGGGACCCTCGGGGTCGAAACGCCGACAGTTGGCGCGCCAGGTAGGGGCCTGCTGCGTGTTGACGAACAGCTTCCCGTCAAGCTCCAGATGGGGAGTCTCCAGCAACCTCTCCAACCCGGGACGAAGCTCCGTTTCGGGAGTCTCGAGTTCATGTCCCTAGACGGCAGCTACGACATGATACTCCTTCCTCCGCCGTGCGACAACGACAATGGCGGCCGTTAGCCCGCCCGCCGGCGGCGGAATCGACGACGTCTTCCCCGCGTGGCGAAAGAACAGCATCCGAGTCTGTTCCGTCACCTTCCTCGTCGATGGGGAAGGAGGCGGGGCAATCATGGCCAAGTAGGAAGCGGCGCCTCCTCGGCTATCGAGCGAGTCGACGACGCCGGCGCCCCAGCAGGGGACACGTCGAGCGTTGACCTCGCGTTTGAGACGAAGACGAGCGTCGTTTCCCCGCAACACGCCAACCCCAAGCATACAACGGGCGACGCCAGCATGCTCACGAAGGACTTGCTGAGCGTTAGCCTTGTACCTGAGATAACAGTGCAGTCCGTCCCCGACGCGACTTCGTCACAGTCCGTCGATCAAGAGGTACCGTCTGTTTCCCATCCTGTGCCTTTTAGATTCAGCTTCGACCCACCAAGCAACCCCGCTTTGGTGGACGCTTTCATAAAGGCATATCCAAACCTTCCGAGGTATCATATGTAGTCAACCTGGGACCGATTGACGGCTGTCTCGACGTACGGGCCCCCGGGTTCTAAGGAAGACGACGAGCCCGACTCTGGTTAGGGCTTCTCCGGGCTTGGTAACTCTAGTGTCATGCGGGACTTCATGACCGCATGTGACTACTGCCTCTCCGATTGCTCCGATGATAGCCACAGCCTCGGTGATGAGGACTGTGGCCTAAGTTGCGAATGTTTCCACGTCGATCTAGAGGGTCTCGACGAAGGCAACCACCTTGGTATGCTGGAGGACGGCGATCCCTCTAGGCCTGCGCCTCGCGTTGACATCCTTCGGGAGCTAGCTGTGGTCCCAGTCCCTGCGGGGGGTCAGGACACACAGCTCGAGCAAATCCGCGAGATGCAGGCCAGGCTCGACGAGGAAGCAGGACAACTTGTGCAGCTCTGGCAGAACATCGGGCAGGAGCGGGCAGGCCGAGCACCAGCCGGAGAAGCGCGTCATCTGGCCCAGGACGTCCAGCACCGCATCGTCGACAATGCCAGGGCAAGGCCGCCCCCGGCTTCCAGCAGGGTTGGCCAGAACCTGGATGCGGCAGCAATACTACTCCAAGCGATGCCGGAACCATCCACCACCGAGGGGCGGCGTATCCAGGGAGAACTCAAGAATCTCCTTGAGGATGCTGCAGTCCGACGGGCCGAAAGCTCTGCCTCCCGGAGGCAGGGATACCCCCCGGAGCATCGCGCCGTGACTTCCCGATTCATGCAGGAAGCCTCAGTCCACACCGGGCGCACGCGGGACACAGCGCCTGCGGCCCCGGGCCGCCTCGGCAACGAGCACCATCGCCACGACCGTCGAGCCCACCTCGACGAGAGAGTGCACCGAGGCTACCACCCCAGGCGTGGGGGACGCTACGACAGCGAGGAGGATTGGAGCCCTTCGCCCGAACCACCCGGTCCGTAAGCTTTCAGCCGGGCCATACGACGGGCGCCGTTCCCGACCCGATTCTGGGCCCCGACTACCATCACCGAGTACTCGGGGGAGACGAGGCCGGAACTGTGGCTCGCGGACTACAGGCTGGCCTGCCAGCTGGGTGGAACGGCCGATGACAACCTCATCATCCGCAACCTCCCCTTGTTCCTCTCCGACGCCGCCCGAGCCTGGCTGGAGCATCTGCCTCCTGCACAGATCTCCAACTGGGACAACCTGGTCAAAGCCTTCGCTGGCAACTTCCAGGGCACATACGTGCGCCCTGGGAACTCCTGGGATCTCCAAAGCTGCCGCCAGCAGCCGGGAGAATCCCTGTGGGACTACATCCGGCGATTCTCAAAGCAGTGCACCGAGCTGCCCAACATCACCGACTCAGATGTCATCGGCACGTTCCTCGCCGGCACCACTTGCCGCGACCTGGTGAGCAAGCTGGGTCACAAGACTCCCACCAGGGCGAGCGAGCTGATGGACATCGCCACCAAGTTCGCCTCTAGCCAGGAGGCGGTCGAGGCCATCTTCCAAAAGGACAAGCAGCCTCAAGGGCGCCAGCCGGATGACGTCCCCGAGGCGTCCGCTCAACACGACACGAGGAAGAAGGGCAAGAAGAAGTCGCAAGCGAAACGTGACGCCGCCGACGCAGACCTTGTCTCCGCCGCCGAGCATAAGAACCCTCGAAAGCCTCCCGGAGGCGCCAACTTGTTCGACAAGATGCTCAAGGAGTCGTGCCCCTATCATCAGGGTCCCGTAAAGCACACCCTTGAGGATTGCGTCATGCTTCGGCGCTACTTCCACAAGGCCGGGCCACCGGCGGAAGGTGGCAGGGCCCCCGACAACGATAAGAAGGAAGCCCGCAAGGCAGAGGAGTTCCCCGAGGTCCATGACTGCTTCATGATCTACGGTGGGCAAGTGGCGAACGCCTCGGCTCGGCACCGCAAGCAAGAGCGCTGGGAGGTCTGCTCGGTGAAGGTGGCGGCACGAGTCTACCTAGACTGGTCCGACAAGCCCGTCACCTTCGACCAAGGCGACCACCCCGACCGCGTGCCGAGCCCGGGGAAGTACCCGCTCGTTGTTGATCCCGTCATCGGCAACGTCAGGCTTACCAAGGTCCTCATGGACGGAGGCAGCAGCCTCAACATCATCTATGCCGACACCCTCGGGCTCCTGCAGATCGATCTGTCCTTGATCCGGGCCGGTGCGGCGCCCTTTCATGGGATCATTCCTGGGAAGCGCGTCCAGCCCCTTGGACAACTCGATCTACCCGTCTGCTTCGGGACTCCCTCCAACTTCCGAAAGGAAACCCTCACGTTCGAGGTGGTCAGGTTCCGAGGAACCTACCACGCAGTGCTGGGGAGACCATGCTATGCCAAGTTCATGGTCGTCCCCAGCTACACCTACCTCAAGCTCAAGATGCCGGGCCCCAACGGAGTCATCATCGTCGTCCCCACGTACCGACACGCGTACGAATGCGACGCGGAGTGCGTGGAGTACGCCGAGGCCCTCGCCGAATCCGAGGCCCTCATCACCGACATGGAGAGCCTCCCCAAGGAGGTTCCAGATGCGAAGGACCACGCCGGCAACTTCGAACCAGCAGAGGCGGTTAAGTCCGTCCCTCTCGACCCTAGCAACGACACCTACAAGCAGATACGGATCGGCTCCGAGCTCGACCCCAAATAGGAAGCAGTGCTCGTCGACTTTCTCCACGCGAACGCTGAGGTTTTTGCGTGGAGTCCCTCGGACATGCCTGGCATACTGAGGGAAGTCGCCGAGCACTCGCTGGATATCCGAGCTAGAACCCGACCCGTGAAGCAGCCTCTGCGTCGATTCGACGAGGAAAAGCGCAGAGCCATAGGCGAAGAGATCCACAAGCTGATGGCTGCAGGGTTCATCAAAGAGGTATTCCATCTCGAATGGCTAGCCAACCCTATGCTTGTGAAAAAGAAAGGTGGGAAATGGTGGACGTGTGTAGGCTACACCGGTCTAAACAAAGCATGTCCGAAGGTTCCCTACCCTCTGCCTCGCATCGACCAAATCGTGGATTCCACTGTTGGGTGCGAAACCCTGTCGTTCCTCGATGCCTACTCAGGGTATCACCAAATCAGGATGAAGGAGTCCGACCAGCTCGCGACTTCTTTCATCACACCTTTTGGCATGTACTGCTACATTACTATGCCATTCAGTTTGAGGAATGCGGGTGCGACATACCAAAGGTGCATGAACCACGTGTTCGGGGAGCACATTGGTCGAACGGTCGAGGCCTACATCGATGACATCGTAGTCAAGACGAGGAAAGCCTCCGACCTCCTCTCTGACCTTGAAACAACATTCAAGTGTCTCAAGGCGAAAGGCGTAAAACTCAATCCTGAGAAGTGTGTCTTCGGAGTCCCCCGAGGCATGCTCTTGGGGTTCATCGTCTCCGAGCGGGGCATCGAGGCCAACCCAGAGAAAATCACGGCCATCACCAACATGGGGCCTATCAAGGACTTGAAAGGAGTACAGAGGGTCATGGGATGCCGTGCGGCTCTGAGCCGCTTCATCTCGCGCCTTGGCGAAAGAGGCCTTCCCCTGTATCGCCTCTTAAGGAAGACCGAGCGCTTCACTTGGACCCCCGAGGCCGAGGAAGCCCTCGGGAACTTGAAGGCGCTCCTTACAAGCGCGCCCATCCTGGTGCCCCCCTCCGCTGCCGGAGAAGCCCTCTTGATCTACGTCGCCGCTACCACTCAGGTGGTCAGCGCCGCGATCGTGGTCGAGAGACGAGAAGAAGGGCACGCATTGCCCGTCCAGAGGTCGGTCTACTTCATCAGTGAGGTACTATCCGAGACCAAAATCCGCTACCCACAAATTCAGAAGCTGTTGTACGTGGTAATTCTGACACAGCGAAAATTGCGACACTACTTCGAGTCTCGTCCGGTGACTGTGGTGTCATCCTTTCCCCTGGGGGAGATCATCCAGTGCCGAGAGGCCTCGAGTAGGATCGCAAAGTGGGCGGTGGAGATCATGGGCGAGACAATCTCGTTCGCCCCTTGGAAGGCCATCAAGTCCCAAGTCTTGGCGGACTTTGTGGCTGAATGGGTCGACACCAAGCTTCCAACAGCTCCGATCCAGCCGGAACTCTGGACCATGTTTTTCGACGGGTCGCTGATGAAAACAGGAGCGGGCGTGGGCCTGCTCTTCATCTCACCCCTCGGAAAGCACCTCCGCTACGTGCTGCGCCTCCATTTCCCGGCGTCCAACAACATGGCCGAGTATGAGGCTCTGGTTAATGGGTTGCGCATCGCCATCGAGCTAGGGGTTCGGTGCCTCGACGCTCGTGGCGACTCGCAGCTTGTCATCGACCAAGTCATGAAGAACTCCCACTGCCATGACCCGAAGATGGAAGCCTACTGCGACGAGGTTCGGCGCCTGGAGGACAAGTTCTACGGGCTCGAGCTCAACCACGTCTCCCGACGATACAATGAGACTACAGACGAGCTGGCTAAGATAGCCTCAGAGCAAACAATGGTTCCTCCGGACGTCTTCTCCCGAGACCTACATCAACCCTCCGTCAAGACCGACGACACGCTCGAGCCCGAGAAGGCCTCGGCTCTGCCTGAGGTGCCCTCGGCCCAGCCCGAGGCGCCCTTAGCTCAGCCCGAGGCAGCCTCGGCTCCGCCCAAGGCAGCCTCGGCTCTGCCCGAGGCACCCTCGGCCCCCGAGGGTGAGGCACTGCGCATCGAGGAAGAGTGGAATGGGGCCACGCCTAATCGAAACTGGCAGACCCCATACCTGCAATATCTCCACCGAGGAGAGCTACCCCTCGATAGAGCCGAAGCTCGACGACTGGCGCGGCGCGCCAAGTCATTCATCTTGCTGGGTGACGGAAAGGAGCTCTACCACCGCAACCCCTCAGGCATCCTCCAACGATGCATATCCATCGCTGAAGGTCAGGTGTTGTTGCAAGAAATACACTCTGGGGCTTGCGGTCACCACGTAGCACCTCGAGCCCTCGTGGGAAACGCCTTCCGACAAGGTTTCTACTGGCCAACCGCGGTGGCCGACGCCACTAGGATTGTACGCACCTGCCAAGGGTGTCAATTCTATGCAAGGCAGACGCACCTGCCCGCTCAAGCCTTGCAAACAATACCCATCACCTGGTCGTTTGCTGTGTGGGGTCTGGACCTCGTCGGTCCCTTGCAGAAGGCACCCGGGGGCTTCACGCACCTGCTGGTCGCCATTGACAAATTCTCCAAGTGGATCGAGGTCCGACCCCTAAACAGCATCAGGTCAGAACAGGCGGTGGCGTTCTTCACCAACATCATCCATCGCTTCGGGGTCCCGAACTCCATCATCACGGACAACGACACCCAGTTCACTGGCAGAAAGTTCCTGGACTTCTGTGAGGACCACCACATCCGGGTGGACTAGGCTGTCGTAGCTCACCCCATGACGAATGGGCAGGTAGAGCGTGCCAACGGCATGATTCTACAGGGACTCAAGCCGAGGATCTACAACGACCTCAACAAGTTTGGCAGGTGGTGGATGAAGGAACTCCCCTCGGTGGTCTGGAGTCTGAGGACGACGCCAAGCCAAGCCATGGGCTTCACGCCATTTTTTCTAGTCTATGGGGCCGAGGCTATCTTGCCCACAGACTTAGAATACGGCTCCCCGAGGACGAGGGCATACGACGCCCGAAGCAACCAGACAAACCGAGAAGACTCACTTGACCAGCTGGAAGAGGCTCGGGACATGGCCTTGCTACACTCGGCGCGGTATCAGCAGTCCCTGCGACGCTACCACGCCCGAGGGGTTCGGTCCCGAGACCTCCAGGTGGGCAACTTGGTGCTTCGGCTACGACAAGACGCCCGAGGGCGCCACAAGCTCACGCCTCCCTGGGAAGGACCGTTCATCATCGCCAAAATTCTGAAGCCCGGAACATACAAGCTGGCCAACAGGCAAGGCGAGGTCTACAGCAACGCTTGGAACATTCGACAGCTACGTCGCTTCTACCCTTAAGATGTTTTCAAGTCGTTCATGTACCTCGTTTACATACACAAGCAAAGTCTAACCTTCAAGGAAGGGTCAGCCTTGCCTCGGCAAAGCCCAACCCTCCCTCGGGGGCTAGAAGGGGGGAACCCCCTCTGCGTCAGAATTTTCCTCGAAAAAAGTCTTTCTGCCAGAACATCTTTCGTGCTTTTCGACTACTTCGATAGTGGAGTCCTGAAAACGACGGAGTACACGTAAGCAGGCAAGGCCGACCGAGCCGAGGGACTCCTATGCCTCCGGGATACGGATACCTCACTCATCACCTTCTGCGATAAGTAACTCACGCTCAGATAAAGGATTCCGCCGTCCGAACAAGTCTTAACGTCGAAAACTTTTTCGGCCGAAACGATTTTTCGTGCCATCTCGACTATATCGATAACAGAATCCTACGGACGAGTAAGAGTACACGTAAGCAGGCAAGGCCGACCGAGCCGAGGGACTCCTACGCCTCCGGGATACGGATACCTCACTCATCACCTTCTGCGATAAGTAACTCACGCTCGGATGAACGATTCTGTTACCGACGAATAAGTCCTGATACTCGAAACAAGGGGAAAAGAAACACAGCTTTACAACACGACGACGGTATGTTTTGGCCTCGGCGGCCGCAAAAAACATACGCACGCTACAGACAAACTGTTCCTGCAGGTTCAGACGTCAGCAGGGGGAGCAGCAGCACCCTCGGCATCGACTCCACCTTCGGCGGAATCCGACCTGGCCTCGGACAGCAACTTGGTCGGAGGATCTCCAACTCGAAGGAAGATGTCAGCACTGCGCCTGGGCCATCATCGCCAGGGTCTCCTCCAGGAACCCGGCCCAAGCAGACGGCCGGACCGGCCGCTCCGTAGCCTCAGCCAGCTGTCCCCCAAGGACACCAGCCGGCTCATGGCCTCGGCAGCCCGACTCCAGGGTTGGTCCCGCCAGTGGATGACCTGGCCAGGTCCCAGCCGCCACTGCAACGCCTCCTCGGCCTGGGAAGTCCCCTACTCCCGGGCTGACGAAGTTTCTTCTCCAGCCAACTCCGCCTCTGTCCGTGCTGGCACCGCTACCTCCGGCTTCGGCTCATCGCAGAGCAGCCGAGGGTTCCTTCACTAAGCAAGAGAAGCCTTGAGCGGCAAGGCCGACCGAGCCGAGGGAGTCCTACGCCTCTGGGATACGGATACCTCACTCGTCACCTTCCGCACAGGGCAACTCACACTTGGTTAAGCGGTCCAGCTAGCCGACAGGCGAGTCTTGGTGCACGAAATGGGGAAAAAACACGGCTTTACGCCCAAATACACAGATGTTCAGGCCCCGACAGCCCCAATGAACATACGCCGGCACTCAAGGTGCCATTACAAACGGGACTTCGGTTCCATTCCCGCGACAACGACCTCCGCTCCGGGCGGCCAAACAGCAGCAACGATGACCTCAGGGCAGACGCAGCTGCGACAAGGCCCTCGCCCACGTCTCCACTCGAGGGGCGAGGACAAGCTATCAAAGCCAAAGAGCCAGAGGCCCGGAGCGCAGATGGCAGCGGCGATCTCATCGGCAACGAGGACTTCTCCGGCCACCTGTCCACCGGCAGATCCCCACTCAAGTCCTCCCGAACGGGCGAGCACCGACCCCCGCGTGAAGGCGTTGTGTCGGAGCAAGGGCAGGACAGCCCAAGAACACAAACGCCGCCCTAGCAGCGCGCGACGTCTTGGGTGGTCCCCCGGTGTGTGTGGCACAACAGCCGCCTCTACGGCGGGCAGATCGCCGCACTCCGCCCAGCGGTGGGAGGTGGCACAGGAAGCCGTGCCAGAGCCAGCTGAGCCAGCGAACCAGGCGTGCTGGAGCTGACGACGCTTGCGGCCGCTCGGCCACGCGTTGTCGACGTCCGCCCCTTTCGCTAAGCCGGTGAGCGCCCTCTCCCATGAATGCTGAAGGAGGAGGTGGCCCGCCAGCCCGTACGGGAGGTAGAGCTCCGGCTCAACTCGCCCTCCGCCTCAGCCCGGATGACGAAAATCCTTGAAGCTGAGGGCAGGGCGGAGGCCGCAGCCCGGCTTGCTTCTCCCCACCATCGAACTGGTGGTCACCGCCTTGGGTAACCATCGGCGAGGGGATGCAGCCGGACTGCACGACGAAAATCCTTGAAGCCGAGCGATGGCTGAAAGGTACCAACCTCCACGAGGTGGCGCTCCTTCCAACAACGGCAAGAGCAAGACAACGCGGGTGCTCCCCATCCAGGGGCTCGGAAGACGGAAGGACGCGATGCATGAGGAAAGTGCGAAGGCATGGCTACCACCCAGGAGGTCAATCCCTTTTTAAAGGTGACTCTCCCCACTTGCATCCTCAAGCCGTCGCGGACTAAGTCTTCACCAACACACTTCAAGGTCCTCCCCCTACGACACGGGGGCTGGGCCCCACGCGACATGCAAGCTGCCCCGGGACAGAAGGAGCCAAACCGCCGCGCACGGAGCGTGTTACCGCCCAGCAGTTACAAGCATTCCTCCGTCTTCGCCCAAACCAGCGGGTGAAAGGGCGGACCGCCATGCAGGCGGCATGCGACTGCACCAAGGGGGCGCACCCTTTCGACTTCGACGCATCCAGCATGGAGGCCCAGGCCCACACATCATGTAACCGGCGCGCCGGTTACTACATGCAAAAAACTGCAGCGCCACCTGCGCCAGCGCCGCGTCTTCTCGACTACGGAACCGGTGCCACGACTCGAGGCAACCCTACGCATGGCCCAGCAGTGCCAACCAGGCACACCGGTCACGGGTCAGTCAGCCGCGGGAGAAGGCGCGACGGTCAATATGGCCAGAAGTGGGTCGGCAGTAATGGCGGCGGCAGGCGGGCGGAAGCAGCAGCCAAATCATCTGCAAGCTCACGTCCCCTCCTGGAACAGCGAGAGAGCTCTCTCCCACGGCATGAAGACGACGCACCCGTGTCCCGTTCCTCGAACGGCTCGCGCATGCACAACAGCTGCCCCACGGACCACTCGTCTCGTCGCATTAACTCTGCGGCAGGACAGGCGACACCTTTGGCAGGCGAAGCAGGCGACGCTTCACCTCCGCCATAATGACCGCATCAATAAAGGTGTGCCACGTCGTTCAATTTCGTATCCTTTTCCTCTTCCCCTTTCTCTCTCTTCCTACAGGGACCGGGAAAGGGAATACTCCAAAAGGGATCCTTCTCCGCGAAGGAAGCGGGCCCCGAGCCCCCTACTGATCAGGGGTTCGAAGGCTGGCCCCTCGGAAGGGTTCGACAGCCGCCTCAGAGCACTCGGGCTTCGCGCCTACTACTGGTCAGAGGTTCGAAGGCTGGCCCCTCGGAAGGGTTCGACAGCCGCCTAAGGCCACTCAGGCTCCGCGCCCACTACTGATCAGGGGTTCGTAGGCTGGCCCCCCGACGGGTTCGACAGTCGGCCCAGAGCACGCAGAGTGAGGGATGACTCTGGGTACGTTCGATACATAACCAAGGCTCGGGCTACGCTCTCGAGGTACCTTAGGACATTTCCGAGACTAGTAGGAACGATTCTGTAACAGAATCCCATCAGAGGGAGGCATCGAGCCCTCGGACCCTATCGAACGGGACTGGGTCCGACAAATCACCTGCAGGTACTTTTGGAGCGCGCCTCTGGGACACTAGCCGACCCTTATCGAACGAGGCACGGGCGCCCACTCGGATCGCCCGTTAGCAACTCACTGGAGACACCATGTTCGGCGCCCTCTGAGGGCAACATGGCGCTTCCCCCCTCCCCTCCTCCTTGCGGAAAGGCAACGCAGGGGCGTATGAAAAAAGCCGAGTCTGCCCTTGACCGTCCTCTCGCCCTGTGCAGAGGCTCGGGGGCTGCTCTCGCAAACCCGGCTCTGGCCAAACCGTTGACAGCGTCAACATACCAGCCCGAGAACTCGGAACCTGACTATGCACCCGGGCAACGACCAGTTCACATGAGGGAACAACCAGACCGGCCGAGCCATCATGAAAGGCATTAAGACCTCGAAGGAGTCAAACCACTCCTCCGAGGCCTTGGGGGCTACACCCGGTGGGTGCGCTCGCGCGCACCCACCGGAACAAAATGCAACCGAGAAAGGCTGGTCCCCTTGCAAAAAGTGTGACAAAGCCTCCAAGCGAGTAACCACACTCCCTTTGAGGCTCGGGGGCTACTGTCGGGGACTGTAATTAGGGGTACCCCCAAGGCTCCTAATCTCAGCTGGTAACCCCCATCAGCACAAAGCTGCAAAGGCCTGATGGGCGCAATTCCAGTCAAGGCTCCGTCCACTCAAAGGACACGATCTTGCCTCACCCGAGCCCAGCCTCGAGCAGGAATGGTAGAACAAGGCAGATTCGCGCCTCGCCCGAGGGTCTCCTCAAGCAACGGACGCACCTTCGACTCGCCTGAGGCCCAGTTCGGGCAGGCTTCGCGGAGAAGCAACCTTGGCCAGATCACCTCGCCAGCCGACCGGATCGCAGGAGCATTTAATGCAAGGATCGCCTGGCACCTTATCCTGACGCGCGCTTCCCAGTCGACAAGGCCGAAGTGACCGCAGTCACTTCGCCCCTCCACTGACTGACCTGACAGGAAAACAGCGCAGCCTGCGCTGCTCCGACTGCTGTGCCACCCGCCAGGGTGAGGCTGACAGCAGCCAAGTCTAGCCTCGGGCGCCATAGGAATCTCCGCCTCGCCCGACCCCAGGGCTCGGGCTCAACCTCGACTCCGGAAGACGGTCTCCGCCTCGCTCGACCCCAGGGCTCGGACTCGACCTTGACCTCCGGACGACGATCTCTGCCTCGCCCGACCCCCGGGCTCGGACTCAGCCTCGACCACAGAAGACGGTCTCTGCCTCGCCCGACCCCAGGGCTCGGGCTCAACCTCGACTCGGAAGACGATCTCCGCCTCGCCCGACCCCAGGGCTCGGACTCGACCTCGACCTCCGGACGACGGTCCCCGCCTCGCCCGACCCCCGGGCACGGACTCAACCTCGACCTCGGAGGAGTCACCACCTCGCTCGGGCCGACCACGCCACAAGGGGGGCCATCATTACCCTATCCCTAGCTAGCCCAGGCTAGCCTAGGCTACGGGGAACAAGACCGGCGTCCCATCTGGCTCGCCCCGGTAAAACAAGTAATGATGGCGCCCCGCGTGCTCCATGACAACGGCGGTTCTCAGCCCCTTACGGAAGCAAGGAGACGTCAGCAAGGATCCGACAGCCCCGACAGCTGTGCTTCTACAGGGCTCAAGCGCTCCTCCGATGGCCACGACACCACATGAACAGGGCTCCAACACCTCTCCGACAGCCACGTCGGCATGTACATAGGGCTCTGGCTCCTCTCTGCTAGACACGTTAGCACACTGCTACACCCCCGTTGTACACCTGGACCCTCTCCTTACGTCTCTAAAAGGAAGGTCCAGGGCCCTCGTACGAGAAGGTGGCCGCGCGGGAGAACGGGCTGACGCGCAGTCTCACGCCCCCCCTCTCTCTCTCCCTCGCGAACGCTTGTAACCCCCTACTGCAAGCGCATCCGCCCTGGGCGCAGGACAACACGAAGGCCGCGGGTTCCCCTCACTGTTTTTCCCCCCTTGTGTCTCCGTCTCGCGTCGACCATCTGGGCTGGGACACGCAGCGACAATTTACTCGTCGGTCTAGGGACCCCCCGGGGTCGAAACGCCGACAAAAGTGAAGAAAGGAAAGAGTCATACCTGAATTTTTAGTATAGAGCAAAGAAATCTTTATACCCCAAAAATCAGGGTGTTACAAAAACCCTTGAGCAACCAACCTTGCCTTGTATCTCACTACCTACCCATCCTCGTTCTACTTATTTTTGAAAACCGATTTTGTACCGATGGGACGACAATTCGAAGGAGGTGGCACCAAAACCCAAACATGATTTCTCAAAAAATCATGCTCCTCATGCAAAGCATAGACCTAGTTACAATCAAACAAAGTGTGTCCAACATCCTAGGGCACAAAAGAAGCAACAAAAGTTGAGTGAGCAAAGTGGGACATTTCATGATAACTGGAGCGAGTGACTCGCTCATGAAACTCACCAATCATCTACCAAGGAGGATAATTTAGCATAACACACCTAAAGCAACTCACAATTGACTAACTTAATCAAATATGAGACAAAATTGGCAAATTGAAGTCCAAACTAAAACCAATCGAATATCCATAAGATTTGGCATATTTGGACCGTTTAGCCACCACTTGTTTAGCCACCAATTGAATATCAAAACACTTGGATTTTGCATATCAAACCATTTTTAGAGACATGCTTTGGTCAAATACCAAAAGCTCCCCTTTTCCCATGAGAAGACTTTTCCCCAAAAGAGAATAGTTTTAGCAATAAGAGGGCTCCTCTTTGCTATCAAGAGGGTTTTGATCAATAGGACAAGTTAAAGGCTCAAAAAAAAGTAACACTATAAGTGGTGGTTGATCCAGTTGTTTTGGCCTTAATTTTCACCCCTTTGTCATTAAGCACCAAAACAGAGAAACTAGTGGCCTAACCCCATTGCCTCACCAAAAATCGAATTAAAACCAAAAGGCAATGGAAATCTAAGGTAATTTGGAACAAACTACATTGGTAATTTGGAACAAACTACATTGATATCATTTATGCAGTGGAAGCTTCATCCTTTGTCAAAATTCACCTTTTCCCTTTCAATCTTCCTTGAAACTGTCGCGTCGAGGTCCAAGTGTCCATTTGTTCCCATCGGCATCTTGATGGGCTTTGCATCCTTCATCCCAAACTTCTTGAGGATGTCTTCTATATACTTTGTTTGGGAGATGAAGATGCCTTCTTTGAGTTGTTTTACTTGAAAGCCGAGGAAGTAGGTTAGCTCGCCCATCATCGATATCTCAAATTTCTGCATCATCGCCCAACTAGACTCCTCACAAGACTTCTGATTAGTAGAACCAAATATTATGTCATTGACATATATTTGGCATATAAACAGGTCACTATTACAAGTATTGGTGAAAAGAGTTGGACCAGCTTTCCCGACCTTGAAAGCATTTGAAATGAGAAAACCTATAAGGCATTCATACCATGCTCTTCGTGCTTGCTTAAGCCCATAGAGCGCCTTAGAGAGCTTGTAGACATGGTCGAGATACATGTCATCCTCAAAGCTAGGGGTTGCTCCACCTACACCTCCACCTTGATTGGTTCATTAAGGAAGGCACTCTTCACGTCCATTTGAAAAAGATTAAAAGAGTGGTGAGAAGATTAGGCTAGTAATATCTGAATTAATTCTAGCCTAGCTACAAGAGCAAAAAGTCTCCTCAAAATCCAAACCTACAGCTTGGGCATAACCTTTTGCCACAAGTCGAGCCTTGTTTCTTGCACTACCCCATACTCATCTTGCTTGTTGCAGAACACCCACTTGGTTCCCACAACATTTTGCTTTGACATGGCACCAGGCTCCAGACTTTATTTCTCTTGAAGTTGTTGAGCTCTTTCTACATGGCCATCACCTAGTCTAGATCTAGCAACGCTTCTTCTACCCTAAAAGACTCAATAGAATATACAAAGGAGTAGTGCTCACAAAAATTAGCAATACAAGATCGAGTCGTTACTCCCTTGCTGATGTCACCTAGGATTTGGTCCACCGGATGATCGCATTGTATGGTGGCGTGGACTTGGGACAGAGGTGCCTATGGTACGTCCTCTTCCTCATTGTCTTCTTGTTCATGCACCCCCTTGATTCATGCTATCATCTTCAGGTACCTGTACCTCACCTTGAGTTGAGGGATGCGCCATCATTGAGGAAGAAGGTTGATCTTGTTCTTGTTGTTCCTCCGGTCGTACATCTCCAATCGCCATGGTTCTTAGTGCGGCCGTCAGAACCTTGTTCTCATCTACATCATCAAGATCAACTTGCTCTCTTGTAGAGTCATTAGTTTCTTCAAATTCGACATCACTAGTGACTTCAACAAGTCCAGAAGATTTGTTGAAGAACCTTTATGCTTTTGCATTTGAATCATAACCATGCAAAAACCTTTCAATGGCTTTGGGAGCAAATTTAGGATGCCTACCTCTCTTGACCAAAATGTAGCATTTGCTCCCAAATACACGGAAATAAGATACATTGGAGTTTTTACTAGTTAGAAGCTCGTATGCGGTCTTCTTGAGGAGGCAGTGAAGATAGAGCCAATTTATGGCGTGGCAAGCCGTATTCACAGCTTTCGACCAAAATCGCTCTGGTGTCTTGTACTCTCCAAACATTGTTCTTGCCATTTTGATGAGTGTCATGTTCTTCCTCTCCACCATGCCATTTTCCTATGGACTGTAGGGGTGGAGAACTCATGCTTGATGCCTTCCTCCTTAAGGTACTCCTCCACTTGAAGGTTCTTGAACTCCGAACCATTGTCGATCGTTATCTTCTTGATTCTCAATTCAAACTCATTTTGAGCTCGTCTTAAGAAGCGCTTTAGTGTTCCTTGGGTTTCAGATTTATCCTACAAAAATAGCCAAGTGAATAGGAATAGTCATCAACTATAACGAGACCATACTTACTTCCCCCAATGCTAATATAAGCAACGGGTCTGAAGAGATCCATATGTAGCAGCTCCAGTGGTCTTGACGTCATCATTACATTCTTGTTTGGATAACCTGTTGCCATCTACTTTCTTGCTTGACATGCTGCACAAGGTCTATCGTTGTCAAAACTGACATCGGTTAGTCCTAACACATGTTATCCTATTAAAAGTTTGTGAAGTTTCTTCATACCAACATTTGCCAGACGGCGATGCCACATCTAGCTCATGTTAGTCTGAGTAATTAAACATGCATCTAGATCGTCATTCTCTTTAGTAAAATCTACCAAATAAAAGTTGTCGTCTAATACACCTTTAAAAGATAATGAACCATCACTCCTTCTAAAGACAGTTACATCAACATTTGTAAATAAACAATTGTAACCCATATGACATAACTAACTAACAGAAAGCAAATTATAACCAAGAGATTATACCAAAAGGACATTGGAAATTGAGCGCTCGGTAGTAATCGCTATCTTACCTAACCCCTTTACCTAGCCTTGGTTCCCATCTCCAAAGATGATGGTGTCATGGGAATCCTTATTCTTGATGTAGTAAGTGAACATCTTCTTCTGCCCCATCATGTGGTTTGTGCACCCGCTATCAATAATCCAGCTTGAGCCCCCGGATGCATAAACCTGCAAGGTAATTTAGGCTTAGGGTTTAGGTACCCAACTAGTGTTGGGTCCTATCAGGTTAGTCACATAAGATTTTGGTACCCAAATGCAAGTTTTGCCATTATTTCTTTTGGGTCCCACATTAGAAGCAATAACATGACCAAATTTGCATTGAAGCACATAGGAAGCATCAAATGTGCAATATAAAATAGAAGGACCATGAGATGCATTCCTAGCCTTAGGCGTTTGATAAACAACATGGTGGACATTGCGCTTAGGTCTACTCCTACCATGAGCATATGAAGCACTAGAAGAAGCAATCATAGCATGAGGAGCAAAAGCAGGATCATGACGCATAGGAAAAGCAGGATGATCAATACAAGAAGCATGATGAACATTTCTAGCATTCTTAACATGAGCATAAATAAAAGCATGGTTCTTTCTATCATGAAAAGAATGTGTGCTACTATCCATAGGCACCTTTCCCTTCTCCTTAATGAAGTTGGGGGCCTTATGGCTGTGTCCTTGGCTCCCACATGGAAAACCAAGGCCATCCTTAATGGAGGGATGTCTACCAATGGTGTAGGAAACCCTATAAAATTTAATCTTATCACATTCATCTTTGCAAATTTTAAGTTGAGCATTTAGTTTAGCAATGTCATCATTCAACTTCAAAATTGTAGAAGCATGATCAACGCAAGCATCAATGTCAAAATCCTTACATTTATTACAAATAGATACATGCTCTAAAGATGAACTAGCAACATTCAACTTTTATATTCTAGTATTCAAATCAAGATTTGCAGTCTTCAGGCTAGAAATAGAATCATGACATGGTGATAACTCAGAAGATATCAATTCATTTTTCTTAATAACTAAAGCAAGAGATTTTTCTACTTCGACAACTTTATCATGTTCCTCGTAGAGCAAATCTTGCTTTTCTATTAAACTATTCATCTCATTCAAGGCATCAATTAATTCATTAATCTTATCAATTTTGGATCTACCTAAGACTTTGAATAATTCACTATAATCTACATCAGTGTCATCGGAGCCCTCATCACTAGAAGAAGTATATTTGGGAGTGTCACATATAGTTACCTTCTCCTTAGCCATGAGGCATGTATGACGCTTGTTGGGGAAGAGGGAAGACTTGTTGAGAGGCAGCGAGTCCCTCGTCATCGGAGTCGGAGGAGGAGCAATTCGAGTCCCATTCCTTGCCAATATGCGCCTTGCCTTTCTTCTTCTTGTAGAATTTCTTCTTTTCTTTCTTCCCCTTATTGTGTTGTTCCTGTCTCAATATTGGGGCATTGTGCAATAAAATGACCAGACTTGCCGCATTTGAAGCATGCACGCTTTCCCCTTGATTTGTTCTTGTTGGGGTAGTCCTTGTGTCCCTTCAAAGTAGTCTTGAAGCGCTTTATCACAAGCACCATCTCATCTTTATTGATACCGCCTGCCTCAATTTGTGCCACCTTATCGGTGTAGTGGGAAAGAGGCCCATTGGCAATGTCGTCGATGTACCTTGCCTCCTTAGCCATCATGCGCCCGCTCACAAATTTTCCAAGGATTTCCTCGGGCGTCATCTTATCAAGATATGAATTAAACTTAGAGCAATATCATAAGTGAGTAGTGAGAACTTAGGAAGAAGGAAAAATTGCAATAATGTAGATGAGACAAGAGACACGACAAGTTTTATCCCATGGTTCAGCCAAGAATAATATGCTAGCCTACTCCACATTGTGGTGTCCCAACGGACAAGGGTTGCACTCAACCCCTCTCAAGCGATCAGAAATATCAACTTGAGTGCCACAGTCTCTTTCTTATATCAAGTATCCATGTTTGTGAGTAATCTCCATGACTTGGAGTCTCTCACAGCCTTACACAAGATTAAAATCACAACTCAAAGTAAGGGATGGAGATTACTGTACACCCACAAGAGAAAATCGTAGTAACGCACCCAAGAAAATCAAAGACAAGAGTGTGAGTACAAGATCACACAAGAACAACTCAAAACTAGCATTCAGATCTCTCTAAAATCACTAGAAGGCATGGTTGCAGAGTTTTAGAGTGTTGGTATGCTGTTGAGGTGCTTGGGTGCTGGTTGAAAGCGCCTAGGGTTCCTTTTTATAGCCCCAAGGGGCCTAGCAGCCCTTGGCTTCATATGGAATCCCAAAAAACTTCCTCTCTACGGGTTTACCCGACCAGTCCAGTGCATATCGGACTAGGTCATGTAGCTCATAGTCTGGGATCCTAATTGGGCACTTTCCTTTGCTTACGTGTACCGGACCGGTGCGATGCGCCATCGGACCATTCAGTGATGTCAGCTATCCGTAGGATTCCACAAAGCTGTTGGAGAGGCGGTCTGGTGCATTGGACCAGCATTGTTCATGGTCCGGTCATATTTAAAGAAAAAAATCCCTAGAGTGCCATGTTCATCAGGGTGGCATGGACCTGGTTCAGTGCACACCGGACCGGTCTGGTGCTCCCAGACCAGACCAAGTTAGGCTCTTTTGAGTCTAATTTCTCCAACTTATTTTGGATTTTCTTGAGGGGTTCCCTATGACTTAGAAAAGCATAGTTAGATCATAAATAATTCGCTAAGTATAGGAACCATACCTTTTTCACATAGTTTCTCTAGGATTTGCGCTATGTCTGAAACTAAGTCCAAAAGTCACTTTTCTTGCATAAAAGAGTTAGTAGTCAAACCAAGGTGTAAGAAACATAGTATATGGTATGTGCAACATATTCAAATACTTAAACCTCAAGTTTTTATAGTTTTACCCAAAGTTGCACTTTTGGCCTTCATATCTACTCATTTGGACTTGTTTCCTTCAATTTGCTCTTGCTAGAACCTATGTTCATGCTCATATCAAAGTAGTTAGTCCAATGTAGTGTATTGAGTACTTAACCACCAAAATAGGTAGAAATGGCCCTATGGAACCATTCCCTTTTAGGAACACACAGGATTATACAGGTTTGGGTCACTGAAGCGCAGAACACCATATGTCATGTGTGCTTGGAAGATTGTATTGCTTGGTGGATGTGATTACAGAGAGTTCTAGAGCTAGAATATGGCTTTGCCTACTATGGTGTGTTGTTTTTTCGTAGGGGTGGTTCTTCAGCCTTATGCCGATGGGAGAGCCTAATCACAACCGCCACGATCCATGTCCGTTGCTGGTCCAAAACTGACTCTACCTATACGAAAGTCAGTGAGTCCTCACGAGCACGTCATGCCCTCTATATGCATAGGATCTGGTTCACACTCCTTGGTGCCCACTCAACTGCAGTCCCGCCTATGTCAGGTCGTGCCCAACTGATAGCTTGCGGAGCTCAGCCGTCTGGCCCATGGAGGTCTCTTAAATAGCCAATGGATCACAGCTAGGTCATTGCCACCCGAGGGATATGCATCCCCCACATCTGCCGATTGTTCGGACGTGAGGCTAGATGAACTAGTCAAGGAATGTTGTCAGCAATAGTCGAGATCGTGGAAGATACAGATATCACCATTTTATAGGTGATAGATTCTCAAAAAACATTTGGAACACATATATAATATATACCTTTTATTTTGTATTGTGATGTGGATTGCCTTTTTCTGCATCAATTCAGTTATGTCTCTGTTTGAACCAAGTTCCACATTCTCTGGGAATTTTTCCCTTGATGCAATGTAGCCAGACGAGCCAAATCAAGCATCCACAAATAGGACCTTAGTGGTAGAAAGACTAAGTCCTAGGACTTGGTGCCAGCTAACTTCTAGTCGCTCGATACTTTGGAAATTTATCAGCAGAATGCTCATGTGATATCGGACGAATCTTGACAACACGGCCTTCCAGGAAACTATATATATATGAGCCTAAGTCCAAATTGCATGGACTTTTCTATTAACACATATAAAATGATTTTTGTGATATAAGTACTTGTTGAAACATAGGTGCTAATATACATGTATGCATATGTGTTAGGTTGAGAGGGGCGAGTTATGTAGGCATAGTCGGCCAATCGAGAGAAAATGTACTGCAAAGGGTACCCTTGAGGAGAAATTTTGAAATTTGACACCCAATTCACAAGCCTTTTAAGATTTGACATCCTAGCCCACATGTTAATGACTCATAGTGACCCCACATATAATTTGGTAAGGTGTCAAATCTTGAAAGGCTTGCAAATTGGGTGTCAAATTTGAAAATTTGTCACCCTTGAGAGGTTATTATTGTGTGCCCTCATAAGGGTTTTTATGTTTAGAAGCCAAGTCCTAGGACCCATAGAAATTACTTAACTTCCTAGAGCTAAGGCCACATGAAGTTATCCATGTACTCTAGGAAATTCGCAAACCCGTCGGAAGTTAAGATCTCGAAAAGGAATGGTAAAAAATTAGCTTAACTTCTTAGAGCCCTCTATAAATTTAGCTAACTTCATAGAGCCAACTAAGCCTCTTGGAAGTTTCTGAACTAACTTCTTACGGCTTGTCTAGCCTCTAGGAAGTTAGTTAGCTCTAGGAAGTTAAATTGACCGGCATTACAAATGTTGTTTCATTTTCATTATACACCACATTCCACAACATAACAAATATACTAACAGCCACACCACATTTCACATATTGCATCTCACATACAATCACCATAACATCTATGAGCATAAAGCTCACAAAAATTGAATGAAAATATGTACCTCAATATATTTCTCCAGCAAGAGCATTACACGGTTACAGTACAACTTGAAGCCAATTTGAAATCAGTTATGGTACAAGCAAGGCATGGACCAGCATCCAGATCTAATCAAAAGAGATGTGATGGAGCAAGTGAAAACAAAAAAGGAAAGCAGTTTGTGTGAGTGTGCGAGATCGTCGATCAATCACAACATGGGGAGGACCATATGAAACAGGGGAGCCTGCCAGGACCACTGCTGTCCCGCCTTGAACTTCTTGATGCCTGCCTTGAGCACCCACCTCCACCCCTCCTGAACCGCCCAAAAAACCAACCAGTCGAAACCCGCGTGACGTTCATGAAGATTTCAACAAAGCTTTAATGAAGGAAAGTGGCTACTACCTTCGCAGGGGGAAGGTGTCGTCGACAAGAAGTCAAGCTTGGCCCTGCTTGTCTCGTGGAAGTCAAGGAAAGATTCATCTCGCCACAGCCACATGCGCCTCCACATGGACCTCCCACTGCCAAAGTCTTTGAGCCAACCGCTAGCCCTCACCCTGCACTTTGGGTTGGAGACGAGGAAGTCGGATGAGGAGTTTGTGGTATCGGCCATCTTGGGCTCGACGATGAGAAGGCATGGCGTGGTCGGCATTGGGTCCTATTGGTGACGTCTAACGGCGGCTGTGCTAAGAACAGGCGGGGGTGCATGCAGCTAAGGCAAGGCTAGACCATTAATTGTAGGCAAGGCCGCACGTAACTTCCTAGAGGATGCCAGTTAGTGGTAGGAAGTTAGTTTAACTTCACAGAGGGTTTAGGAGCCATCGAAAGTTCAATTTTTTAAAACCCATATGAAGCTAGTAGGTCATAGGAAGTTCTTTTTTGGTGTTGTGCTTTATGAACGGTCTTGTTGTTTGCCCTTCGAAATGGTATTTCTATTTGTCCTACAAAATGGTATTTCTATTTGATGTGTCGATGAACCATGTCAAGAGGGGATTATTTCTTGTCACATGAATAGGTCACACGCGCTTTCTCTTGTTTGAAGTCAAACTATGACATTTATTTTTCTTAAAAACAAACAATTAGTATGCATGCACAGTACCACGTTATCTTCACCTTTCACTTCATTATCATCTCCTGTTGGGGGCCTTCATCTTTCGAAGGTCCTCAAAAACACAGTTAACCACTATTCCCTGATACATCTCTAAGTGATGCAGGTGCTTGAGCAATAGCCACCTTCGGAACAAATCAAGAAAAGATGAAGGCACTAGCTTTGTCATAACAATACGGGAACACAAAGATAGAAGTCAAACGAGGCCGGATGAAGGTATTTACAAGATTCTGATGTCAATATGATATAGATAGAAGACAATAATACCCTTGTGTCATTTGTAAACCATACGTACAAGCTTTGTGGACATACTTGTAATTTCATACGAAGTTGTATCTCTTCCCTATAAATAGATGAACAGTGTCATGCATAAATTCACCTTTTTGGAGGGGAGAAAACTCCCATTTGTTCAGTTTCCAAAACTACCTTCGAGCTCTTATTCGTGCTTGTAATTGTTTATCACATTGCCAGGAATGAAATTGAGATGAATATGCAATTGTTCTATATTATCTATACTTTCTATTCTTGTTAGGGATGTGCAAATTCTTTATTTATCACCTTCGTCTATTGGGGACTTGTTCTCAAATGCTATGAATCAAGAACAAGGCAACACAGAAAATGTTAAACGTTAAAAGTCTTTCGTCCTTCGAAGCATTATTTCCCTTGAGATATAATGATCTTCGAACGAAGGTTATAAAGGACATACCTTCAGCAGCATAACATATAAAGATGAAGGAATCATATGAAATATAAAATAACATAAACAATCAAGTACTATTATCAACTCATTTTTATTTTATCATTATGAAAAATAGAGATGATATCAAATTACAAATATACCTTCAGCTTGAAAAAAGGTAAAAGTACAAGCGTGACGCAAAAGCAAATGCCGAGTCAGCATGAACAGTACGGGAGCACTGTTCATCTATTTATAGGCACAAGACGCAGCCCATGTAAAATTACATTTATGCCCATTATAATCGACTACAATAATGACACAAAACATCATGGGTCTTTAAGTCATTTCATCTTTAAGTCGGTTCACCCCTTTGTCTTGAGATCTGCCACTGTGCCGAAGCTTTATAGGTGATAGCTTCGGCGCTGCTTCTGAGAGGATCTGCCGAAGGTGTTCTCTTTCTTTAGGATCTTCGGCTACGAAGCATACCTCCAACAGTAGCCCCTTCGCGGTGCTAGATCGTTTTTCGTAACGAGCTTGATCCGTGAAAAAGTCTTTTAGGCTTCGGGATGCCGAAGATCAGAAAAACACCTTCCCTGAGCTCGTTGGCGAGAAACGATTAAAATAATCCTCGCGCGAAGTGGCCTTATCTTGCAGCAGTTACGCGCGCCCTGGAGATTTACCTTCTCGGACCCTGTGGCCCACCGTTCAGTGAGTGCGGGTGGCTGTTTTTCCGGTGCAGAAGACCTTGACGATTTACCTTCCCACCTGCGGCATTATATAAACAGATGGGTAGGTGTGAAGTTACCACAACATTCATTGCTATTGCACTGTTTTGCTGCCAAAATATTGACCAAAACCGAAGCTTGTTTGCTGCATCCTCAACCGAAGCTATTTACTTTGCTCAAGCTTCGTAGCAAGAAAAAGCTTCGGCAAGATAAAGAAAAATTTTCAACTTCAAAAAACAAGAAATTCAATCATCAGATGGCCAGAGTGTGTTCCACAGCTAGGGTTACGAGGGACGGAGAGGATGCCGAAGGTGCTGAAACTGCTCTAATCTCCGAAGTGATGAAGCGCTCAGGGCTGGTAACATCGGAGGATGCTCCTGCCGCTGAAACAGAACAGGCTGATGTTGAGGAGACTGAGTCTGAAGATGATTACAGCGCGGTGCCAAGTAAACCCAGCCACGTGGATTTCGGGAAATCCATCATCTCCGAAGATAATTTTCCTAAGCTGTTGAAATTGGGCTATTTCAGTGAAGCGAAGAAAGAGCTGGTTCGTTTTGGTGGGGAAGAGACTACTTCGAAGCCAGGAAAGGATGAAGTGGTAGTCTTCAAAAGTTTCTTTAAAGCTGGTTTAAGATTTCCTTTGAACAAGATGATTGTTGTTGTATTGAAGAAGTTTGGGATCTACCTTCATCAGCTAACTCCCAACGCTATTGTTCGGCTTAGCGTTTATATCTGGGCTCTCCGAAGCCAAGGGGTGGAGCCATTTGGTGAAGGCTTCTGCCGAGTGCACGAGCTCCATTATCAGACAAAAGCTAGAAGAGATGGGCTACATGAAAATTTTGGCTGCTACAATTTTGCCTATCGCAAGAACACAAAATTTCCAGTGATTAGTTACCGAAGCAAGTGGCCAGCTGGCTGGAAGTCTGAATGGTTTTACGTCAAAGTTGACGAAGACAAGGAGGAGCTGGTCCAGAGTCTGCTAGAATTGATCTTCGGAGAGACTAGACCGCAGTGCAACATGACACCAGGGAGTCCAAGCCAAATTGCTCTGGCTGAATTTTGAGTTATTGCAGACCATATCGGCACTAGGGATTTAGTGCAAGAATTTTTGGCCTTTAGAGTGTTCCCAACTGTGAAAGAGTGGGACATGCCGAAGCTTAAAGGAGAAAAGAAAAAGGGGGAACTTATTCGGTTACCCTATCATTATAAATTCAAGAAATATTTCAAAGTGCCTTGCCAAGAGTGGCTAGACACGACTGAAGTGATGTGCAATGAAATTCTCGGCAATTACTCCAAAAAAGAAGATCAACTAATGACTGCAGCCTTCGGCACTCGCCCGAAGTGAAGGTTGAACCGAGTAATGGATGCTCTGGACTTTGAGTATCCTGACTACGAGCGGCTAGACAAGGATGCCGAAGGGCAAAAAAGAAAGAGAGTGGCTAGCGTTCTAAATAAAGACGATGAAAAACAATTGAAAGAGAAAAAGCTGAAGCCTGAGCTGAAAACAGATGCTTCGAAGAAGAGAAAAGCTACAGCTCCGAAGCAGGAGGCAATTGACGAAGAAGAAGAAACTGCTGCAACACCCTCTACCACCGACGTGGAAGAAATTTTAAAGGTAATGACTGAATCTTTGCCTATCAAGCTAAGTCCACTGGGGCCGCATCTGACGAAGCTTTTTCAGAAGGAAAAGGAGCCCGCAAAAACGAAGAAGGCAGCTAGGCCAAAGAAGCAAAGAATCATTACAGTGATAGAAGTCATCGAAGGGACACCACCAGGAGCTTCAGCTCTGAAGGCGCCAGCTGTTGAGAGCATGACAGCCACCACAACTGCACCTGCAGAAGCCACAGCTACCGAAGCTGCCACGGTCGAAGATGTTCATTTAGAGTGCACGATTGCCGATATTGATAAGATACTGCTAAACATGGCCGCAGAAGAAACTGCTGCAGCCACCGAAGAAACTATGACCCCAGAACCCGGGAAAGAGAAAGAAATAGCCGAAGACATTTCGAAAGATGAAATTTTTAACTTTCAAAAATTAGTTGGTCAAGAGTTGACAAAGGCTGAAAAAGAAGAGCTAAAAGAATATGCTATGTCTTGCGGATATCAGCCGGGAGCACTTCTCTTTGGTGGCATCGATGACGAAAAATTGGGCTGCATCCGGGATCAGACCGGAGCGAAGGTTATCGGTACTCTATCAAAGAGTATTGGTTTTCCGAAGCTCGAAACAGATATTAGCCGCTACTGACGACAACACATCGTCAGTAGTTTATTCTATTCCAATTTCAAGGTAAACTTTTCTTTAACTTTTATTATTTCAATAACGAAGATGTTTTCTAACGAAGGTTGTTTATATGCAGAGTATGCTACTGAGTAAAGCTTTGAAAATGCAGCAAGATTTGGAAGATAAAAAACATGAAGTTATAATTGAAAACTTAGCAAGATAAAAGACCAATCAGCTGCTCTTGAAAAGAAAGACTTCGAGCTTCAGACAACCGAAGGCTTATTGGCAGAAGCAGAAGCTAAAATAGCAGAATTAAATACGAAGCTTCTCTCCCAGTCAGAAAGCTTCGAACAAGAAAAACAGAAGCTTAATGCAAAATTTGAGGCCGAGGTCCAGAAAAGTTCAGATTTGAAAAAATCATTGACAAGCCTTCAAAACAAATGTCTGGAGTTCAGTAATCGGTGTGTTCAACGGCTGAAGCAAGTCTTCTATTCGGTTGGAGCCACCAGCGGAAAATTCAATCCTTCGTCTGAGGACCTGCCAGGGGCCTTCGAACATATCGAAGGTGAAATTGATGACCTTGAAGAAGTTATAGCTGGACATGGTGACTTTTGTGCCCTGGTAGCTTCTCGGGGTACAGCTGTCGCCTTCCTGAAATCTGGCTGCGAACATGGAAAGGTTATCAATAGACCCAATTTCAACTTATCACCAGCAGACCTGGATGATATTCCCAACCTTGCCCGAAGCATAGCAAATAGATTTATAAAACTGGTATGGACAAAGGGTGGACGAAGCAAAGCTGGTGATGAAGCTCGGAGTCATCTTAAGCCGGTTAGCAAAAATCATACCTTGTGCTTACCTCGCTTCGAACTTGAATTTTGCTTACAATTCTTAAATACGTACAGGATGACAAAGCCGAGGCCGAAGCTAAAGAGTAAGAAGTCGAAGCCGAAGTTTAGTGAATGACGAAGTCGAAGCCGAAGCTAAAGCTCAATGGACACTAATGAAGCTTGAATAGATGACTGTAGAAAAAACTCTAAAAACCCTTGTAATAACCTTTGTGGTTAATTTTCACTTTGTAAACTTTGTCCATACCTTGTAACATATTCTTACCTTTCCATCAATGTATAAAGTGCTTTGGTGTGAACGAAATTAGCATTTTTGAGCCGAAGGAGAAAAACACCTTCCCTTCTTTTCGTACATAGCAAAGCATAAAGACTACTTCTTTTTCTTTTTGCCAAAGCCTTATCTTTAGAGCCGAAGCAACTGCTTGTGTTATGATGATGATGATCCTATGTATGCGTAAATGAATGTTTATGAATGCAAATGTATGATGTAATGTATGGTGCAAATGAATGTCCAAACACACACATACGAAGCCACAACCATATCCTTCATTCCCTTAGGAATAACCAAAGTCTCTTTGCCGTTTATTTTTCGGCTTCACCGCTTATTTTTTGGTGTATCAACGCTGACTTTTCGCTGTAAGTTCTGCATCCCCTTAGGAACGTCTTTTGAACTTCTTCGCCTTCTATTTCGGCGGTATCGCATTGAATTTTCGCGCTTCGCCTTATATTTCGGCGGAACCAGCGTTGACTTTTTGCTGTAAACTCTGCATTCCCTTAGGGACGACTTTTGAGCAGAAAACTTACACTGCGCTCCCTTAGGAACGTCTTTTCGTAGCTTCGTCGTGCTCTGCATCCCCTTAGGGACGTCTTTCGAGCTTCTCCCTGCTTTTTCTTTTCTCTTTGCACTCGATGGTGTGTGCTCAGCTTTTACATTTATATCTTTGGGGGATATTGCTCTTGTAGAAATAAGAAAAAGAGAAATTACATGCTATGGCCCCATTAAAAACCTTTTTGTCCCTTTGGAAAGGAAAAGGGTGCCATAGGAAAAAATAGAAAATAAAAAGATTACATTAAGCTACACATAATATCGCCGAAGCTCATCCGCATTCCAAGATCTAGGAATGTCTTTGCCGTCCATATCCTTCAATCTGTAGAAAGGTCCTTCCCACTTCAACTGTAACTTGCCTACTGTATCTGGGTTGGCAACTCTCCGAAGTACCAAGTGACCTGGCCTGATATTTTTTAACCAAACTTTTCTGTCACACCATTTTATTGTTTCGGCTTGGTATTTATTGATGTTCTCCACAGCCTAAAGTCTGATCCTTTCTATAGCATCTTTTGCCACAGAATAATCAGCTTCGTCCTCTGCCGAAGCAACTGTTCTTATTGATCCTGCTTTAGCTTCTTCCGGGGTTATTGCTTCGTCACCAAACAATAATTTGAATGGTGTAAAGCCTGTTGACCTTGACACTGTTGTGTTGTGGCTCCACACCACTTTGATCAATTCATCTGGCCACTTTCCTCTTGGCTGATTGAAGATTAACTTCATTATTCTTGTCATTATAATGCCATTAGCTCTTTCGACAAGTCCATTTGACTCCAGATGTCTAACCGATGCAAAATGGATCTTCATGCCAATTTGTTCACAGAAGTCTTTGAAAGCTTCGGCATCAAACTATGTTCCATTGTCCACAGTAATAGCCTTCGGCACTCCGAAGCGACAAACAATATTTTGCTAGAAAAATTTCTGAATAGTGACTGAAGTTATTGTGGCTAAAGGCTTCGCCTCAATCCATTTAGAAAAATATTCTACTGCCACCACAACATATTTTAAATTTCCTTGTGCTGGTGGAAGTGGGCCTAACAAATCAAGGCCCCACCTTTGCAATGGCCAAGTGGGCTGTATTAGCTGAGTCAGAGATGAAGGCTGTTTTTGGTCTCTTGCACATTTTTGACAACCTTCGCACTTTTGGACTAATTCTGTTGCATCCGAAGCTGCCTTCGGCCAATAAAATCCTTGACGAAAGACTTTTCCCAGCAAGGGCCTAGATCCAATGTGAGATCCACACAGACCTGCATGTATTTCCTTCATCAATTCTATACCTTCAGCTCTGGATAAGCATTTGAGCAATGGAGAGCAGACTCCATGTTTGTATAACTCCCCTTCTATTATTACATATGGTCGGGCTCTTGCCTCTATTCTCTTATTATAAGCTTCGTCATCTGAAAGGCAATTGCCCTGGAGAAAGGATATAATCTCAGTTCTCCAATCTTCACTATGAACAGGAGATATATTGAGCACTGCTCTTTCAAGAAGTTCTACCGAAGGTGCTCTTATTGTCTCAAAGAATACTTCCGAAGGTAAAGGCAGCCCCTATGCCACTGATTTGGCTAACAGATCAGCGTGCTCATTTTCTCCTCGTGGAATATTCTTGACAGAAAACCCTTCGAAAGAAGCTTCAAGCCTTCGAACTGTATCCAAATATTTCTCAAGCTTCAGGTCTCTTGCTCTAGAACTCTTGTCAATATGACAAGAAATAACTTGGGAATCGGTTTTAAGAACCGCCCTTCTTATCCCCATTGCCTTTAACTTCTGAAGCCCCAAAAGCAAAGCTTCGTATTCAGCAATATTATTTGTGCAGCTGAAATCAAGTTTCACTGCATAACATGTTTTGACTTTGGAAGGTGCAACTAAAACAGCAGCTACACCTGCCCCGAAGGTTCCCCAGGAACCGTCACAGAACACTGTCCAAGCTCCAGCATCTTTACTTGCTTCTTCATCCTGAGCCCCTGGCGTCCAGTCAGCGATGAAGTCTGCTAATGCCTGGGACTGGATCGAGGATCTATGCACATAATCAATGGTGAATTCGTTGAGTTCCGCAGCCCACTTTCCAATCCTTCCAGTAGCTTCTCTATTCCTCATAATATCCTTAAAAGGCTGTGATGAAGGAACAATTATATGGAATGCTTGAAAATAATGCCGAAGCTTCTTGGAGGCCATTAAGACAGCATATAGCACTTTTTCCAATTCTGTATAGGTTAAATGAAGGAAGAAGCGGATAACGTATTAATTTATATTCTCTTGTTCTTGATATCCCGAAGGATTCAAAAGCAAGAGACCAACATTAGCGCCCACCTCCGGTGAACTCACTTACGACCACAAGGTGTTTTGTCATGCCACCAAAAATTACGATGGTACCCGGTCCCGTCCTTACTCCCCTAGACCCTAACCAAGATGGAATTCTCCTAAGAAAGGCATGAAGCCAGAAAAGGAAGGCCACCAGTCCAATACCACAAGACGACTCATTGGACCATGAGATCAGTAATCTCGAAGCTATCCATCAGCAAGTTGAAAAGCGAAAAGTGAATATGTTTCGACTTTTTGAACTTTAGAAGAAGATTGATGATGCGACTAGGAAGATGCGAAATATTTCAAACAATACTGAGCATCAAGAGCATCATCAGGATCAGAAAGACCTTCAGCATGAAAGCCAAAATCATGAAGACATGAGGTACAAAGCCTTTAATCATGACAATTTCCCTTATGATGAGGTTCATGAACGAGTTCATCATGTTTCCCTCTTCGATTTCATCACCACACCTTGTATTAGTTGTTTCACACACCGTGTCTATCTTTTGGAAGATGGTGCATCCTCGAAAGCCCTCTATCATGGAGAGTGATTCAGAAGACTCTTCCACCAAGATCCAAGAAGAAGTGCCTACTGAGCACCCTCGGTGCTCCATGTAAAAGCAGGGCCTTGGTTCTGGCAGCGTCGAGGCTGGGCCTAGTACCCAACCTAGGGAACGACGTGCTCGAACTATAGCTGGCCATGTTGCTCGTCCTAATCCTCAGGCCTTGGCCCCTGTGGATGATGACAATGGTGGCATGGACTACATCATCGCGCTCCCTCCTCCTGATGCACCCGTTGTCTGTGGGCTTCGCTTTGGGCTTCGCTTTCGCCAAGCTCGTGCCATTCGTCGTGGTTTTGAATCTACCGTGGATTATTGCTCCAAGGGTGGTTTGGCACTACTGCAGGACAAGAGGTATGCCAATCCTCTTCTCCTCGCAAGGGATGATCAAATTGAGGGCAATCGTTTTTGGGTGCTCTTTCATGTAGACTTCTACAATTTGGTCATTATGGCGAAAAAGCATGAGCCCACTATTTTGCAACGTCCTATCAATTAGGAGGAATGCAAAAACATGAGAGATTCAGATTTGATAAGAGCCTTGCATGCATGTGAAAGCAAAGGTATGAGGGATATGATGACGTTCACATATGATTAGAACAATGAAGTCATTACGCAGTTTTATTCTACCTTGTGGATTAAAACTGGTAATGCAGATGGTGATTATCCTCACCCTTATATGAATTTCAATATTGAGGGAACTTGGTATAGGGTCTGCTATGCTAGGTTTGCACACATTTTCGGGTTCTCTGATGCAGATATTGCTCCAGATAAGGCTCATGTACATGAGTTTAATCAGCCGCCCCATGAACAAGTTATGGATATCCATGTGTCTCCTTATCGTGAGTTTTGGAAAACACCCAATATGCATCGGTTTTACAGATATATTAATGCATTGTTCAGGATGACTTTGTTGCCTAAAGGAGGGAATTAGGTCAACATCCTTGGTGATAGTCAGACATTACTCTTCTTTATGTAACCCAACAAGACCTAGCGGATCAATGTTTTTGACTTGATTTGGTAGGAAATCATTTATGTTTTCTTCTATCCAACTAAGGGTTGTGTTTATGCTCCTTTTATCTTGAAGATGATTGAGGTCGTTTCTCGGAGCTGGTTTGAAAAAGAGATTCATCCAGTTGCTTATACTCCCTATTGGATAGATTCTGCCAATCCAGCTAGAAGATCAAAGAGAGCACCTGCTGGAGCTACCAGGCAATATTACTCTTTTGATGAGCCTCCTCCTATGCCTCTGAATCATCTATCTTGTTCTCGTGTTGCTTCAGCTTCATGTCCTATGGACCGTAGCGGTAGAGGTAGAGGATGAGGCAGAGGTCTTGGCTTGTGTCTTACTCATGGTATTGCTGCTTTGTTCTCGATGTGTTGCAACATCTCAGTAGATGTGCATGAGTTGGCTCACCGCCAGCGGGAGACAGACGACAACATCCATTGTCAATTAGCTTCCCCTGGTGTACCTTTGGCACCTCGCTCCCAGGATGTTCCTCTACACCAACCCTTAAAAGACATTGAACAGTGGCACTAGCATCATTACAGTGTCCCGTTCTCCACTCCTGAAGATGATAAAGACGATGCTGCTTGGGGACAAGGTCAATATGTTCCACCTCCTTTGCCCCCAGATCAACCTTCATCCTCACAAGCTCCTCCGCCTCCTCCTGGTCATGCTCCTTTAGATGATCAGGACTTCGCCGCAGCCGTCTACGACCAGTTCTTCGCACCGCCTCCTTGTGGTGATCCCTATAGTGGGTTGTGAGGTGTTTTCTCTTGCCTTTTTGGTGCTTGGTGAAAAAAAAGGGGAGAGTTTGGGGAGTGAGCTGGAGTTGGAGTGGAGCCAGAGTTTTTATCTTTATTTTCAGTTGGTTATGTCTTTGAACATTTGGCTTGTAATAAGTATGTCTTGAACTCTATGTGATGTGATGGATCTTTATGTAATGGACACATCTTTAATTTCGTATTATGATGGTTATCAGTATGATCTTAGTCAAGTATTTATTTATGATGCAATCTATGATATCTATGCTACCATAGTTGTTGGCATACTTGTGTGCACAACTTGTCATATGCATTATGTTCACGGATATTTTTGTGACACGTGTGTACACCCCTCGACATTATGCGTATGTGTGATTTTTTTTTCACTTCCTCTCCAAATGTGCTGCAAATTGACATATCAGGTCAATTCAAAAGTTTATTCAATGCACACATTTAGGGGGAGTAATACAAACACAAACGTTCAAAAGGATAGCAACAATACTTTCTATTATTTCCTATCGTTTTATTGTTTTGGCATCAATCATCAAAAAGGGGGAGATTGTAAGTGCAATCAACCTCTTGAGGATTTTGCTGATTAATGTACAAAACAAATAAAAATGTACTAATGAGTTTGCTCCTAGTGTATGTTAGTTTTAAATTATGAAAGGATGCACATGCATAAAATCAATGAGCTAACGCGAAACTAAGAGGTGAAAAATAAAGATCTGCATATGGTTTTTAGCGAAGATTCCCAAGTGATTTGATCGTTCTATCTTAGTAATAGGGATCTTTGCATGCTTAGTCTTTTTGCAAGGTAAGGATGGTATGCACCAACTAAGTTTATCCACTTCAAAATCCTTGTTTTGAAAAGTTATGCAGCCACCATTTGTTTTCTTTCTCCTTTACTTCAAAATCTACTTTTCCTGTGCACACCGGTTCAACCGGGTCCTATGCCGGTTCAACCATTATTCGTCAAGTTCTTCTCTGGAAATTTTAGGTTCAATTGGAATTTCAATTACCAGTTGAACTGGCAATTTATAGAGAGCTCCTAATTGAATATCGGTTCAACCAAGAATTGCGTAGCCGCCCAGAATCAGTTAGATCTAATTTGTGGGGGCTATAAAAACCTTCCTTCCCCACTTCTAAACCCTAAGACTCTCGAACCTACACCCTACGACGGTATCTCTCCTCTATTCCAACTTCGATATCGTGCCCCAAGTCCTTCCCCTTTGATCGGTGGGAAGATTCTTCGTGTGAGATAAGTTCACGATTCCAACGTGTGTATCAAGTTCTTCAATCCCTCTCTAGTTGGTGAAAATTGTTCTTACTTGCGATCTCTTTGTTCTTGGAATGTGTTGTTCCTTGTGCGCTTGTAACCTTGCCTTGGGAGTCTACAAATTTGTGGACGACCCCAAGAACATTTTGTATCACCGACTCTTTGTGGGCAAATTGAGTAGGGGTTGCCTTGACCTGTGTGGTTGGCAACGAGCAACAAGGTTGAGAAAACCTAGCCCTTTGTGGGCACCTCAACGAGGAGTATGGCACCTTGGTGGTGTGACCAAACCTCAGTAAAAATTGTGTGTCTCGTGTGTTTTTGTGGGTGTGGTTTGTCTCTCATCATCTCAGATCTGTGATCTATTTAGTTGATTTTAATTCAATTGTTCCGCTGCATTTATTGATTGTAGATCTAAGTAGTTTCATTTAAGTTCGTAGTTGAACAGGTGAATCGCAGAACCGGCCTCAAGATCAGTTGAACTGGCCTCCCCTGTTGAACTGCCTTTTCTCATAAAAGTTTGAGGTGTGTATTGAGAATTGTAGGAGTAGCCTATTCACACCCCCCTTATATGCTACTTTCATCTTCTAGTAAAGGGTCTCAAGTTACTAAACGTCTCGTGTTATAGGAAGAGGATGGCATGAATTATTCTCATGAGAAGTTGTTTATGCACGCAAATGACCCGATCTTCAAGAAAGAGCACTATAGAGCTATAGAAGTGACATTTCCATGTCAAAAGACTTCATATCTAGCTCATGGATGTAGTGGCAGCGTGGATGACCCACCTAATGTTTCTTGTGCTCAAAAAGGCCTTCTTCAGCGAAAAGAAGACACTAATCATCGATTTTGAAGATTTGTGGGAGATGTACCACCACAAATATTCGACGCCAACATAATAGCTCTCTGGGATATGTAAGCTCTCATACTTTTTCCTTTTACTATATGAATACATGCATGTAACTGTATAGATTAAGGGTTGTGGCTCCATGTAGGATGCCATGGATGGATGTAGAGAATGTCGACACGTGGAAGTATTGCATCCTTGAACCGACCTAGATTCATCAAGGCAGTTTTCACCGCTGACTTAAGCAAACTCAATGGAGTTCAAAAAATAAATATGAAGGAGTTTAATAAGAATGTACATAATAGGACATAAAGTATAAAGAAGGAGGTTCCCTTGTACATAGCTCACGCAATCGATCATTTTGTGAGACGGGACAAGGAATTTGTGATGATACCATACCACTTCAAGTATGTTGCAGTCATTTGTGTTTTTTACATTGAAATAGTATTTGTTTACTATGAACCTAACAAACATTTTTGTGCATGTAGCCAACATTACATTTATTTCTATATGAAGCTGGAGTATAGCATGGCCACAATCCTTGACTCATTAGACTACCCCCAAAACATCATACACTGATTTGTAACGATTTTGAAACCATGTCGCTTGTTAGACTCGTCCAAAATCCTTGACTCATTAGACTACCCCCAAAACATCATTAGACTACCCCCAAAACATCTATATGTCGCTTGCAAAGATTGTGATTTTCATAAGCATATAAATAGTAGTGGACTCGTCCTCCGCTTATATAGAGATCCTTTTAATGTCGCTTGTTAGAACCTTTTACATAGTAGTGTGAATTTTTTATGATATATATGGCATCCATAATTTGATTAGGCATAAAATCAAAGTTTCCTAGTATTAAGGCACGTGTCTGTGACAGAACCTTCCAAGTCATTAGGCCCACCTATAGTTGTCCTTGTCCAACGGACCTCAGACAACCCTGCAGGTGTTCCTGAATCACTTGACAAGTTCGGTATCTGCTTTTCTTACCTTTCCCAAGAGCGTTTCACCCATCACACAGACATTACAAATTATCGAAGATACAGAAATGCGGAAGCGGTTACATAAACTTACCTTTATTTGAAAGTAGGACAGAGTTATATTATTACAGACCAGGATATAATCATATGAGTGCAGAGTAATATTATTACAAGCCAAGGGAGGCCAAAAACCCCTCCCGATAAGTATCAAACAAAAGTTTTTATGGAGGAACCTTTCCTCCCGTAGCTTTACTCTTGGTTTTCTTCTTTTGAGACCACCTTAGAACAGAAACAACAAAAGTTTGTTGCTTCTTCACCTAAAAACAATAGGGAATAAAACCCTGAGTATGGAATTACTCAGCAAGACTTACCCGACTAAAGAAAAGACTCTCAAGGGTATGCTGGTTATTGAAAGGGAAATAGGCTTACACCTTTTCCTAATTGATTTTGGTGGTTGAATTGTCCAACACAAATAATTGGACTAACTAGTTTGCTCTAGATTATGAGTTTTACAGGTGCCAAAGGTTCACCACAAACCAATAAAAAGACTAAGAAAGGGTTCAAACAAAGAGAGCAAAAGACCACCGAAGTGTGCCCTGGTCTGGCGCACCGGATTGTCTGGTGTGCCACCGGACAGTGTCCGGTGCACCGCTGGACAGTGTCCGGTGCACCAGGGGATTCCAGTCTGAACTCGCCACCTTCGGGAATTCTGGGAGCCGCTCCGCTATAATTCACCGGACTGTCCGGTGTACCATCGGACTGTCCGGTGTACCATCGGACTGTCCGGTGTGCCAGCGGAGCAACGGCTACTTCGCGCCAACAGACGTCTGCAAAACGCATTCAATGCGCTACAGTGTGCGCCAGAGTCAGAGCAGCGCCAGAAGGCGCACCGGACAGTGCACAGTGGCTGTCCGGTGGACCACCGGACTTTCCGGTGGCCCAGAAGACAGAAGCTCCAACGGTCGAACCCTAACAGTCGGGTGACGTGGCTGGCGCACCGGACAGTGTCCGGTGGCGCACCGGACTGTCCGGTGCGCCATGCGACAGCAGCCTCCACCAAACGGCTAGTTTGGTGGTTGGGGCTATAAATACCCCCAACCACCCCACATTCATTTCATCCAAGTTTTTAGACTTCCTACACCTTACAAGAGTTATAGCATTCAATACAAGACACACCAAAGAGATCAAATCCTCTCCCAAGTCCAAAGATCATTCCAATCAAATAGTGACTAGTGAGAGAGTGACTTGTGTTCATTTGAGCTCTTGCACTTGGATTGCTTTTTCTTTCTCATTCTTTCTTGTGATCAACTCAATTGTAACCGAGGCAAGAGACACCAATTGTGTGGTGGTCCTTGCAGGGACTTAGTGTCCAGTTTGATTGAGAAGAGAAGCTCACTCGGTCTAAGTGACCGTTTTGAGAGAGGGAAAGGGTTGAAAGAGACCCGGTCTTTGTGACCACCTCAATGGGGAGTAGGTTTGCAAGAACCAAACCTCGGTAAAACAAATCACCGTGTCTCACTCTTTATTTGCTTGTGATTTGTTTTTGCCCTCTCTCTCGGACTCGATTTTAATTCTAACACTAACCTCGGCTTGTAGTTGTGATTTAGTTTGTAAATTTCAGATTCGCCCTATTCACCCCCCCCTCTAGGCGACTTTCAATTGGTATCAAAGCCCGGTACTTCATTAGATCCTAACCGTTCGAAGTGATGTCGGGAGATCACGCCAAGAAGGAGATGGTGACCGGCGACAAGCCCGCTACAAGCCACGGGAAGGCTCCATCGGGGGAGTCCCGCAACAAGGGGAAGGAGAAAGAATCCCCTTCACACAAGTCGCATCGGAGTGGCGAGAAGAAAAAGAAGATGAGGAAGGTGGTCTACTACGAGACCGACTCTTCATCGCCATCCACCTCCGGCTCCGACGCGCCGTCCGTAACTTCTAAGCGCCATGAGCGCAAGAAGTTTAGTAAGATTCCCCTACACTATCCTTGCATTTCTAAACGTACTCCATTACTTACCGTTCCATTAGGCAAACCACCGGTTTTTGACGGTGAAGATTATAACATGTGGAGTGACAAAATGAGGCATCATCTAACCTCACTCCACACTAGTATTTGGAACGTTGTTGAGTTTGGTGTACAGGTACTATCCGTAGGGGATGAAGACTATGATTCGGACGAAGTTGCCCAAATCCGACACTTCAACTCACAAGCCACAACAATACTTCTCGCCTCACTAAGTCGAGAGGAGTATAACAAGGTGCAAGGATTGAAGAGCGCCAAGGAGATTTGGGACGTCCTCAAAACGGCGCATGAAGGAGATGAGGTGACCAAGATCACCAAGAGGGAGACGATCGAAGGGGAGCTCGGTCGATTCATGCTTCACCAAGGGAAGGAGCCACAAGCGATGTACAACCGGCTCAAGACCTTGGTGAACCAAGTGCGCAACCTCGGGAGCACAAAGTGGGATGACCATGAAATGGTCAAGGTTATTCTAAGATCACTAGTTTTTCTTAATCCTACTCAAGTACAATTAATTCATGGTGATCCTAGATACAAAATAATGTCTCCCGAGGAAGTGATAGGTAAATTTGTGAGCTTTGAACTAATGATCAAAGGCTCCAAAAAGATCATCGAGCAAGGCGCATCCTCCTCCGTACCCGAAGCACAACCCGTTGCATTCAAAGCAACGGAGGAGAAGAAAGAAGATTCTACTCCAAGTAGAATCCCCATCGACGCCTCCAAGCTCGACAATGAGGAGATGGTGCTTATTATCAAAAGCTTCCGTCAAATCCTCAAACAAAGGAAGGGGAAGGATTACAAGCCCCGTTCCAAGAAAGTGTGCTACAAGTGTGGTAAGCTCGGTCATTTTATTGCAAAATGTCCATTATCTAGTGATAGTGACAGGGGCGATGACAAGAAGGGAAAGAGGAGAGAAAAGAAGAGGTACTACAAGAAGAAGGGCGGCGATGCCCATGTTTGCCGGGAGTGGGACTCCGACGAGAGCTCCACCGACTCCTCCTCTGACGAGGACGCCGCCAACATCGCCGTTAACAAAGGGCTCCTCTTCCCCAACGTCAGCCACAAGTGCCTCATGGCAAAGGATGGCAAAAAGAAGAAGGTAAAATCAAAATCCTCAACTAAATATGCAACATCTAGCGCTGAGGCTAATTCTAGTGACAATGAGGATGACTTGTTTACTCTTTTGCCAAGTTAAACATGCAACAAAAAGAAAAATTAAATGAATTAATTAGTGCTATTCATGATAAGGATGAACTCTTGGATAGCCAAGAGGACTTCCTAATCAAAGAAAACAAGAAGCATGTTAAGGTGAAAAATGCTTATGCTCTAGAAGTTGAAAAATGTGAAAAATTAACTAGTGAGCTAAGCACTTGCCATGATATTATTTCCAACCTTAGAAATGAGAATGCCAATTTAATTGCTAAGGTTGGGAAGCGTGATGATTGTGATGATTCAATTGTTAGTCTTAGAAATGATAATGCCAATTTAATTGCTAAGATTGATCAATTGAATACCTCTCTTGCTAGCCTTAGGAATGAAAATGAAAAATTGATTGCTAAGGCTAAGGAACTAGATGTTTGCAATGCTACTATTTCCAATCTTAGAGATGAGAATGATATTTTGCATGCTAAGATTGTTGAATTTAATACTTGCAAACCCTCTACATCTTCCGTTGAGCATGTTAATATTTGCACTAGATGTAGAGATATTAATGTTGATGCTATTCATTATCACCTAGCTTTAATTAAACAACAAAATGATCACATAGCTCAACTTAATGCCAAAATCAATGAGCATTACTTAGAAAATGAAAAATTTAAATTTGCTAGAAGCATGCTCTATAGTGGGAGACGCCCTGGCATTAAGGATGGCATTGGCTTCCAACAGGGAGACAATGTCAAGCTTAATGCCCCACCTAAAAGATTGTCCAATTTTGTTAAGGGCAAAGCTCCCATGGTTCAGGATAACGAGGGTTACATTTTATACCCTACCGGTTATCCCGAACACAAAATTAGGAGAATTCACTCTAGGAAGTCTCACTCTGGCCCTAATCATGCTTTTATGTATAAGAGTGAGGCATCTAGTTCTAGGCAATCAACCCATGCTAAATTGCCTAAGAAGAAAACTCCTAAGGCATCAAATAATCATAATGTTTCGTTTAAAACTTTTGATGCTTCCTATGTACTTACTAACAAATCCGGCAAGGTAGTTGCCAAATATGTTGGGGGCAAACACAAGGGATCAAAGACTTGTGTTTGGGTACCCAAAGTTCTTGTATCTAATGTCAAAGGACCCAAAACTGTTTGGGTACCTAAAATCAAGAACTAAATTTGTTTTGTAGGTTTATGCATCCGGGGGCTCAAGTTGGATCATTGACAGCGGGTGCACAAACCATATGACTAGGGAGAAAAAGATGTTCTCCTCCTACGAGAAAAACCATGATCCCCAACGAGCTATCACCTTCGGGGATGGAAATCAAGGTTTGGTCAAAGGATTGGGTAAAATTGCTATATCACCTGACCATTCCATTTCCAATGTTTTTCTTGTAGACTCATTAGATTACAACTTGCTTTCTGTTTCCCAATTATGCAAAATGGGCTACAACTGTCTTTTTACGGATACAGGTGTCACTGTCTTTAGAAGAAGTGATGATTCAGTAGCTTTTAAGGGAGTATTAGAGGGTCAGCTATACCTAGTTGATTTCAATAGAGCTGAACTCGAAACTTGTTTAATCGCTAAGACTAACATGGGTTGGCTCTGGCATCGCCGACTAGCCCATGTTGGGATGAAGAATCTTCACAAGCTTCTAAAGGGAGAACACATTTTGGGACTAACAAATGTGCATTTTGAGAAAGACAGGATTTGTAGCGCATGCCAAGCAGGGAAGCAAGTTGGTGTTCATCATCCACACAAGAACATCATGACGACTGACAGGCCACTGGAGTTACTCCACATGGATTTATTCGGCCCGATAGCTTACATAAGCATCGGCGGGAGTAAGTACTCTCTAGTTATTGTGGATGACTATTCTCGCTTCACTTGGGTATTCTTTTTACAGGAAAAATCTCAAACCTAAGAGACCTTAAAGGGATTCTTGAGACAGGCTCAAAATGAGTTTGGCTTGAGGATCAAGAAAATTAGAAGCGATAATGGGACGGAGTTCAAGAACTCTCAAATAGAAGGTTTTCTTGAGGAGGAAGGGATCAAGCATGAGTTCTCTTGTCCCTACACGCCACAACAAAATGGTGTAGTGGAGAGGAAGAATAGAACTCTATTGGACATGGCAAGGACCATGCTTGATGAGTACAAGACTTCGGATCGGTTTTGGGCCGAGGCTGTCAACACCGCTTGCTACGCCATCAACCGATTGTATCTACACCGAATCCTCAAGAAGACATCATATGAACTCCTCACCGGTAAAAAGCCAAATGTTTCATATTTTAGAGTCTTTGGTAGCAAATGTTTGTTAAAAGAGGTAGAAAATCCAAATTTGCTCCTAAGGCTGTAGAAGGCTTTTTACTAGGATATGATTCAAACACAAGGGCATATAGAGTCTTTAACAAGTCCACTGGACTAGTTGAAGTTTCTTGTGACATTGTGTTTGATGAGACTAACGGCTCTCAAGTAGAGCAAGTTGATCTTGATGAATTAGATGATGAAGAGGCTCCATGCGTCGCGCTGAGGAACATGTCCATTGGGGATGTGTGTCCTAAGGAATCCGAAGAGCCCATTCAAGCACAAGATCAACCATCTTCCTCCATGCAAGTATCTCCACCAACTCAAGATGAGGATGAGGCTCAAGATAATGAAGAAGAAGATCAAGAAGATGAGCCACCTCAAGAGGAGGGCAATGATCAAGGGGGAGATGCCCAAGATCAAGACAAGGAAGATGAGCAAGTTCCAAGGCCACCACACCCAAGAGTCCACCAAGCAATTCAACGAGATCACCCCGTGAACACCATCCTAGGAGATATTCATAAGGGGGTAACTACTCAATCTCGTGTTGCTCATTTTTGTGAACACTACTCGTTTGTCTCCTCTATTGAGCCACACAGGGTAGAGGAAGCACTTCAAGATTCGGATTGGGTGATGGCGATGCAAGAGGAGCTCAACAACTTCACGAGGAATGAGGTATGGCATTTAGTTCCACGTCCTAACCAAAATGTTGTACGAACCAAGTGGGTCTTCCACAACAAACAAGATGAGCATGGTGTGGTGACAAGGAACAAAGCCCGACTTGTGGCCAAGGGATACTCACAAGTCGAAGGTTTGGATTTCGGTGAAACCTATGCACCTGTAGCTAGGCTCGAGTCAATTCGCATTCTACTTGCCTATGCTACTTACCATGGCTTTAAGCTTTATCAAATGGACGTGAAAAGTGCCTTCCTCAATGGACCAATCAAGGAAGAGGTCTATGTTGAGCAACCTCCCGACTTTGAAGATAGTGAGTATCCTAACCATGTTTATAGACTCTCTAAGGCGCTTTATGGGCTCAAGCAAGCCCCAAGAGCATGGTATGAATGCCTAAGAGACTTTCTTATTGCTAATGGCTTCAAAGTCAGAAAAGCGGATCCTACTCTCTTTACTAAAACACATGCAAATGATTTGTTTGTATGCCAAATTTATGTTGATGACATCATATTTGGGTCTACTAACGAATCTACATGTGAAGAGTTTAGTAGGATCATGACTCAAAAATTCGAGATGTCTATGATGGGGGAGTTGAAATATTTCTTAGGATTTCAAGTCAAGCAACTCCAAGAGGGCACCTTCATCAGCCAAACAAAGTACATTCAAGACATTCTCACAAAGTTTGGGATGAAGGATTCCAAGCCCATCAAGACACCCATGGGAACAAATGGGCATCTCGACCTCGACACGGGAGGTAAATCCGTCGATCAAAAGGTATACCGGTCGATGATAGGTTCCTTACTCTATTTATGTGCTTCACGACCGGATATTATGCTTTCTGTATGCATGTGTGCAAGATTCAAAGCCGATCCTAAGGAAGTTCACCTTAGGGCCGTAAAACGAATCTTGAGATATTTAGTTTATACTCCTAAGTTTGGCCTTTGGTACTCCAGGGGATCCACATTTGATTTAATTGGTTATTCCGATGCTAATTGGGCAGGGTGTAAAATTAATAAAAAGAGCACATCAGGGACTTGCCAGATCTTGGGAAGATCTCTGGTGTCTTGGGCTTCAAAGAAGCAAAATTCTGTCGCTCTTTCTACCGCCAGCCGAGTATACTGCCGCAGGCCATTGTTGCGCGCAATTGCTTTGGATGAGGCAAACCCTTAGGGACTATGGTTACAAATTAACCAAAGTTCCTCTTCTATGTGATAATGAGAGTGCTATCCGCATGATGGATAATCCCGTTGAGCATAGCCGCACTAAACACATAGCCGTTCAGTATCGTTTTCTAAGGGATCACCAACAAAAGGGGGATATCGAGATTGTATATGTTAACACCAAAGAACAATTAGCCGATATCTTTACCAAGCCATTAGATGAGCAAACATTTACCAAACTTAGGCATGAGCTAAATATTCTTGATTCTAGGAATTTTGATTGATACTTTGCACACATAGCTCATATCTATACCCTTGATCATCTCTTTCATGTGCTATGACTAATGTAATTTTCAAGTGCACCTTATGCTAAGTCATAGATTGAAAGGGGAAATGGTGTCTTCGGCGAAGACAAGGCTTCCACTCCACTCCATCGAATCATTCGTCCTTCGCCGTTGCTCCGCACACCTCTCCAACTTTGGTATAATCTTCACTCATATATTATTTACCATAGGGGGAGAAAGTAGTTACAAAGGGCTTATATCTCACTCACAAGTATCTGTTTTTGGCGATTCATGCCAAAGGGGGAGAAAGTATGAGCCCAAAGCAAAAGGACCGCACCACCACCAAATTTTAAAAATAAAGTTTTTCAAATTGATATCTTATTGTGTTCAAAAGGGGGAGAAAGTAGTTTCTTCAAATCTTGCAAACCCTCTTGAACAACTAAGAGGAGAATTTTATCTAGGGGGAGTTTTTGGTTAAGTCAAAGGAAAAGCATTTGAGACAGGGGGACAAAATTTCAAATCTTGAAAATGCTTTCTTCAATCTTATTCATGTACCTTTGACTATTTACAAAAGGTTTTTACAAAGAATTTGCAAAACAAAACCTGTGGTGCAAATGTGGTCCAAAATTTTAAATAAGAAGAAAAACCATCCATGCACATCTATTGAGATAAGTATATTGGTTTCAATTCCAAGCAACTTTTGCATTTACATTATGCAAACTAGTTCAATTCTATACTTTTATATTTGCTTTGGTTTGTGTTGGCATCAATCACCAAAAAGGGGGAGATTGAAAGGGAAATAGGCTTACACCTTTTCCTAATTGATTTTGGTGGTTGAATTGTCCAACACAAATAATTGGACTAACTAGTTTGCTCTAGATTATGAGTTTTACAGGTGCCAAAGGTTCACCACAAACCAATAAAAAGACTAAGAAAGGGTTCAAACAAAGAGAGCAAAAGACCACCGAAGTGTGCCCTAGTCTGGCGCACCGGACAGTGTCCGGTGCACCAGGGGATTCCAGTCTGAACTCGCCACCTTCGGGAATTCTAGGAGCCGCTCCGCTATAAATCACCGGACTGTCCAGTGTGCCAGCGGAGCAACGGCTACTTCGCGCCAACGGACGTCTGCAAAACGCATTCAATGTGCTACAGTGCGCGCCAGAGTCAGAGCAGCGCCAGAAGGCGCACCGGACAGTGCACAGTGGCTGTCCAGTGCACCACCGGACTGTCCGGTGGCCCAGAAGACAGAAGCTCCAACGATCGAACCCTAACGGTCGGGTGACGTGGCTGGCGCACCGGACAGTGTCCAGTGGCGTACCAAACTGTTCGGTGCGCCATGCGACAGCAGCCTCCACCAAACGGCTAGTTTGGTGGTCGGGGCTATAAATACCCCCAACCACCCCACATTCATTTCATCCAAGTTTTTAGACTTCCTACACCTTACAAGAGCTATAGCATTCAATACAAGACACACCAAAGAGATCAAATCCTCTCCCAAGTCCAAAGATCATTCCAATCAAATAGTGACTAGTGAGAGAGTGACTTGTGTTCATTTGAGCTCTTGCGCTTGGATTGCTTTTTCTTTCTCATTCTTTCTTATGATCAACTCAATTGTAATCGAGGCAAGAGACACCAATTATGTGGTGGTCCTTGCAGGGACTTAGTGTCCCGTTTGATTAAGAAGAGAAGCTCACTCGGTCTAAGTGACCGATTGAGAGAGGGAAAGGGTTGAAAGAGACCCGGTCTTTGTGACCACCTCAACGGGGAGTAGGTTTGCAAGAACCGAACCTCAGTAAAAAAAATCACCATGTCTCACTCTTTATTTGCTTGTGATTTGTTTTCGCCCTCTCTCTCGGACTCGATTTTAATTCTAACGCTAACCTCGTTTTATAGTTGTGATTAAGTTTGTAAATTTCAGATTTGCCCTATTCACCCCCCCTCTAGGCGACTTTCAGTTATAAGGGAGTCAAGGTAAGGTTTCTCAATAACCAAAGACTCTGCTTGCATAAATGCTTACTAAAAGTGGATCCTTAAAAATCCAGTTTTATTTGGCAAGTTAAGTGAAATTACCTGTAACTAGAGTTCTTTCTACCCTAGTTCATTCACTTGACCTATACTAGCCAATTTCTTAACAATCCTTCATCTTTACTGGAGTTCTACGTATAGGGCAGTGACCAAGTCTTCATAACCACGAAGGTACGGCGATCCGAATCGATTATACTCAACTGAGGATCTCTGATCACACGACATATGTAGCACTTAACCCTTGCATATGTCAACCCGCCACCGGGGTTCTTAAGACCAGATCAGGTTCACGCCAACCGAGAGCACAGATACACCACCGTCTAGCCTCTTGCCACGGAGGGTACATGCTACTCTCGCCATCTCTCCACTCCCATTGTGTAGTATCTTATTCTGGCCTTAGTCTGCCCGAGGCAAAGCTTACCCATGACGAGGCATGTGACCAGTTAAAGGGTCCTCGGTCATCAAGCCTACATCGAGACGGTCCTTAATTGACTCAGATGGAGACACTACACCGAGACTTTCTCTTCTTGTGCAAGTCACCCGCCTGGTCTTAGCTTAATCATTTCAATCTCAAGGTTTGGTACCTGTTAGAGGTACATCTTTGCCGATGTTGAACCCATCATGGCCATGATGGATCCACCATCAAGTTTTGTTTTCAAAAACATCCCTCCCACTTTGCCACATCATCTTTTATAAAAACAAACCTTTTGTTTTGCTAGAGCAAGACTAAGCATAGTAAAAACCTTTTATAAAACAGGGATTCAAAGGAAGGTAGTCAAATTCAAGGAAGGTAATGCAGGAATTGTTGTAGCAATTAACTCCTATCACCTAATGCATCAAGTAAGTGAGAAAGGTTTTAAAAGAGTCAAGGAGGTGGCAAATGCACCGGGGCTTGCCTTGGTTTACAGGTGATTCAGGCTCAGTTTCACAGATGTCAAAATAAAAACAGTTGTTGCCTGATGTTCCTGAGGTGGTGGTGGTGAAGTCTTCTCTCCTTCTACTTCAACTTCTTCTTCGTTTTCTAAAGATAACCATACATAATAATGAATGCCCATGTAATGCTTATGAGAATGCAAAGATAATAAGAGTTTATTATCTAAGGTCTTGAATACAATTTTCCTTCACGGTTCTCCGAGAAACTAGGGGTTTTGGAGTTAGTAAAGGAATTCAAAGGGCAGGGTAGGGTTTTGGGCTCTAAGTATCAAACAAAGTCCAAATCATGCCAAATTCTACCCAAAGCTTATAAATAATGTTTTGAGCTCATATAAAAAGTTTGGGGATTTTTTGGAATTATTATCTATTTTCTAAAAATCCAGAAACAATGTTTTAGGCTAATTTAAATGCTCCAAAATTTCTTATTGGTTCTAAAAATCATGAAACTATTTTTATTAAATACTATGGAAAATTAGGAATCTAAGAAAATTGGTTTGACATTTTTAGGATTTTTCTACAATTTTCTACAGATTTCCAAAGTTTCATTGAAAAAGAAAAGGGAAAAGCTTAAACAGTGTCGGGCCGAATTCAATCCAGGCGGCCCAAGTCCAGGGGAAATTGCGCGCGCCCGCGCTGTGGTCTTTGCAGAAAGGCCCTTGGCTTACTGAATAACTAGAAGCGGGCCCGACACACTATTTAGATGAGTCATTGACGGTTTCTAAAAAGACCCTCCAAGTTCTATTCCTTCACAGGCCGAGGTCCCCGACGGCGAGCGGCGCGGTAGAGCTCCGGTGAGCTCATAGACCGGCCGAACAGGGCAAGGATTGGTGCCCTACTTCGGTAGAGATCAAATCCGAGACCTAATGAGGGTTCCCCCTCAATTAATTTCACGATTGATGATCTATCTAGCTCTGCCCATGAGGACAGCGAACGGCGTGGACCTTTGCTTGTGTTCCCAGTGATCAATGGGTTCCTAGTTCAATTGGGTGGGTCGGCGAGCATCATAGACGCATGAGCATGCTTAAACAAGGGAGCAGATGGTATGAACTAACCGGAATTGTGCTGGCCGCGGTGAGGTGTTCTTGCGGTGTGTTCGAACCGATTTGGGGGAAGTTAGACATTTGAGCTCCTCAGTGAACGATTCGGGGTGATACTGGGTGGCTGGGTGTGTGATGACCTTGCGGAGCTTACGGAGGGCTCAATTTATACTGATCGAAAGCGGTGGCCGGGAATTGCAACGATGACGCGCGGTGGTCGGAGGAGGGGGAGTTCACTAGCACAGCGAATTCGTGTCCTATACCGTGGCATTTACTCTGATGATCAACGGAGAGCTAAAACAGATCACGGCGATGCGGTGGAGATGCTTAGACACGCGGCACAAGGCCGGAAGGCGGCGGTCACCGGCGTGCCTATTAGAACCCATCGCGGCGAGCTCTGTACGGTGGCCGGAATACTTTACTGGCCGGAACTTATCCACGGTGATGATCTTTACACGACTTGAAGTGTTATCCAGTCGATCCAATCGCGAATCACGGCGACGAGGGCACGAATCTACGCGCGGCTCATCGGCGGCAAGGGTTAAGGTTGCAGTCTGATCAACACACTGTACCATAGGATTCCTCATTCAGTTGGCCTGACAGATCAATTTGAAGCTTGATTTTCTCCTATTTTTGTTTGGCAACCTATCCAAGGCTCTGTAGCAAAGTTGTAGACCAATGTTTTAGCTACAATCTTGCCATAGCAACTATAGCCAAATTTTTACTAGATTAAGGTTGAATCCTAGTCCAAAGATGGCTCTGTTGCACTGTCAGTCTGAAGTTCAGAATTCAAACAGCCTGACGCCCCAACTTTAGGCTCACTTATCTTTAAATTCTTCATAACAACAATGCTTACTCCCTTAAGCAAAGTTATTCTCCTTTGATAGGTCTATAATATTGATGTGGTGACCTAGGGCAAAAACCTTAGAATTTGAAAGTTACAAAGCTCCAAAGTTGAGCTCAAACACTGAATTTCAGACTTAGCACTAGAATACAAATGGGGTTCTTTTTGCAAATAGGTCCAAAATTCAGGGTTTAACTTGCAAACCTTCATGATTGTGAACCATTTGACTTAGGACCCCTTACTTTACTAGTTTTTGCACTTTAGTCCAAAAGTGGACTAATTTTGCACTTAACCCCCTAGGGTTTAGGCTTAGGGTCTTCCAGGGTTCCAATTAGGGTTTCTGGTATTTCAAGGGTGTGAATGCAACTTAGATCCATCCTTAGTAATATTTTATGATTATTTTACTTAAGCTTTAGGGTTTTCTCTATTTGGGTCTTGTTTGACCCTTCAGATCCCTGTTCAGGGTTAAGTATCATTCTCCAGGGTTTTATTTGCAAAACACCATATCAATACAACTTGTTTGAAATTTTTGCCTAATGAATGCATTCTAGGTGTGTCAAACACATGAAATGCCAATGCTGATGATGTTATGCTCAAGTTTTAGTAACAGTAACACCAGGGGTGTAACATCCTTCCCCCCATAAAAGAATCTCGTCTCGAGATTAAAAGTCCTAGGGTAAGTAGTGGAAAAGGAAATGCTTCACATTTTTATTTCCTGAGTTTTGGTACAAGGCAGGGGTGGTTTGGGGTTCACTCCTTTATTACAACAATTATATACATATTACAATTTACATGAGGCTAGAAAACCTGGAAAATTCTTCTCTAAAAAGTCTTGAGTCTCCCATGTAGCCTCATCTTCAGTATGTTGGTTCTACTGTATCTTATAAAACTTGAGAGTCTTTCTCCGGGTAACCCTGTCCTTTTGATCCAAGACTCGAATAGGGTGTTCTGAATATGTCAAGTCTGGCTCTAGGACAACATCTGTTACTTCAATGGTTCGATCTGGAACCCGAAGACACTTCTTCAACTGAGACACGTGGAACACATTATGTACAGTAGACAAGGTTTGAGGTAGTTGAAGTCGATATGCCACTGGCCCATATCTTTTAAGAATGAGAAAAGGACCAACATATCGTGGCGCAAGCTTCCCTTTAACCCCGAAACATGATACACCCTTCATCGGTGAAACTTTCAGGTAGACATAATCTCCCATGAGAAAGTACAAGGTTTGTCGCCGCTTGTTTGCATAACTCTTCTGGCGAGCTTGAGCTTTCTTCAGATTATGAATTATTCTCTGAACCTTTTCTTCGGTCTCTTTCACCATATCAGGCCTGAAGAAGTACCTTTCACCTGGTTCAGACCAATTTAGCGGAGTACGACATCGTCGTCCATATAAAGCTTCAAAGGGGGCCATCTTAATGCTTTCTTGATTGCTATTATTATATGAGAACTCCGCTAATGGTAAACAATCATCCCATTTTTGTGGGAATTCCAGAACACACGCTCGTAGCATATCTTTAAGTATTTGGTTTACCCTCTCAGTTTGACCACTGGTTTGAGGATGATAGGCTGAACTATGGAGCAATTTAGTACCCAAAGCCTTGTGAAGTTCTTCCTAGAATTTGGATACAAATTGAGGTCCACGATGTGACACTATGGTCTTTGGAACACCGTGCAAACTGAGAATACGAGCGATGTACAGTTCTGCATATGCAATTACTGGATATTTTACTTTGACTGGAAGGAAGTGGGCGATCTTGGTAAGTCGATCAATGATAACCCAAATGGAGTCAAAGCCTTTTGCCATTCTGGGTAATCCCACAATGAAGTCCATACTAATATCTTCCCATTTCCATGTTGGTATTGGTAAAGATTGTAATGGACCAGCAGCTTTCAAGTGTATGGCTTTGACACGTTTACAAGTGTCACATCTTGCCACATAGCGTGCGATTTCAATCTTCATCTTCATCCACCAATAATGCTGTTTCAAATCTTGATACATCTTAGTGCTTCCGGGATGAATAGAATAGCGACTAAGATGTGCTTCATCTAAAATTTGTTGGCGGGCCCTTTCATTCTTCGGCATAACTATGCGGTTGTTGAACCATACAACACCTTGATCGTCTTCTTTGAAGCAATTGGCTTTTCCAGCCTTTATCTTGTCATGGATATGTTTCATACCTTCATCATTCTTTTGTGCGTCAATTATCCTTTGTAAGATGACAGACTCAAGCTTCAAGTGATTTGAAGTTTCATGCTGAATCATTCCCAGGTTCAGATTTTCCATCTCCTGGCATAATGTAATGTCAGAAGTCCTCATTGTTAAACAATGGCAGGAGGCCTTGCGACTGAGTGCATCTGCCACTACATTAGCTTTGCCTGGGTGATAATGGATTTCCAATTCATAATCCTTAATAAGCTCGAGCCATCTCCTTTGTCTCATATTGAGCTCGGACTGGGTGAAGATATACTTCAAACTTTTATGATCTGTATAAATGTGACAGATATTACCCAGCAGATAATGACGCCATATCTTCAAGGCATGAACCACTGCAGCTAGCTCCAGATCATGAGTTGGATAATGCTCCTCATGCTGGCGTAACTGCCTTGAAGCATACGCGATTACTCGGCCTTCTTGCATTAATACGCAGCCGAGACCACTGCCTGATGCGTCACAATACACATCAAAGGGATTATTAATGTCCGGTTGAGCCAATACCAGAGCAGTGGTTAATAATATCTTCAATTTCTCAAAGGCTTTATTACATTTTGAAGACCAATTGAATTTAGTCTCATTCTTCAATAAACTCGTGATTGGTTTCACAAGTTTGGAAAAATCTGGTATAAATCGGCGGTAATAGCCAGCTAGTCCCAGGAAACTTTGGACTTGATGAACAGTGGTTGGGGGTTTCCACTCCAAAATATCCTTGACCTTGCTAGGATCCACCGCAATTCCCTTGGCAGATAACACATGTCCCAGAAATTGGATTTCTTCTAGCTAGAACGCGCATTTACTAAACTTAGCATATAATTGATGTTCCCTTAAGCGCGTCAATACGATCCGTAGGTGTTGAGCATGCTCCTCTTCATTTTTGGAGTATATCAAGATATCATCTATGAAGACCACCACAAATTTGTCCAACTCGAGCATGAATACCGAGTTCATCAGAAAAGTGAAGTGGGCAGGAGCATTAGTCAGTCCGAAAGACATTACCAAGTATTCAAATAAAGCATACCGCGTAGTGAATGTGGTCTTTGGTATATCCTCGGGTCGAATATGGATCTGGTGATAGCCCGATCTGAGGTCAATCTTGGAGAATACCCTCGCTCCAGTCAGTTGATCAAACAAGATATCAATCTGAGGAAGAGGATACTTATTCTTGATAGTGACCTCATTAAGGGGTCGATAATCCACGCACATCCGCAATGTTTGATCCTTCTTCTTGACGAATATGGCTGGACAGCCCCATGGTGACGAGCTTGGCCAGATGAATCCCTTCTCAAGTAAGTCTTGTAATAGAATCTTGAGTTCTGCCAGTTCATTTGGAGGCATTCGGTACGACCTTCTAGAAATGGGAGCCATAGCGGGCTTCAACTCAATTACAAACTCTACATCTCTTTCGGGTGGCAATCCAGGCAAATCTTCTGGAAAGACATCTGGGAACTCACATACTACCAGAATATCTTTGATCTTCGGTATAATGGCTTCATTAATTATGCCAATTGGTTTAGCTGGAATAGCTATGGGAATAGACAAAAGAATTTCTTCTTGGCCATAACTCAACCTGATAGTTCCCAGATCAGTGTTGAGGATTGCCTTATGTTGGGCCAACCAATGCATGCCCAAGATTACATCTATGTCTTGGCCTTTCAGAACAATCATCTTAGTAGGAAAGTCCCGTTCAGCCAATGTTACGGGCACTTGGTAAGCCACTTCTTTAGTAAATATTTGTCCCCCAGGCGAATGTATTTTAAACCCTTCCCTTGATTCAGTATATGGAATGCAATGTTCCTCCACAAACTTTTTGCTTATGAAAGTATGTGAAGCACCAGAATCAAAGAGAATAAGTGCAGGGTGGTTGGCTACGAGGAACGCACCCATCATCACCGGTTCGCCTTCTGGTGTTGTGGCCACTTGAGTGTAATAAACCCGTCCAGTTTTCCTTGTATTCTTGCCTGCGGTATTGGTTGCTGCATTTCCCTTAGAACCTCCAGAGCTTTGCTGATTACTTGATTGAGTCTGCCTCGGATATGGACAGTCCTTAATGAAATGTCCGGACTTTCCACAGTTGAAGCAGCCGGTTGATGAGCTTGGAAGAGCAGGGAAACGAGTGCCAGGGGCACCCGGCTGGTTTGTAGCAGTAGGGGCAGGGGTAGGATGGATAAACACTGGTTGCTTCAATGGGAAGGAGGGTGGACGAGAGAAAGAGTGACTTTGAGTAAAAGGCCGGATAACTAACCGTTGCCTTTTCTCGGGGCCCTGATTGGGCCTATTGCCTCCATTCCCCTTGGATTTTCTGGAACTTGCATATTTAGCCTCGACTGCCAGCGCTGTGCTGACAGCCCTTCCATAAGTAAGGTCGATGCAAGTGGCCATCTTTCTTTGCATCCGATCATTCAAGCCTCTCATGAAACAATTCTTCTTCTTTATGTCTGTGTTGACTTGATCGATTGTGTATTGGGATAAGTGATTAAATTTATTGAGATACTGGGTGACAGTATCTCCGCCTTGCTTCAATTTCATGAACTCCTCTTGCTTCATGTGAAGAACTCCCTCAGGTATATAATGCTCTCTGAAGGCGAACTTGAATTCATCCCATGTGATCTGATGACTGGCCGGCTGAATGGCCACAAAGTTTCCCCACCACGTACTAGCAGGGCCTCGCAGTTGTTGGGCTGCAAACAGGGGCTTTTGAGTTTCTGAACACCGAAGAAGCCCAAATTTTTGTTCAATGACGCGGATCCATTCATCTGCCTCTTGAGGGTCTTCTGCCTTGACGAACAACGGAGGGCGCGTCCCGGAGAAGTCTAGATAAGATGTCTCACGGGGGCCTTGCGGATAGGCCCGCCCACCTTGTTGTTGGAGTTGTTGACCTGCCATCTCCCGCAGAAAGCGGGTATTGTCTGCTATGGCATTTACCAAGGCAGCGATGGCCTCGGCAAGTGTCGGAGGTACTAGAGGTGGATTTGGGGTCGCTTCCCTCCCACGGGAGGTACCAGCCCCATCCTGAGCGCGAGTCCTGGAAGGCATCTGAGGCAAAGAACATTTGGAGCAATATGATATTCCATACACACCATCCATTTCACATTACTTAAAAAGGTAATGTTACAGACTCGTACTTTACAATAGGATTACACCCCCTATTACACAATAGTATTACTTCTATACTATACTATTCCTACTTTTTGTTACTCTGGGTAGCCTCGCTGTCAGGCGTCGGAGACCATTCGTCGACCAGCTTCATTTAGGTAGGGGGCCTGAAAAGGTCCAGCTCACCACCAAAAGCTTCTCCTGCTACTTGAGAAGGTCCGGCTTCTGTCCTGACAGGATCCGCAGGGACGTTCGGGTGCAGTTGCGAGTACAGTACATGAACTTCTTCATGTAGTGTGTTGCAATAAATCTGCAAGCTATCCATGGTTGAGCTAAGCTCTTCCACTCGAGCTCGAGCTCTAGCTTCCTTTGCCCAAGCTAGTGAACGAGAGTTCACAGCCCAGTCGAGTGCTAGATCCCGATCCGCTAGCTGGTCTTGCAGTTGGCGGATGTCTCTTCTCAATTCATTCATTCTTTCGCCATCCGCGACCCATATTTCGTTCCTGCGTCGGAGTTCTGTTCGAAGCTGATTAACTTGTGCTTCCAGATCTCCAATTGGATCGTTGCTCCCACTACTGCTATCTTCATGCCGTGGGGCAAGTTGATGACAGGGTACACCGATTGGCCCAGTTGACTTGCGCGCAGTCTTTCTCGTGCGCGGCGACATTTTTGCTAAGGGGGAAATCTTATTAGCATAGTTTTTAGCATGATGCATGTGTAATTACAGAATCAACCTTAGTTGATTCAACCTTCTATACATTGCACTCCTCCTATCTGGTCTTTGCAATAAACTCTTCAGAAATACTTAGGTAAGAAGGGAAGAAATTTTCTAGATGAGTCTTAGAAAATTCTTTTTGAAAATGCCTCATAATATCTACAGAGATGGGTTTCGCTCCGATACCAGCTGTGACAGAACCTCAAGTCATTAGGCCAACCTATAGTTGTCATTGTCCAATGGACCTCAGACAACCCTGCAGGTGTTCCTGAATCACTTGACAAGTTTGGTATCTGCTTTTCTTACCTTTCCCAAGAGCGTTTCACCCGTCACGCAGACATTACAAATTATCAGAGATACGGAAATGCGGAAGCGGTTACATAAACTTACCTTTATTTGAAAGTAGGACAGAGTTATATTATTACAGACCAGGATATAATCATACGAGTGCAGAGTAATATTATTACAAGCCAAGGGAGGCCAAAAACCCCTCCGGATAAGTATCAAACAAAAGTTTTTATGGAGGAACCTTTCCTCCCGCAGCTTTACTCTTGGTTTTCTTCTTTTGAGACCACCTTGGAATAGAAACAACAAAAGTTTGTTGCCTCTTCACCTAAAAACAATAGGGAATAAAACCCTCAGTATGGAATTACTCAGCAAGACTTACCCGACTAAAGAAAAGACTCTCAAGGGTATGCTGGTTATAAGGGAGTCAAGGTAAGGTTTCTCAATAATCAAAGACTCTGCTTGCATAAATGCTTACTAAAAGTGGATCCTTAAAATCCAGTTTTATTTGGCAAGTTAAGTGAAATTACCTGTAACTAGAGTTCTTTCTACCCTAGTTCATTCACTTGACCTATACTAGCCAATTTCTTAACAATCCTTCATCTTTACTGGAGTTCTACGTATAGGGCAGTGACCAAGTCTTCATAACCGCGAAGGTACGGCGAACCGAATCGATTATACTCAGCTGAGGATCTCCGATCACACGACATATGTAGCACTTAACCCTTGCATATGTCAACCCGCCACCGGGGTTCTTAAGACCAGATCAGGTTCACGCTAACCGAGAGCACAGATACACCACCGTCTAGCCTCTTGCCACGAAGGGTACATGCTACTCTCGCCATCTCTCCACTCCCATTGCGTGGTATCTTGTTCTGGCCTTAGTCTGCCCGAGGCAAATCTTACCCATAACGAGGCATGTGACCAGTTAAAGGGTCCTCGGTCATCAAGCCTACATCGAGACGGTCCTTAATCGACTCAGATGGAGACACTACACAGAGACTTTCTCTTCTCGTGCAAGTCACCCGCTCGGTCTCAGCTTAATCATTTCAATCTCAAGGTTTGGTACCTGTCAGAGGTACATCTTTTCCGATGTTGAACCCATCATGGCCATGATGGATCCACCATCAAGTTTTGTTTTCAAAAACATCCCTCCCACTTTGCCACATCATCTTTTATAAAAACAAACCTTTTGTTTTGCTAGAGCAAGACTAAGCATAGTAAAAACCTTTTATAAAACAGGGATTCAAAGGAAGGTAATCAAATTCAAGGAAGGTAATGCAGGAATTGTTGTAGCAATTAACTCCTATCACCTAATGCATCAAGTAAGTGAGAAAGGTTTTAAAAGAGTCAAGGAGGTGGCAAATGCACCGGGGCTTGCCTTGGTTTACAGGTGATTCAGGCTCAGTTCCACAGATGTCAAAATAAAAACAGTTGTCTGCCTGATGTTCTTGAGGTGGTGGTGGTGAAGTCTTCTCTCCTTCTACTTCAACTTCTTCTTCGTTTTCTAAAGATAACCATACATAATAATGAATGCCCATGTAATGCTTATGAGAATGTAAAGATAATAAGAGTTTATTATCTAAGGTCTTGAATACAATTTTCCTTCACGGTTCTCCGAGAAACTAGGGTTTTTGGAGTTAGTAAAGGAATTCAAAGGGCAGGGTAGGGTTTTGGGCTCTAAGTATCAAACAAAGTCCAAATCATGCCAAATTCTACCCAAAGCTTCTAAATAATGTTTTGAGCTCATATAAAAAGTTTGGGGACTTTTTAGAATTATTATCTATTTTCTAAAAATCCAGAAACAATGTTTTAGGCTAATTTAAATGCTCCAAAATTTCTTATTGGTTCTAAAAATCATGAAACTATTTTTATTAAATACTATGAAAAATTAGGAATCTAAGAAAATTGGTTTGACATTTTTAGGATTTTTCTACAATTTTCTACAGATTTCCAAAGTTTCATTGAAAAAGAAAAGGGAAAAGCTTAAACAGTGTCGGGCCGAATTCAATCCAGGCGGCCCAAGTCCAGGGGAAATTGCGCGCGCCCGCGCTGTGGTCTTTGCAGAAAGGCCCTTGGCTTACTGAATAACTGGAAGCGGGCCCGACACACTATTTAGATGAGTCATTGACGGTTTCTAAAAAGACCCTCCAAGTTCTATTCCTTCACAGGCCGAGGTCCCCGACGGCGAGCGGCGCGGTAGAGCTCCGGTGAGCTCGTAGACCGGCCGAACAGGGCAAGGATTGGTGCCCTACTTCGGTAGAGATCAAATCCGAGACCTAATGAGGGTTTCCCCTCAATTAATTTCACGATTGATGATCTATCTAGCTCTGCCCACGAGGACAGCGAACGGCGTGGACCTTTGCTTGTGTTCCCAGTGATCAATGGGTTCCTAGTTCAATTGGGTGGGTCGGCGAGCATCACAGACGCATGAGCATGCTTAAACAAGGGAGCAGATGGTATGAACTAACCAGAATTGTGCTGGCCGCGGTGAGGTGTTCTTGCGGTGTGTTCGAACCGATTTGGGGGAAGTTAAACATTTGAGCTCCTCAGTGAACGGTTGGGGGTGATACTGGGTGGCTAGGTGTGTGATGACCTTGCGGAGCTTACGGAGGGCTCAATTTATACTGATCGAAAGCGGTGGCCGGGAATTGCAACGATGACGCGCGGTGGTCGGAGGAGGGGGAGTTCACTAGCATAGCGAATTCGTGTCCTATACCGTGGCATTTACTCCGATGATCAACGGAGAGCTAAAACAGATCACGGCGATGCGGTGGAGATGCTTAGACACGCGGCACAAGGCCGGAAGGCGGCGGTCACCGGCGTGCCTATTAGAACCCATCGCGGCGAGCTCTGTACGGTGGCCAGAATACTTTACTGGCCGGAACTTATCCACGGTGATGATCTTTACACGACTTGAAGTGTTATCCAGTCGATCCAATCGCGAATCACGGCGACGAGGGCACGAATCTACGCGCGGCTCATCGGCGGCGAGGGTTAAGGTTGCAGTCTGATCAACACACTGTACCATAGGATTCCTCATTCAGTTGGCCTGACAGATCAATTTGAAGCTTGATTTTCTCCTATTTTTGTTTGGCAACCTATCCAAGGCTCTGCAGCAAAGTTGTAGACCAATGTTGTAGAGCCCAAAATTTGTATTAAAGAAAACAAGGAATAATAAAAAAATAATAATAATAAATCTTCACTAAGATACAAATAAACCATTGTGTCATATTGAATTTTGTTGGATAAAAATATTACAATGAATAGAAGAGTTAGATTAAAACCCTAGATTTGAATTTGGGATTTAAAATTTTGAAAAAGAGAAGAAAATGGTGGGGATAAAAATAAGTAAATAATAAGATTGTAGAAGTTATATTTACTGGAAAAATTTGAAGTTCAAAACATAAGTGAATTGAAAGTTGAATTTGAATTTTGGTCCACACACAAATTTGGAAGTTTAAAAGAAAAACAAAAATAGAAAATAAAATAGAAAAAGAATAAAACCTGCTATTGGGCCTGGATCGCGCTTTTTGGCCCACTTAAGGAATCACCCACGCGCAGCCCAACTCCAAATCCTGGCGCCGACACGCGGGTCCCACCTGTCATCCTCTGCGCTCGCGCTTGCTTCGTCGCTGACCGGCGGGGCCCACATGGTGGTCTCTGTCCCTCGCGCCGCTTCTCTCGTCTTCCACTGGCATCGGGGGCCCGCCTGTCGGGTTCTTCCCCAACCTCACCGTAAACAAGCTTCGCATGATTCGCGCGGCTACCGAATCCTCCACCGATCTAGCCGGGCGCTTCACAGCTGGTTGTTGCATGGGGCCGCCCCGTCGGGGTGCTTCTCCCCCCCCCCCCCCCCGCGTGAATCGGATCCAGCTGACCGAATAGACCGTGGGCGAGATCTCTGAGCGTGCCCGATTTCCGCTGACCGAGCTCAACAAATCCAGAGCAAATCCCGCCAAATTCGAGTTCGGTTGGACTCGGCTCGGACTCTACCTTCATCTGAGTATAAAGGTGACCCCCGCCACACCTTCCTCGGCCATTAATTCAGGCGTCGCCAAGCCGGCTGGATGAATGTATGCCGCCATGGGAGAAACCGGGGAAAACCGTCGCTCAGGCTTGGTCGCATGGTCTGGGTGACACGCTGGGGTACATAGATGATGTCCGTGGCACTTGAGCGAGGAGAAGACTCTCGGTGGAGGCCGAATTGCTCACCGGGATTGAAAACCCCGCGGAGCTCGCACTCCGCCGTGGCCTGGTGAAACTATTGTGCGATTCAAGGTAAATCTACTCCGTTTACATTCGCTGTTCCCTGGGGGTCGCGTTGGTGTCCTCAGATTCACCCTTGGGGCACTGGTGCGTCGTGTCGCGTGTACGCCGGCGAGCTTCGCCGGTTGGGGATGGCTGCGCCGCCTTGTGCGTGGCCGTGGGTTGAAGAGGGGCGGTGGATCGTCGATCTCACAGCGAACGGACGAGATTAGATTCAAGTTACCCCTTCACCGTTTTGAATCCAGTGCGTCGATTCAGATCGGGTGGCTGGGACTTGATTTTTCCCCTGCCGTTGATGCTCGATCGAGCGGTCACCGGGATGGGATGTTAAGCAATACGCGCGATGTAATCGTGGCCGCTCATTTCGGATCTGACGGCCACGATCGGCCGATACCCCTTCGGCCGGGTTGTTTTGCAAAAGAGCCCCTCGGCTTTCACGGAATAAACCCGCCGTCCAGGGACCCTGTTCCCTGTGTCTCGGGAATCTTGCGCCGAACCCCCTGCGCTTTCTGAAAATTGAGGCCCAGTCCAGTGCAGTATTAAAGTGATTAAATGAATTAGAAAATAGATTTTTAATATGAAAATAATTGCTAGAACTTAGATAATTCATAGAAAATTTATTTTAGCTCCAAATTGAACCATTCCAGTTTCTAAAATTTTGTAATAATATTCTTCATCATTTTGTGCCTCTGTTTTGGCATGAAAGGCTCATTTAAATTTATCCAATACTTAATCTTGTATTAAATACATAAGAGCTACAGAAAGTCATAACTTGAAATATATAACTCCAAAATTAATGATTCTTTTTCCTGTGATCTTATTTTAATATGTAGATTATTAATATGTATTTTGGCATACATGTTTGGTGTAATGTTAATTTTGCCTATACACTGTTTGTTTGTATTGCTACGACTAGTGCGAGGTCACGTATCACCTGAAGATCATCCTGGTACCTGGATTCTCAAGGCCCAGGCAAGTTGTGCCCTTGATCACTTCTTTTCACCTACTCATGTTCTAATTAATCATAATGATCTGCATAGGTTAATTTTGATGGGACCCAATAGGTTACCCTAGTTTGTCTATCTTTATACCTTGTTTACCACTGAACTTTCTGGGTAGTACTTGCTAGTGCTATATGTGGTTTTGGGTATGGAGATACACTGTTCATGGTTACACTTTTGTTATCAGTTGTTATTTATGGTTCATGTTAAGATCATTATGTTAATTGGAACATGGAGAACCACCCGGGAAAACAGTGCTACCACGAGGGTGGAATGGGACGCCCTTGGCTGATTAATTAGGAAAGCTAGTGGAAGACTACCTTACCCGAAAGGGGCAAGGGCAGTAGGGGAGAGGTCAGTGTAGGGAGGCCCTCGGGAGGATTTTGCTGCGATGGCGGTCCTGCAAGGGATTCCTGCACTGGATCTTCCTATAAACTGTAGCGGGTTTTCGGAAGCTAGTGGAACTTTGTAAAGGCCTCGTAGTGGATCCCTAGCCATTCACCTCGGTAGTGTCTAAGGGCTTTGCAAACCCTGGCGACATGGGATACACGACTTGTGGGTAAAGATGCGCAACCTCTGCAGAGTGTAAAACTGGTATACTAGCCGTGCTCACGGTCATGAGCAGCTCGGACACTCACATGATTAATTTATGGAACTAAATTCAATTTGTCATATGCATTGCATTGCAGGTGATGTTGTTATTACTTTTGTTCTATTACTTAAGTGGGTTTGGTATTTACTTATACTTAGTAACTGCTAATAAAATTTTGACCAACTTTAAAAGCAATGCTCAGCTTCAACCATCCTCTTTGGTAAGCCTTACACTTCATATGAGTTTCCATCTTTGGCAAGTTCATACACATTATTCCCCACAACTTGTTGAGCGATGAACGTATGTGAGCTCACTCTTGCTGTCTCACACACCACAGGTCAAGAGCAGGTACCACAGGATGAGGCGCTTGGAGGATGCTGCAATGAGTTCGTGAGAGGTCTAGGTCGTCGTCTCCCAGTCAACTTTGGGTTGCTGGACCGTTGTCTCCTTATTATGTAATTATTTATTTTGTACAGAACTCCTGTTATATATAAAGATGTGACATTCGATCCTGTGCCACTATTCATCATATGTGTGAGACTTGGTCCCAGCACACCTGGTGATTATGTTTACGCCCGGGTTTTGGACCCCTAAAATCCGGGTGTTACAGAAGTGGTATCAGAGGAATGTTGACTGTAGGACGAAACCTAGATAGAACTGGACAACCCCTGTCTACTTACCTTTGCTACTCTGATCTTTTCTAAACTTTTCTTAATCTTTTCTCATCTATTTCCGCTTACTCTGATTATTCTTACCTTTTCTTTTTCTAAAGACAAATGTGGATTTCACACTTTGAAATCCTGTGCTTAAAGTGACCTTTAGGAATAGGAGACCTAATCCTAGGAACAAAAACAAAACTATTTCTATAAGTGTCTATATATTTGAATGTTTGTTCTTATGATACCTGTTTGATTTGGATCTTTGATTGAGTGTGATGAGTTGTGGAGTAATGTCCACAATTGCATCTGCATATACACATAAGTATAAAAATATATTTATAAAATAACTAGACAACTTAGATTATCCCCATTGGAACATATCTAGCTTAAGAGATTCATCTTATCCTAAAAGATCTCATTCTAACCAATTCATCTTATCTTAAAAGATTCTCCCTTATCTTAACAGATCCATCTTATCTTAAAAGATACTCATCCTATCTTGAAAAGATTGTATCTCATCCTAAATAGATCTAACTGGTCTCAAAAGATTTTTTTCCTATCTTTATGGATCCATCTTATCCTAATAAGCATACTTATTCACCCTAGTTTAAACAACCATGATCTAATGCAAATTAATTATATCTTATCTAGTCAAACTAGTCATACCGGTCTAATCTAGATCCCATCTAATCTAATATGATCCAATCTAAAGTGAGTTATTTAATAAATTAGTTAGTACTAGTGAAATGGATTAGACCTCACTCTCATAAAAACGATTTAATCTAGATTGATGCCCTAGATTAACTTGACCATATACATATGCGATTACCTTACCCATCCGATAGTTGCATAATCCCTCTGTGTTAACCTAATAGAGCTTCTGACCTACCTACACCGTATACCCCATCCTATCTCAAAAGATTCTAACATATCCTAACAAGATATATCTTACCCTGATAAATCTATCTAACTTAAACTAGTCTAATCTAGATCATACCTAATTTAATATGGTCTAATCTAGTGTGAGTTACTTAATGCTGATAGAAAGGATAAGGCCATACTCCTAAATCACTTAAGCCTAATTTGGAGACCTATATCAACTTGGCCATACACAACAACTCGATCTATATAACAAGTTACATAAACTACCCAATCAATAAAGTCTTAATGGATTGCATAATCTATCAACCACCACTGGACATCAAACCAGATTTTGACCCACATAATAGGTTACATGACCTATCCAACCAATCTAGAGGCAAACAACCAAACCAAATTTTGACCAATCTCATTTAAACTCCTAAGCCACCCACTAAACTAGCTACTCTACCTACTTGTCACCCACAAATCTATCTTAACCATAGGTCCCTAACTCTGGTGGCAACCCCAAGAATGAAGACACCAAGGTCTGAAAAAGAACAGCTCAACCTCGACAAGGAAAAAGATGAGTCAAGATCCACAAATTTTGGATGAAGTCTTTCCTTACCCTACACTTTCTTACCTAAACCCATCTATACTTTAAAGACATCTTCTATCCTACATAAATATGTGGACATACATATATATACCCATGCTCTCCTATCACTTACTAATAATAAAAAGAGAGACCCTTGATTTAGAAATTAAAAGCTAAATTGCAAACCAATCCTTTTGTATACCCTTTTCTTACAAATCTCGAGGACGAGATTTTTTGTTAAGGGGGGTAGGATTTGTAGAGCCCAAAATTTGTATTAAAGAAAACAAGGAATAATAAAAAAATAATAATAATAAATCTTCACTAAGATACAAATAAACCATTGTGTCATATTGAATTTTGTTGGATAAAAATATTACAATGAATAGAAGAGTTAGATTAAAACCCTAGATTTGAATTTGGGATTTAAAATTTTGAAAAAGAGAAGAAAATGGTGGGGATAAAAATAAGTAAATAATAAGATTGTAGAAGTTATATTTACTGGAAAAATTTGAAGTTCAAAACATAAGTGAATTGAAAGTTGAATTTGAATTTTGGTCCACACACAAATTTGGAAGTTTAAAAGAAAAACAAAAATAGAAAATAAAATAGAAAAAGAATAAAACCTGCTATTGGGCCTGGATCGCGCTTTTTGGCCCACTTAAGGAATCACCCACGCGCAGCCCAACTCCAAATCCTGGCGCCGACACGCGGGTCCCACCTGTCATCCTCTGCGCTCGCGCTTGCTTCGTCGCTGACCGGCGGGGCCCACATGGTGGTCTCTGTCCCTCGCGCCGCTTCTCTCGTCTTCCACTGGCATCGGGGGCCCGCCTGTCGGGTTCTTCCCCAACCTCACCGTAAACAAGCTTCGCATGATTCGCGCGGCTACCGAATCCTCCACCGATCTAGCCGGGCGCTTCACAGCTGGTTGTTGCATGGGGCCGCCCCGTCGGGGTGCTTCTTCCCCCCCCCCCCCCCGCGTGAATCGGATCCAGCTGACCGAATAGACCGTGGGCGAGATCTCTGAGCGTGCCCGATTTCCGCTGACCGAGCTCAACAAATCCAGAGCAAATCCCGCCAAATTCGAGTTCGGTTGGACTCGGCTCGGACTCTACCTTCATCTGAGTATAAAGGTGACCCCCGCCACACCTTCCTCGGCCATTAATTCAGGCGTCGCCAAGCCGGCTGGATGAATGTATGCCGCCATGGGAGAAACCGGGGAAAACCGTCGCTCAGGCTTGGTCGCATGGTCTGGGTGACACGCTGGGGTACATAGATGATGTCCGTGGCACTTGAGCGAGGAGAAGACTCTCGGTGGAGGCCGAATTGCTCACCGGGATTGAAAACCCCGCGGAGCTCGCACTCCGCCGTGGCCTGGTGAAACTATTGTGCGATTCAAGGTAAATCTACTCCGTTTACATTCGCTGTTCCCTGGGGGTCGCGTTGGTGTCCTCAGATTCACCCTTGGGGCACTGGTGCGTCGTGTCGCGTGTACGCCGGCGAGCTTCGCCGGTTGGGGATGGCTGCGCCGCCTTGTGCGTGGCCGTGGGTTGAAGAGGGGCGGTGGATCGTCGATCTCACAGCGAACGGACGAGATTAGATTCAAGTTACCCCTTCACCGTTTTGAATCCAGTGCGTCGATTCAGATCGGGTGGCTGGGACTTGATTTTTCCCCTGCCGTTGATGCTCGATCGAGCGGTCACCGGGATGGGATGTTAAGCAATACGCGCGATGTAATCGTGGCCGCTCATTTCGGATCTGACGGCCACGATCGGCCGATACCCCTTCGGCCGGGTTGTTTTGCAAAAGAGCCCCTCGGCTTTCACGGAATAAACCCGCCGTCCAGGGACCCTGTTCCCTGTGTCTCGGGAATCTTGCGCCGAACCCCCTGCGCTTTCTGAAAATTGAGGCCCAGTCCAGTGCAGTATTAAAGTGATTAAATGAATTAGAAAATAGATTTTTAATATGAAAATAATTGCTAGAACTTAGATAATTCATAGAAAATTTATTTTAGCTCCAAATTGAACCATTCCAGTTTCTAAAATTTTGTAATAATATTCTTCATCATTTTGTGCCTCTGTTTTGGCATGAAAGGCTCATTTAAATTTATCCAATACTTAATCTTGTATTAAATACATAAGAGCTACAGAAAGTCATAACTTGAAATATATAACTCCAAAATTAATGATTCTTTTTCCTGTGATCTTATTTTAATATGTAGATTATTAATATGTATTTTGGCATACATGTTTGGTGTAATGTTAATTTTGCCTATACACTGTTTGTTTGTATTGCTACGACTAGTGCGAGGTCACGTATCACCTGAAGATCATCCTGGTACCTGGATTCTCAAGGCCCAGGCAAGTTGTGCCCTTGATCACTTCTTTTCACCTACTCATGTTCTAATTAATCATAATGATCTGCATAGGTTAATTTTGATGGGACCCAATAGGTTACCCTAGTTTGTCTATCTTTATACCTTGTTTACCACTGAACTTTCTGGGTAGTACTTGCTAGTGCTATATGTGGTTTTGGGTATGGAGATACACTGTTCATGGTTACACTTTTGTTATCAGTTGTTATTTATGGTTCATGTTAAGATCATTATGTTAATTGGAACATGGAGAACCACCCGGGAAAACAGTGCTACCACGAGGGTGGAATGGGACGCCCTTGGCTGATTAATTAGGAAAGCTAGTGGAAGACTACCTTACCCGAAAGGGGCAAGGGCAGTAGGGGAGAGGTCAGTGTAGGGAGGCCCTCGGGAGGATTTTGCTGCGATGGCGGTCCTGCAAGGGATTCCTGCACTGGATCTTCCTATAAACTGTAGCGGGTTTTCGGAAGCTAGTGGAACTTTGTAAAGGCCTCGTAGTGGATCCCTAGCCATTCACCTCGGTAGTGTCTAAGGGCTTTGCAAACCCTGGCGACATGGGATACACGACTTGTGGGTAAAGATGCGCAACCTCTGCAGAGTGTAAAACTGGTATACTAGCCGTGCTCACGGTCATGAGCAGCTCGGACACTCACATGATTAATTTATGGAACTAAATTCAATTTGTCATATGCATTGCATTGCAGGTGATGTTGTTATTACTTTTGTTCTATTACTTAAGTGGGTTTGGTATTTACTTATACTTAGTAACTGCTAATAAAATTTTGACCAACTTTAAAAGCAATGCTCAGCTTCAACCATCCTCTTTGGTAAGCCTTACACTTCATATGAGTTTCCATCTTTGGCAAGTTCATACACATTATTCCCCACAACTTGTTGAGCGATGAACGTATGTGAGCTCACTCTTGCTGTCTCACACACCACAGGTCAAGAGCAGGTACCACAGGATGAGGCGCTTGGAGGATGCTGCAATGAGTTCGTGAGAGGTCTAGGTCGTCGTCTCCCAGTCAACTTTGGGTTGCTGGACCGTTGTCTCCTTATTATGTAATTATTTATTTTGTACAGAACTCCTGTTATATATAAAGATGTGACATTCGATCCTGTGCCACTATTCATCATATGTGTGAGACTTGGTCCCAGCACACCTGGTGATTATGTTTACGCCCGGGTTTTGGACCCCTAAAATCCGGGTGTTACAAATGTTTTAGCTACAATCTTGCCATAGCAACTATAGCCAAATTTTTACTAGATTAAGGTTGAATCCTAGTCCAAAGATGGCTCTGTTGCACTGTCAGTCTGAAGTTCAGAATTCAAACAGCGTGACGCCCCAACTTTAGGCTCACTTATCTTTAAATTCTTCATAACAACAATGCTTACTCCCTTAAGCAAAGTTATTCTCCTTTGATAGGTCTATAATATTGATGTGGTGACCTAGGGCAAAAACCTTAGAATTTGGAAGTTACAAAGCTCCAAAGTTGAGCTCAAACACTGAATTTCAGACTTAGCACTAGAATACAAATGGGGTTCTTTTTGCAAATAGGTCCAAAATTCAGGGTTTAACTTGCAAACCTTCATGATTGTGAACCATTTGACTTAGGACCCCTTACTTTACTAGTTTTTGCACTTTAGTCCAAAAGTGGACTAATTTTGCACTTAACCCCCTAGGGTTTAGGCTTAGGGTCTTCCAGGGTTCCAATTAGGGTTTCTGGTATTTCAAGGGTGTGAATGCAACTTAGATCCATCCTTAGTAATATTTTATGATTATTTTACTTAAGCTTTAGGGTTTTCTCTATTTGGGTCTTGTTTTACCCTTCAGATCCCTGTTCAGGGTTAAGTATCATTCTCCAGGGTTTTATTTGCAAAACACCATATCAATACAACTTGTTTGAAATTTTTGCCTAATGAATGCATTCTAGGTGTGTCAAACACATGAAATGCCAATGCTGATGATGTTATGCTCAAATTTTAGTAACAGTAACACCAGGGGTGTTACAGTGTCAATTTATAGAATACATTGTTATAAAAAAAATCATTCCTTTGTAAACCAGCAACATATTTTGCTTGTAACTTTAGTTTTTATAGTACCTATATACAATTTAAATATCAAGTTCCAAGATTTTCTTTCAAAGGCAACATAACGAAAATTGTTGTTCTAATATTTTGTTATAACGCTACTAAAAAATTATCACACTGACGATAAAAAGTTTCATCTCTAAGAGGCCATGTAAGCGGTCGTGCAAAGTCTTATTTTATACTGTAGATTACACTGTTTCCAGAATGGAGTTTAAAATAAAGAGTGACATAAGAAGTCTGCTGAAGACTCTCTCCCTTCGCAGCCCTAGTCCCCATCGATTATAGTTGTAATTGGAGAAAGTCATTGGTGATGTCATGTTCCAAACTGGCGGCGCGTTTGAATTTGAACCAACGACAATCAGTTGATTACCACCATTGGTCTCGCAAATGGTGTCTTGTTCATCACCATGCACGCACTGTGCTTGAGAGTTGAGTCGTTTAATCCGACGGTGATGTGTTCTAATATTAAATAGGTGGTGGAACTTTTATCACTGTCAATCTGTAAGTGTGTCACGCATTGCGTTGAGAGAGCATATTTGTTTAAACTGGACTGATAATCAACGGTAATTGTTCTGATCTTCGATCTCTAATACCGGAGAGTTCGTTGTCAACATGCATGACGTGCGCCGGTGCCTCGTGGAAAAAAAAACCCCGGAAAGGAATCGGAAAAGGGGCCGTTCGGTTATTACGGAACGGAGGCATGGAACAATTTTTATCTGAGGACTTGTTCGTTTGTGTCGGATTGCACCTGGAATCATTCCAGCTAATTAAAGTTTATATAAATTAGAGAAGCAATCTGATTAGAAATCGTTCCGACCCATCAATCCGGTACAAACGAACAAGGCCTGAATTGTTTCTCTAATTTATATAAATTTTAATTAGCTACAATAAATCCTGGTGTAATCCTTTGCAAACGAACGGGGCCAAAGGAAACGAAAACTAGAAACGAATCGGAAACACGAGCTCACGGGAAAAAGATCAGAAATCGCCCGTGTATATGATACGCCACGTGCGCCTTGTTTGAAAAAAAAGAGTCTGGAACAGGAAACCGCCAGAGAGGGGAAAGAAATTCAAGATTGCTCGTGTGCGTGGCCATACAACGTGCGCCTGTGGAAACAAAAAAAAAAGTCGGGAACAGCAAAACTTTCTGCGCATGAGGTAGGATTAGCGGCCGCCTCACAAGAAACTTTGAAATTTAACCATTTTAAAAGCAGCTTCTATATAATAGCCACAAAAATTAGCTAAATTTACTGATTTAACTATTCTATGTTAATAGACTAGTTAAACAGACTCGGTAAATTTAGAACGCGAGTAGCATATTATTCAAAAATAAAGAACGAAGGTGTAGAAATAGAAAACTAAGATATTTATAGAGCCTATGTCTTTCTTAAAAGTAGCCAAATTTATCATTATAAAACGATCTAGCCGGTCTCTTAGGGTGTGTTTGATTGTAATGACAGAATGAGATTAGATGGAACGACCATTTAAATAAGGTTGTTTAGTTCAGGGTCAGGTGTTGAGATAGAATTATCACAGTGTTATCTCTAATTATCTTTCAAAATTGGAGGAATGAGAGAGAGCGTCTGAGAATATTTTTGTCCTGTTTGTTCTTAGCTGTCCTACAACCAAATATATTAAAGTTGTTTTAATTGGGCTTCTCTGCTACCTCCTCTCCAATATTACAAGTTTAATACAGGAATCCCCAGGTGCATTAGTCACGATCGTTACCATGCGGAATCGGTAGACATGAGCGCATCTGCGTCTACGTGTCCCTACAGGAACCCAAAGGACAAAAAACAATAGAAGTCGTACTTGACTCGTGTAAGGCGACCTGCATATCTACGTGTCCCTTGGGAGTCCAAAGAAGAAAAAAACGAAGGTTCATATTTTACACTAATGCATTCGTAGACACGCGCGTTGGAATAATTGTTACCACTTTATTACTGTACTACTACTTCACAGATCCTTTATATATATATATATATATATACTAGTATAATGCCCGTGCATTGCAACGGCACAATCATATTTGATGATAGGTGTATAACCGTGCGTTGCTACGGAATCAATAGGATAAAATACATCGATATGTAAAAACAGTAATTATTATTCTATATAGCATCACTAAAAGTAGATATTTACATACCTTAAAAGATATATACGATTGTCATGTACTTTGTCATTGATTAAAAAAATAAACAATAATAAATCTGTAGCGAATATTAATCAACATCACAAATTAAAACATGCTAAATACATAACTGGCCCAAAGTTCATACATAACTGAATACATAGCTGACCCAAAGTTCATACATCAAGTATATTTCTTCTTACTCGGTGTAATTTTCTTGACGAACTGCCTATCTCTACTACTTATTAAGACTGTAACAGTAGCCTGCCGTTCTGCCTTCGTTCAATCTGGATCGTCCATCGCTGTTATTCAATCTGGATCATCCATCACCACACTAACCTGCTAGCCACGCCCTCACCCTGCACGTCGGGCACACATGATAGCTCCACACGTCCTGTCACGCAAAAAAATCGTCTCAAGTAAAGACTGGTAAGAGCATTTAAGCACGATTATTTCCTCTAAAGGAGCGCAGCTTATAAGCTGGTAATGTAATTGTTGGCTGCCCAGTATGGTACTATAATTTACAAGCCGACAGCCGATGACGACAGGCCGCGTGGGCTGTGTTATTTGGTGCGGCCCACATAGCATGCCTAGCACGTCGCAAGCTCTCGGGCCAACCTGCCGTTCGGGTCCCCACTCCCTCTATCTCTACGCAGCTTTCTCCTCCCTTCCTCTATCGCATCACCCACCCCACCCCGCGATGCAACCGCCCCGCGACGCCTGCCCACACCCTACACCACCGACCACCGTCTGCGCTTCGCCCCCACCCCGCGGCCGACCATCGCCATGCGCATCCACAACTACGTCGCGTGCCTCCTCTCCTCCACCACCGTTGCCCCCTCCTCGCTGTCGCGGCTGCCCGTTGCGTCCTGGCTCCACACCGCCTTCTACAAGCTCAGCCGCTCGGCGCCATAGGTAACCCGATCCCCTTCTCCTACCCCCTCCTCTATCGATGTATTATTCGCCCTCATCGAGCCGTCGCCGTGAAGGGGCGCTTTTACTTCTTTAGGGCGGGGCGGGGGTTGTAACACTGGGGGTGTCCCCTAGAATCGCTAGAGGGAGCACCGCTTCCCTCCCATGTCGTAGACGCCGCGCCTGTCGCCAGACTCGGAAGAACGGTCCTGTCCCGGCGCTGGCTCTAACTGTAGGGATTTCTCGAGTTAGGATTGTGTTTGCTTCTGACGGTGGGCTTAACTGGGTGCTATGTGTTACTGATGTGCTATTGTAGAATTAGGGAACTGTTGGGTGCTATGTGTTACTGATACATTGGGAATTAGGGAACTGTTGGGTACTTGTGTTACTGATGTGCTATTGTAGACGGTGCCATTTTTTAAGTATTCTCAGCTACCGAGGGAGGCCAGATTGACATCATCCTAACTGAGGTTGATCGATGGTGTGGTGTTCACCGTGAAGAGCCTACAAGGAGCTCAATATCTTGTAAAAGGTATGTGCCCCTGTTTCTTCACTAATCAATAAAACACTAATCCCTAAGGCTTGCTGTCCTTCCGAGGACTGGTCTAATACCATTACAATTGACGGCACCATATGATAACATATGGTTTCGAAGAATGTTTTGTGCTGATATCCATTTTTTTACCTTTTTTATATTTTGTCTAATACCATTACAATTGGGGAATAGCATTACCTTGGTATAATTGTTCTCTTCCAAATTATGATTCACAATGGTAGCTCCTACTCCCAGACTCACCATTACTTTTTGTCTGTATGAATTAGTAGTATCTCTAGATACACTAATTCAATTTGAGACAGTTCCTTGCAAGTTCGTTAATGAATTGAGCATCTTTCACGATGCCGTCAAGCGCATCCTTGGCGCGTTTGCTTCGGCCATCGGGTGCTAATCCCATACCTGTCCATACGCGCATCTCCCGTTCCTGCATACTCGTTGGTCAGTTGTTGGTTCTCTTGTTTTGTCTTGAGAAAGACTATGTCTACGATCCTTCTTCAGGGGTAGCTATAGTTGTTTCTATGCTGCTTTTCATAGATTTTTATGGGTTGTTTCAAAAATTAAAAAATGACTGCCACACTGACTGTTCTAATGTCTATACAAATTGCACGTGATGTGACTGGTCATCGTATCAATAATGAACAATCTGGATATCATGACCTTTTGTTTTAGTATATTATTTGTGACTAGCAGCTTTCAGACTGCATGGGATTGTGGAGGCATCTATCTTACTGCTTGTAGGTGGATCTGTTGTTGGTTTGCTTGTAGGTGATTAGCTAGATTGTGTTATTTTAAGTCCCGGCAATTCAGTTTCTATACATGCTTGCCTTTTCTTGAATCTACCCTTATAGGTATCGCTACTAGGCCTGTTGTTGATCGAAAGGAACAAGCAAGCAACATAAGTGGACTACCCTTGAAAATTGTGACCTGGTATGTCCAGTAAGTGATGCTTGCATCACAATGCATTCACTTGAGACTACATGAATGTCCCCCTCTAATATTTTAGAGATTAGACGACGAGGAATAGCCCTCTCACTATATTCATCTACATTTGAAGACATGGTCGGGTGGGTCTTTCAATTCCCTTCCCTTCTGCTTTTGCCAATATGAAACCGTTGCAGTTAATCCTTTATGAGGCCTCACCACAGCTTACAGGTACATAGCCGAGTTCTCTCTAGCTTTCAAGAATAAAAAGTAGTGTATGACACCAACCTGTCAAAATTAGCAAGCAATGTCAGATGTATTTATTTAAAGATCCTTGCATATTGGCATTCGTACCCTAACCTTTGTTCAACATCAAACAAAAATATTATTTGCATGTCTGTTGTCCTAATCAAGTGTTGTTGAGTAGAGAGATTCCTTGAAAAGAATCACTTTTTAAACTAGCAATAAAATTGACATGACTGGTCCACTTATATCTTACTGTTATATTCATATTTCAAAACTATACTAGGGTAGGTAAACTGCCGACCCAAAACCAAACATGAACCTACGTAGGCAGGGAATTACTCAAGCAAAGCCCTTAAGTTAGCAGTCCTTAACAGTCCTCTTACAGTTTCTTCTCCAGTCTTGGATTGTTTCAGCAACTAAAGTCAATGATTTCTTCTTTGTCTATAGGAATGCTATGGCTTAATGCCCTAATCTTTATATTCCTCTTCTTATATCTGCACTTCCATGGACACTAGGTGACACTAAATTCACAAGATGTCTTCATTGATATAAGAAACCCTGATGCACAAAACTTGGAACTCGATAGATATTTGTGCTCTAATTTTATTATTGCATTTACATTTTTTAGTTATAGTATTAACGTCTAATATCAAAGGACTGCTATTGTGGGGGGCTCTAATGGCATTTCTTATATTGACAACATGTCTTCAGTGATATCTCAAAGTAGTGCAAAGGGAGAGTTACCAAGTTGATCAGTTTTTTCTAGAAATTTCACTACAGCCGGTTATAGCTGCCAATGAACGTGCATTTAGGTAATCATCTCTAGCTAAAAATATCTACTGCACTTATCATGTGGCTCCGTTTTTTATTGGTTACTCATGGAGATAGCATTGTGTTAATTGTGTCAGATTTCCATAAGAGTGTACATAACTGATATATATAATGGGTACTTGATACAACCATATATTGTAAAGTATATCATCATATTGGCTCTCATCTTATATCACACTACATTCTTAAGATGGATCGTAGTGTTCATTTGTCTGAAGATTTATGTGATGTTTTAACAGATTCAAGAAATGGAGGTGATACTTCGAATGAGGCCCATAAAAGGAATTCTACAGATGGCAACAATAAACAAACAAGTGAATTGGATGCATTCATCTACAAGAGTCTTGAGGGCATCCAAGATCAAGAATTCTGTAATGTATTTTAGTTGCCTCCTGAAAAGGCTATTATTCTTTTACTACCATAATGTATTGTTTTGTTGTAGGAAATGGGAAAATTTCCAACAACTTTTATCTATTTGTTGCATTGTGCCTATTCGATTGTTAGCCAATCAATCTGTTGAGAAACCCGACATACGATCCTGTCGGGGACCATAATTAGGGGTACCCTCAAGACTCCTAAATCTCAGCTGGTAACCCCCATCAGCACAAAGCTGCAAAGGCCTGATGGGTGCGATTAAGTCAAGGATCGGTCCATTCGAGGGACGCGATCATGCCTCGCCCGAGCCCAGCCTCGAGCAAGGGCAGCTGACCCCGGAGGATCTACGTCTCGCCTGAGGACCCCCTCTAGCAACGGACACACCTTCGGCTCGCCCGAGGCCCAGTCTTCACCAAGAAGAAACCTTGACCAAATCGCCACGCCAACCGACCAAATCGCAGGGGCATTTAATGCAAAGGTGGCCTAACACCTTTATCCTGACGCACGCCCTCCAGTCGACAGAGCCAAAGTGACCGCAGTCACTTCGCCGCTCCACTGACCGGTCTGACAAGAGGACAGCGCCGCCTGCGCCGCTCCGACTGTTGAGCCACCCAACAAAGTGAGGCTGGCAGCAGCAAGTCCGGCCTCAGGCGTCATAGGAAACTCCGCCTCGCCCGACCCCAGGGCTCGGAAGACGACGAACTCCGCTCCGCCCGACCCCAGGGCTCGGACTCGGGCTCAGCCCCAGAAGACGACGAACTCCGCTTCGCCCGACCCCAAGGCTCGGACTCGGGCTCAGCCCCGGAAGACGACGAACTCCGCTCCGCCCGACCCCAGGGCTCGGACTCGGGCTCAGCCCCGAAGACGATGAACTCCGCTTCGCCTGACCCCAGGGCTCGGACTCGGGCTCAGCCCCAGAAGACGACGAACTCCGCTTCGCCCGACCCCAGGGCTCGGACTCGGGCTCAGCCCCGAAGGACGACGAAGTCCGCCTCGCCCGACCCTAGGGCTCGGACTCAGCCCTGGCCTCAGCCGACGGTCTCCGCCTCGTCCGACCCGGGGGCTCGGACTCGACCTCGACCTTGGAAGATAGACTCGACCTCGACCTCGGAGGAGCTTCCACCTCGCCCAACCTAGGGCACGGACCAACCACGTCAACAAGAAGCGCCATCATTACCCTACCCCAAGCTGACTCAGGCTACGGGGAACAAGACCGGCGTCCTATCTGGCTCGCTCTACTATACGAGTAATGATGACGCCCCGCATGCCCTGTGACGACGGCGGCTCTCAGCCCCCTTACGGAAGCAAGAGGACGACAACAAGGACTCGACAGCCCCGATAGTTGTCCTCCCGCCAGGCTCCAGCGCTCCTCCGACGGCCACGACACCACGCGAACTGGGTGCCAAGACCTCTCCGGCTGCCACAACGGCATGTATTTAGGGCACTAGCTCTCCCCCGCTAGACACGTTAGCACATTGCTACACTCCCCATTGTACACCTGGATCCTCTCCTTACGCCTATAAAAGAGAGGACCAGGGCCCTCTTACAGAGGGTTGGCCGCGTGGGGAAGGACGGGACGGCGCTCGCGCAAGGCCGCTCGCTCCCTCCTGCGTGGACGCTTGTAACCCCCTACTGCAAGCGCACCCGACCTGGGCGCGGGGCGAACATGAAGGCCATGGGTTCCACCTCCCACGCCTGTCTCCCTCCGGCTGCTTCTCCCCCCTTCGCGTTCCGCCTCGCGCCGACCCATCTGGGCTGGGGCACGCGGCGACAATTCACTCGTCGGTCTAGGGACCCCTCGGGTTTCGAAACACCGACAGTTGGCGCGCTAGGTCGGGGCCTGCTGCGTGTTGACGAACAGCTTCTCATCAAGCTCCAGATGGGCAGTCTCTAGCAACCTCTCCAGCCCGGGACGGTGCTCCGTTTCGGGAGTCTTGAGTTCATGTCCCTCGACGGCAGCTACGACATGATACTCCTTCCCCCGCCGCGCGACAGCGATAATGGCGGTCGACAACCCGCCCGCCGGCGGGGAAATCGACGACGCCTACCCACGTGTTGGAAGGACGACATTCGGGCTTGTCCCATCCCCTCCCCCGCCGACGGAGGAGGAGGCGGGGCAACCAAGGCCAAGCAGGAGGCGGCACCTTGTTGGCTGTCGAGCGAGTCGACGGCGTCGGCGCCCCAGCGGAGAGCGCGTCGGGCATCGGCCTCGCGTCTGAGACGAAGACGAGCGCCGTCTCCCCGCAACACACCAACCTCGAGCAAACGGACGATGCCAGCACGCTCGCGAAGGACTTGCTAGGCGTCACCCTCGTACCTGAGACGACGGTGCAGTCAGTCCCTGACGTGACTTCGTCACCGCCCGTCGACCAAAAGGTACCGACCGATTTCCATCTCGCGCCTTTTGGATTTGACCTCGACCCGCCAAGCAACTCTGCTTCGGTGGACATTCTCATAGAGGCGAGTCCAAACCCTCTGGGGTATCGTGCGCGGTCACCCTGGGACCGGCTGACGACCGTCTCGACCTATGGGCCCTCGGGGTCCGAGGAAGACGGCGAGCCCGACTTCTGTTGGGATTTCTCCGGACTTGGTAACCCCAGTGCCATGCGGGACTTCATGACCGCATGCGACTACTGCCTTTCCGATTGTTCCAACGGTACCCGCAGCCTCGACGACGAGGACTGCGGCCCAAGTCGCGAATGTTTCCACGTCGATCTAGGGGGTCCTGGTGAAGGCAACCATCTTGGTATACCGGTGAACGGTGATCCCCCTAGGCCCGTGCCTCGCGTCGACATCCTTCGGGAGCTAGCTGTGGTCCCCGTCCCGGCGGGGGGTCATGACCCACAGCTCGAGCAAATCCGCGAGATGCAGGCCAGGCTCAACGAGGGAGCAGGAACGCTTGAGCCGATCCGCCGGGACATCGGGCAGGAATGGGCGGGCCAACCTCCGGCCGGAGAAGCGCGTCATCTCCCCAGGGCATTCAGCACCGCATCGCTGACGACGTTAGGGTAAGGCCGCCACTGGTTTCCAGTGGAGTCGGCCAGAACCTGGCTGCAGCGGCAATACTTCTCCGTGCGATGCCGGAGCCATCAACCACGAAGGGGCGGCGTATCCAGGGAGAGCTCAAGAATCTCCTGGAGGACGCCGCGGTCCGACGGGCCGAAAGCTCTGCCTCCCGAAGGCAGGGGTACCCCTTAGAACATCGCACCGCGACTTCCCGATTCATGCGGGAAGCCTCGGTCCACACCGGGCGCACGCGCAACACAGCGCCTACGGCCCCGGGTCGCCTCGGCAACGAGCACCATCACCACAGCCGTCGGGCCCACCTCGACGAGAGGGTGCGCCGAGGCTACCACCCTAGGTGTGGGGGCGCTACGACAGCGGGGAGGATCGGAGTCATTTGCCCGAACCACCCGGTCCGTAGGTTTTCAGCCGCGCCATACAACGGGCACCGTTCCCGACCCGGTTCCGAACCCCGACTACTATTACAAAGTACTCGGGGGAGATGTAACACCCGGCTTTAAGGAACAAAGCCAAGTGCATCTCATACATGCGCCAAGAAGACAACATATATAATAACAGAGTGCATAGAGATAAATGTCATTAACATCAGAGTATTTATTACATAGCGGAAGACTTATTACAAAATAAAATAATAAAGATAAAACGAACTAAGGATCGTCGGCGCCAATGTCGACTGGGAAACGCCACCTAGATCAGATCGAACTCCTCAGTGTTAGGGGGCTCCTCCTGAACCACCTGATCATCTCCTGTGGGGGGGGTGTGAGACAGCAAGGGTGAGCTCACACATGATCATAGCTCAACAAGTTGTGGGGAACCAGTGGACATAAACTCACAAAGGTGTGAGTTCATGGGATGTGTAAGGCTTAATCAAAGACAGGGGTTAAAGCTGAGCATTGCTTTTAAGTAGTTGGTCAAAATTTTATTAGCAATTACTAAGTGTAAGTAAATACCAAACCATAAGTAAAGTAATAGAACAAAATTAATAACAAAACCCATGTAATGCAAATGACAAAATTGAATTTAAGTTCCATAATTTAAACATCAGAGAGTCCTGAGCTGCTCATGACCGTGAGCTCGGCTAGTATACCAGTTTTACACTCTGCAGAGGTTGTACCCTTTACCCACAAGTCATGTTACCCATCTGCCAAGGGGTCATGAATCCCATACACCTCTACCTAGGAAGCGCGGCAGGGCAACACTACGAGGCCTTTACAAAGTTCCACTAGCTTCCGAAAACCCGCTACAGTTTATAGGAAGATCCAGTACAGGGTTCCTGGCTGACTGCCATCCCAGCAAAATCAACCAGGGACCTCCCCGCACTGACCTCTCCCTTACTGCCCTTGCCCCTTTCGGGTAAGGTAGTCTTCCACTAGCTTTCCTAATTAGTCAGCCAAGGGGTCCCATTCCTCCCTTGTGGTGGCACGTGTTACTCAAGTTAAGCTCTATGTTCCAATTAACATTAATGATATCAACATGAACATAAACAGAATAACAACAAGAATTGGAACATAGAGGTAATAAATGATTATCCCAAAACCATATAAAGCAATAGCAAACTACCCAAGTGATTCAGGGGTAAACAAGGTAATGAGATAAACAATCTAGGGTGACCTATTGGGTCCCATCAAAATTAACCTATGCATGGATAAGTGATATTAAAGAACATTATTGGGTAAAAAGTGGTCAAGGGCACAACTTGCCTGCAATGAGCTCCTGCTCAGCTACTTCAACCTGCTGCTCACCAGGCTCCTCAGCAACGGGCTCTTCTACTCGCCACAATACAAACAAGCACAGGATATAGGGAAAATTAACATTACACCAAGCATGTAAACAAAATACACAGAAATATTCTACATATTAAAATAAAAACTTAGGAACTGGAATCATAATTTTCTGAGTTATAGATTTCAAGTTATGCATTTTCAAAGGTTTTATGTGCTTTAAATAGGATTAAGTGATAAATAAATTTCCTACTGTTGTTATGCCCAAAACAGAGACACTAAGTGTTAGAGAATAAAATTACAAAATTTTAGCAACTGGAATGAAGTGATTTGGACTAAAAATGGATTTTCTATGAATTTATCAAGTTATAGTAATTGTTTTCATATTAAAAATCTATTTTCTAATTTATTTAATCAATATTAAACCGTACAGGACTGGGCCTCAATTTCTGTGAAGTGCAGGGGGCTCTGCGCAAGACATCCTAGACTCAGCGCATAGTAAAAATGGACGGCGGGTTGATTCTCTGGTTTCCAGGGGGTTCTTTAACAAAAGTTACGGCCGAAGGGGTACGGGCGGCCCTGGTCCGCCCGATCGAGAACCGACGGCGGTGATTGGATGTATATCTTAACGAATCGCTACGAACCGAGAGCTATTGGATCTAGATCCAACGGCGCATATTTAATTTTTACTCAGGGCTACCCGATCCGTCCGATCGGATATCAACGGCCCTCGCGAACCCGACCGAAACGTTACGCGTTTTCTAATCTGAGCCGCCCGTTGAGGATCGGACGGTGCTCGGGTATCGTCTCTCTCACGTGGTCTCAAACGGCGGCGATGCGCCCGCACGGCGGAGCGCCATGGCCGGAAATCCCAAACCGGCCCTCGGTGCACGATTCCCCCGAACGCAGGGTGCTACATGAAGCCTATGCGCTGGCGAATCTGGGAAGGATGTACTCATCCGCGATTGAAGTAGGGGTGAGCAGGACCACGGCACACAGCGGCTTCACGGCGGAGCTGACACGGCGCCGTCCAATTACACACACCTAGATGACCGATTACTGGCACGGAATGCTTCTACCCATAGCGGAGAATGCTAATTAGGATTCTTGGGCCGGGGATTTACCGTCGGTGAAGTGAATCGCGGTCGACGACGGCGGCGCCCTCACTTGACTCTACGGCGACCGAGAGCTCCACGGCGGGGCGGTGATTGGTTCGGTTATTCGGTGGAGAGAAGATGGGAAACTGAGGAGGAGTAAGCGAATCCCGTCGAGCCCCCCCTATATGGACGCGATGTGGCCCGGTCGTCACGGCGGGTTTGTCGCCGCGCACGAGCTCCACGGGCGGGCGACGATTTCGCGTGGTCGTTACGACGGAGAAGGAAACGCCGACAAGAAGGCCCCACACACCAGTGAAACGGAAACCATGCGCGCGTGCGGTAGAGGCAGACGAGTGGACCCCGCCCGTCAGCGAGGGAGGGACGAGCGCGCGCAGGCGTTGGGCCGCGCAAAGGGATTGGCCACATGGGCCGAATAGGTGGCCGCCGGCCCAGGTAGGGTTTTATTCTTTTTCCTTTTTATTTTTTGTTTTCTTTTCTTTTACTTTTGAATCTAAGTTTTGAATTTCAAATTTGTGATGAACTTGCACTCAAATTTTTCTGAGTATATGATTTGGATAAAGCATTGTGGATCAAATTTATCTATTTATAAGTTTTATTTCTTTGTATTACATAGCATTTTTCTTTCTTTCTTTCCAAATTTTAGCATTTCTTTTAGGATTTAATTTCTCATTTGGATATTTATTATTTTTCTTGTCACAAAATGCACACAAAAATAAACTATCCAGCATGATGCACAATTTAGTAGCATATCTTTTATTAATTGTTCTTGGACATGGTGTTCTCATATGATGGTGCATAAAGATCAAACTCACATAAAGAGAAAATGTTTCTCTATTGATATTATTCCTAGCACTTACAAAGTAGGTGTTACAAATCCTACCCCCCTTAAAAATAATCTCGTCCTCGAGATTTAAGAAGAACTAGAGAAAAGGTGGGGAAAATCTATGCGAAGCTCCTCTTCTCTTTCCCAAGTTGCTTCATCTTCACTGTGGTGACTCCATTGAACTTTGCACATCTTTATCACCTTATTTCTTGTAACTCGAGTCAATGTATCCAAAATCTTGATCGGGTACTCCGTGTAAGTCAAATCACCTTGAACACTAAGCTCTTCCATTGGTAACTGTTCCTCGGGAACACGGAGACACTTCTTAAGTTGAGACACATGGAACACATTATGCACATCCGATAGACTATCCGGTAACTCCAGTTGGTATGCCATCTCTCCAACTCTCCTAAAGATCAAGAATGGTCCAATATAGCGAGGGGACAATTTGCCCTTAACTTTAAATCTCCTCATTCCACGAAGTGGTGACACCTTGAGATACACATAATCTCCTTCTTCAAATTCCAATGGCCTTCTTCTATTATCAGCATAACTCTTTTGCCTGGTTTGAGCCACTCTCAAATTTTCCCGAATTATACGGACTTGTTCTTCTGCTTCTTGAATCAATTCAGGCCCAAAGAACTGTCTCTCTCCAGTCTGATCCCAATATAGAGGAGTCCTGCACTTCCTCCCATATAAAACTTCAAAAGGTGACATCTTCAGACTGGCCTGATAACTATTATTATACGAGAACTCAGCATAAGGCAGACTCTTATCCCAACTTCCTCCATGCTGAAGGGCACATGCTCTCAACATATCTTCCAATACTTGATTAGTCCTTTCAGTCTGTCCATCCGTCTGAGGGTGATAAGCTGTACTAAAATTCAACTTTGTACTCATGTTCTCATGAAAGCTTCTCCAAAACCTTGAGGTAAACTGCGAACCTCGATCAGACACGATCTTCTTTGGTACTCCATGTAAACACACAATCCGAGCCATATATAACTCTGCTAACTGAGAACCTTTATAAGTAGTCTTGACAGGAATAAAGTGAGCCACTTTAGTCAATCTATCCACAATCACCCATATAGCATCATATCCTTTCTGGGTGCGAGGCAATCCAGTAATGAAATCCATACCAATCTCTTCCCATTTCCACTCGGGTATCTTCAGTGGATGCAATAGTCCAGCGGGCCTCTGGTGTTCAGCCTTAACTCTTTGACATACATCACACATAGCCACATGTGCAGCTACATCTCTTTTCAATCCATACCACCAATATTTCCGTTTCAAATCCTGATACATCTTGGTACTACCAGGATGAATAGAATAATCCGAGTCATGGGCCTCCTTCAATATAGTCTCTCGAAGGCTTTTAATATCAGGAACACATATCCTGTCCTTGAACCATATAGTGCCCTGCTCATCTTCCGTGAATTCCGGAACTCGACCTTCAGTAATCAGATCCTTAATCTCTTTTATCTTAGCATCACCAATTTGTCCTTTGCGGATCTCTTGCTCCAGAGTAGGTTCCACATCAATAGTAACTCCTTCAGTATGAGCAACTATCCCCAGGTTAAGTCTCTTGAAATCCTCAACAATCTCATCGGGTAGCTGGGCAACAATAGCTGAATGAACATGCTCCTTGCGACTCAAGGCATCTGCAACCAAGTTTGCCTTGCCCGGGTGATAGTGAATCTCCAAATCATAATCCTTAATAAGCTCCAACCAACGACGTTGCCTAAGGTTGAGATCCTTCTGAGTGAATATATACTTCAAACTCTTATGATCCGTATATACTTGGCACTTGGTCCCCATGATATAATGTCTCCAAATCTTAAGTGCATGCACAACGGCTGCCAATTCCAAGTCATGAGTAGGGTAGTTCAATTCATGTCTCCGCAACTGACGAGAAGCATAAGCAATCACATGTCCTTCTTGCATGAGCACACATCCTAAGCCTTGGCCACATGCATCACAATAGATATCAAATCCTTTTTGTAAGTCTGGCATAACCAAAACTGGTGGCGACATCAACCTCTTCTTCAATAGATCAAAGCTGTCTTGACACTTCTCGTCCCACTTAAACTCTCTTCCTTTCTCCAAAAGTGAAGTCATAGGCTTAGCAATCTTAGAAAATCCTTCAATAAATCTCCGATAATAGCCAGCAAGTCCTAAGAAACTCCGAATCTCAGTAACTGTAGTGGGTACTCTCCAATCCATTATCTCCTTAACTTTAGCAGGATCCACTGCTATTCCTCCATTAGAAATAATATGACCAAGAAATGGCACTTCGCCAATCCAAAACTCGCACTTGCTGAACTTAGCATAGAGTTGATTATCTCGTAGCTTCTGTAGCACCAACCTCAGATGTTCCTCGTGATCACTATCACTCTGAGAATAAATAAGAATATCGTCGATGAATACCACGACGAATCTGTCCAAATACTCCATAAACACCTTGTTCATTAAGTTCATAAAATAAGCTGGTGCATTGGTTAATCCAAACGACATAACAGTAAACTCATATAATCCATATCTAGTCGAGAAAGCCGTCTTGGGAATATCCGATGGTCTAATCCTCATCTGATGGTAACCGGATCGGAGATCAATCTTCGAGAACACTCTAGCACCTCTCATCTGATCAAATAAATCCTCAATACGGGGCAACGGATACTTGTTCTTCACCGTAACATCATTAAGAGATCTATAATCCACACACATCCGCTGCGATCCATCCTTCTTCTGTACAAACAAGACCGGTGCTCCCCAAGGTGAGGAACTCGAACGAATGTACCCAGCCTCTTGTAACTCAGTTAACTGCTTCTTGAGCTCCTTCAACTCTTCTACGGACATTCTATATGGCCGTTTAGAAATAGGGGCGGTTCCAGGTAAGAGATCAATAACAAACTCAACTTCTCTATCGGGTGGCATCCCTGGTAACTCTTCTGGAAAGACATCCGGAAAATCTCTAACCACCCGGATATTGTCACCAACAAACTCCTTCGGCATAAAGAACATTGCACGCATAGATGAGGAGGTTACTGCAATATTAACTTGAAACCTTTCTCCTTTAGTGGTAGTGAGTTCTACGGTACCTCTACCACATGCTATAACGGCCTTTGCCTTTCTTAGCCATGACATACCAAGGATCAAATCTATACTGCTTGACTCCAATATTATAGCCGTAGCTCCAAAATCTCTACCCATAATGGTTAATGTCAATCTACGTGTCATTTGATTCGCCTCAACAGGCCCTTTAGGTGTAATTACTATCAGGGGTTTTCTCATATTTAGCAGTGGTATTTCATTTGTGTTGGCATAACGAGCAGACATGAATGAATGTGTAGCACCAGAATCAAATAATATGGTTGCAGGAATTGCATTAACATAAAACATACCAATTACGAGGTCCCCTCCGTCCGGAGTAGCATCAACGCTGACTTGATTAACCTTGGCAATAGAATATCCCTTGCCAGATCCTGGAGTTTGCTGCCTGTTCTGAACTGGAGTAGTCGCAATCCTCTGTGGGCAGACATTTGCATAATGACCAATCTTCCCACACTTGAAGCATTGAGTGCCCGGACTCTGTCCTGAAAACTTTGTCGGGGTGCCAGTAGGGGTAGACTGTCGAGGAGGTGGAGTCCTCAGTGGTGATTGCTGAACTGGGCGTGGTCCTCCTGGTCGAGTCGGTGTACCCTGTGGTGAACTGTAGCGAGGACGAACACTGCTGCTTCCTTGTCCTTGAGATATGGCCTTTCTCTTCAAATCTCCCAGTTGAACACGCTTGTGTTCAATAGCCAGTGCCTTATCAAGCAGCCTCTGAAATGATGGAAATGTGTGTGCCACCAGAGCATACTGCAGTGGTCCATTAAGTCCTTCAATGAAATGCTCCTGCTTCCTCTCGTCTTCAGCAACTTCTTCAGGGGCATATCTGGATAGCTGAATAAACTTGTCGCGGTACTCGCTGACTGACATACTTCCTTGCTTCAGCGACAGAAATTCCTTCTTCTTGATCTTTATCATCCCAGCTGGAATATGGTAGTTCCTGAACTGTGTACTGAACTCTGCCCAGGTAATAGTATCAGCAGCATCGTGGGCAGCAGTATAAGAATCCCACCAGTCAGCAGCAGGACCAATCAGACGTCCAGAAGCATATAAAACCTTCTCCCGGTCAGTGCATTGTGCAATGTTGAGCATCTTCTCAATTGCTTTCAGCCAATCATCCGCGTCCAGTGGATCAGGTGAGCTTGCAAATGTGGGTGGCTTATGGCTCATGAACTCCCTATGCTTATCTCGGGGTGGAACTGGTGGTGGTGGAGGAGGCAGTGGCACTTGTTGCTGCTGTTGCTGTTGTTGCATTTGCTGTTGCAGCTGCTGTTGTTGCGCCCTCCTTTCCTGGCGTATCTCATCTCGCTCCTGGCGCAACTCCTGTCGTATATCCTCTCTTTCCTGACGCATCTCCTGGCGTTCTTGTTGCATCTGGGCACGCATATCAGCCATGGTGTCCGCCATTTGCTGCATCACCGCCATCTGAGCAGCAACCAGTGGGTCAACTCCGCCTGGTGGAGGATTAGGAGGATTCATTCCTGCAGGTTGTGGCTGGGGTTGTCTTCGAGTGTGTTGGTTAGGAGGCAAGTCAATTCCACCACCCCGCCTGGTATTGACCATCTGAGTTAGATACATATGGTAAGAAAATAGTAGACAAGGCAGTAATTACAATCATGTTACTTTGGGGGATTTATTAGCTAAGCCGTTTAATATTTCACCTACTATAGCCAATTCAATACCTTATGTTGGTACATGCTAAGATGTCCATCTATAATGATTCAATCAATCAAAGAAGCAAATCAGACATTTATCATCAGAACAATCAACCAATATTTTTAATAGAGAAAATAGTTTTAATTTTTGTCTTAGGCTTCCTATCTCTTAAAAAGATCATAGTCATAGGATTCCAAGGTGTGAAATCCATCTTGTCTTAGAGTAGAAAAGATAAGATTAACCAGAGTAGAGTAGCAGAAGGTGAGACAAGATCAAGATGAGGTAAGTACAGAATGAGTCAGAGTAAGGTAAGTAGGAGAGGGTTTGTCCATTTCTATCTAGGTCTCGTCCTACAGTCAACATTTCCTCTGATACCACTTCTGTAACACCCGGCTTTAAGGAACAAAGCCAAGTGCATCTCATACATGCGCCAAGAAGACAACATATATAATAACAGAGTGCATAGAGATAAATGTCATTAACATCAGAGTATTTATTACATAGCGGAAGACTTATTACAAAATAAAATAATAAAGATAAAACGAACTAAGGATCGTCGGCGCCAATGTCGACTGGGAAACGCCACCTAGATCAGATCGAACTCCTCAGTGTTAGGGGGCTCCTCCTGAACCACCTGATCATCTCCTGTGGGGGGGGGTGTGAGACAGCAAGGGTGAGCTCACACATGATCATAGCTCAACAAGTTGTGGGGAACCAGTGGACATAAACTCGCAAAGGTGTGAGTTCATGGGATGTGTAAGGCTTAATCAAAGACAGGGGTTAAAGCTGAGCATTGCTTTTAAGTAGTTGGTCAAAATTTTATTAGCAATTACTAAGTGTAAGTAAATACCAAACCATAAGTAAAGTAATAGAACAAAATTAATAACAAAACCCATGCAATGCAAATGACAAAATTGAATTTAAGTTCCATAATTTAAACATCAGAGAGTCCTGAGCTGCTCATGACCGTGAGCTCGGCTAGTATACCAGTTTTACACTCTGCAGAGGTTGTACCCTTTACCCACAAGTCATGTTACCCATCTGCCAAGGGGTCATGAATCCCATACACCTCTACCTAGGAAGCGCGGCAGGGCAACACTACGAGGCCTTTACAAAGTTCCACTAGCTTCCGAAAACCAGCTACAGTTTATAGGAAGATCCAGTACAGGGTTCCTGGCTGACTGCCATCCCAGCAAAATCAACCAGGGACCTCCCCGCACTGACCTCTCCCTTACTGCCCTTGCCCCTTTCGAGTAAGGTAGTCTTCCACTAGCTTTCCTAATTAGTCAGCCAAGGGGTCCCATTCCTCCCTTGTGGTGGCACGTGTTACTCAAGTTAAGCTCTATGTTCCAATTAACATTAATGATATCAACATGAACATAAACAGAATAACAACAAGAATTGGAACATAGAGGTAATAAATGATTATCCCAAAACCATATAAAGCAATAGCAAACTACCCAAGTGATTCAGGGGTAAACAAGGTAATGAGATAAACAATCTAGGGTGACCTATTGGGTCCCATCAAAATTAACCTATGCATGGATAAGTGATATTAAAGAACATTATTGGGTAAAAAGTGGTCAAGGGCACAACTTGCCTGCAATGAGCTCCTGCTCAGCTACTTCAACCTGCTGCTCACCAGGCTCCTCAGCAACGGGCTCTTCTACTCGCCACAATACAAACAAGCACAGGATATAGGGAAAATTAACATTACACCAAGCATGTAAACAAAATACACAGAAATATTCTACATATTAAAATAAAAACTTAGGAACTGGAATCATAATTTTCTGAGTTATAGATTTCAAGTTATGCATTTTCAAAGGTTTTATGTGCTTTAAATAGGATTAAGTGATAAATAAATTTCCTACTGTTGTTATGCCCAAAACAGAGACACTAAGTGTTAGAGAATAAAATTACAAAATTTTAGCAACTGGAATGAAGTGATTTGGACTAAAAATGGATTTTCTATGAATTTATCAAGTTATAGTAATTGTTTTCATATTAAAAATCTATTTTCTAATTTATTTAATCAATATTAAACCGTACAGGACTGGGCCTCAATTTCTGTGAAGTGCAGGGGGCTCTGCGCAAGACATCCTAGACTCAGCGCATAGTAAAAATGGACGGCGGGTTGATTCTCTGGTTTCCAGGGGGTTCTTTAACAAAAGTTACGGCCGAAGGGGTACGGGCGGCCCTGGTCCGCCCGATCGAGAACCGACGGCGGTGATTGGATGTATATCTTAACGAATCGCTACGAACCGAGAGCTATTGGATCTAGATCCAACGGCGCATATTTAATTTTTACTCAGGGCTACCCGATCCGTCCGATCGGATATCAACGGCCCTCGCGAACCCGACCGAAACGTTACGCGTTTTCTAATCTGAGCCGCCCGTTGAGGATCGGACGGTGCTCGGGTATCGTCTCTCTCACGTGGTCTCAAACGGCGGCGATGCGCCCGCACGGCGGAGCGCCATGGCCGGAAATCCCAAACCGGCCCTCGGTGCACGATTCCCCCGAACGCAGGGTGCTACATGAAGCCTATGCGCTGGCGAATCTGGGAAGGATGTACTCATCCGCGATTGAAGTAGGGGTGAGCAGGACCACGGCACACAGCGGCTTCACGGCGGAGCTGACACGGCGCCATCCAATTACACACACCTAGATGACCGATTACTGGCACGGAATGCTTCTACCCATAGCGGAGAATGCTAATTAGGATTCTTGGGCCGGGGATTTACCGTCGGTGAAGTGAATCGCGGTCGACGACGGCGGCGCCCTCACTTGACTCTACGGCGACCGAGAGCTCCACGGCGGGGCGGTGGTTGGTTCGGTTATTCGGTGGAGAGAAGATGGGAAACTGAGGAGGAGTAAGCGAATCCCGTCGAGCCCCCCCTATATGGACGCGATGTGGCCCGGTCGTCACGGCGGGTTTGTCGCCGCGCACGAGCTCCACGGGCGGGCGACGATTTCGCGTGGTCGTTACGACGGAGAAGGAAACGCCGACAAGAAGGCCCCACACACCAGTGAAACGGAAACCATGCGCGCGTGCGGTAGAGGCAGACGAGTGGACCCCGCCCGTCAGCGAGGGAGGGACGAGCGCGCGCAGGCGTTGGGCCGCGCAAAGGGATTGGCCACATGGGCCGAATAGGTGGCCGCCGGCCCAGGTAGGGTTTTATTCTTTTTCCTTTTTATTTTCTGTTTTCTTTTCTTTTACTTTTGAATCTAAGTTTTGAATTTCAAATTTGTGATGAACTTGCACTCAAATTTTTCTGAGTATATGATTTGGATAAAGCATTGTGGATCAAATTTATCTATTTATAAGTTTTATTTCTTTGTATTACATAGCATTTTTCTTTCTTTCTTTCCAAATTTTAGCATTTCTTTTAGGATTTAATTTCTCATTTGGATATTTATTATTTTTCTTGTCACAAAATGCACACAAAAATAAACTATCCAGCATGATGCACAATTTAGTAGCATATCTTTTATTAATTGTTCTTGGACATGGTGTTCTCATATGATGGTGCATAAAGATCAAACTCACATAAAGAGAAAATGTTTCTCTATTGATATTATTCCTAGCACTTACAAAGTAGGTGTTACAGGAGACGAGACCGGAACTGTGGCTCGCGGACTATCGACTGGCCTGCCAACTGGGTGGAATGGACGATGATAATCTCATCATCCGCAACCTCCCCCTGTTCCTCTTCGACACCGCTCGAGCCTGGCTGGAGCACCTGCCTTCGGGGCAGATCTCCAACTGGGACGACCTGGTCCAAGCCTTTGTCGGCAATTTCCAAGGCACGTACGTGCACCCTGGAAACTCCTGGGATCTCCGAAGCTGCCGCCAGCAGCCGGGAGAGTCTCTCCGGGACTACATCCGGTGATTCTCGAAGCAGCGCACCAAGCTGCCCAACGTCACCGATTCGGATGTCATCGGCACATCCTCGCCGGCACCACCTGCCGCGACCTGGTGAGCAAGCTGGTGCGCAAGACCCCCACCAGGGCGAGCGAGCTGATGGACATCGCCACCAAGTTCGCCTCTGGCCAGGAGGCGGTTGAGGCCATCTTCCGAAAGGACAAGCAGCCCCAGGGCCGCCCACCGGAAGATGTTCCCGAGGCGTCAACTCAGCGCGGCACCAAGAAGAAGGGCAAGAAGAAGTCGCAAGCGAAACGCGACGCCGTCGACGCGGACCTTGTCGCCGCCGCCGAGTACAAGAACCCTCGGAAACCTCTCGGAGGTGCCAACCTCTTCGGCAAGATGCTCAAGGAGCCGTGCCCCTATCATCAGGGGCCCGTCAAGCGCACCCTTGATGAGTGTGCCATGCTTTGACGACACTTTCACAAGGCCGGGCCGCCCGCGGAGGGTGGCAAGGCTCTCGACGATGCTAAGAAGGAAGATCACAAGGCAGGAGAGTTCCCCGAGGTCCGTGACTGCTTCATGATCTACGGTGGGCAAGTGGCAAACGCCTCGGCTCGGCACCGCAAGCAAGAGCGTCGGGAGGTCTACAAGGTAAAGGTGGCGGCACCAGTCTACCTAGACTGGTCCGACAAGCCCATCACCTTCGACCAGGCCGACCATCCCGACCACGTGCCGAGCCCGGGGAAATACCCGCTCGTTGTCGACCCCATCATCGGCAACGTCAGGCTCACCAAGGTCCTCATGGACGGAGGCAGCAGCCTCAACATCATCTACGCCGAGACCTTCGGGCTCCTGCGGATCGATCTGTCCTCGGTCCGGATCGGCGCTGCACCTTTCCACGGGATCATCCCCGGGAAGCGCGTCCAACCCCTCGGACAACTCGATCTACCCGTCTGCTTCGGGACACCCTCCAACTTTCGAAGGGAGACCCTCACGTTCGAAGTGGTCGGGTTTCGAGGAACCTACCACGCAGTGTTGGGGAGGCCATGCTACGCTAAGTTCATGGCCATCCCCAACTACTCCTACCTCAAGCTCAAGATGTCAGGCCCCAACGGGGTCATCACCGTCGGGCCCACGTAACGACACGCGTACGAATGCGACGTGGAGTGCGTGGAGTACGCCGAGGCCCTCGCCGAGTCCGAGGCCCACATCACCGACCTGGAAAGCCTCTCTAGGGAGGCGCCAGACGTGAAGCGCCACGCCGGCAACTTCGAGCCAGCGGAGACGGTCAAGTCCGTCCCTCTCGACCCCTGCAACGACGCCTCCAAGCAGATCCGGATCGGCTCCGAGCTCGACCCCAAATAGGAAGTAGTGCTCGTCGACTTTCTCCGTGCAAACGCCGATGTTTTCATGTGGAGTCCCTCGGACATGCCCGGCATACCGAGGGAAGTCGCCGAGCACTCGCTGGATATCCGAGCTGGAGCCCGACCCGCGAAGCAGCCTCTGCGCCGATTCGACGAAGAAAAGCGCAGAGCCATAGGCGAGGAGATCCACAAGCTAATGGCGGCAGGGTTCATCAAAGAGGTATTCCATCCCGAATGGCTCGCCAACCCTATGCTTGTGAGAAAGAAAGGGGGGAAATGGCGGATGTGTGTAGACAACACTGGTCTAAACAAAGCATGTCCGAAAGTTCCCTACCCTCTGCCTCGCATCGATCAAATTGTGGATTCCACTGCTGGGTGCGAAACCCTGTCTTTCCTCGATGCCTACTCAGGGTATCACCAGATCAGGATGAAAGAGTCCGACCAGCTCGCGACTTCTTTCATCACACCCTTCGGTATGTACTGCTATGTTACCATGCCGTTTGGTTTGAGGAATGCGGGTGCAATGTACCAGCGATGCATGAACCATGTGTTCGGCGAACACATCGGACGGACGGTCGAGGCCTATGTCGATGACATCGTAGTCAAGACGAGGAAAGCCTCCGACCTCCTTTCGGACCTTGAAGTGACATTCCGATGTCTCAAGGCGAAAGGCGTGAAGCTCAATCCCGAAAAGTGTGTCTTCGGGGTCCCCCGAGGCATGCTCTTAGGGTTCATCGTCTCCGAGCGGGGCATCGAGGCCAACCCAGAGAAGATCGCGGCCATCACCAGCATGGGGCCCATCAAGGACTTGAAAGGCGTACAGAGGGTTATGGGATGCCTCGTGGCTCTGAGCTGTTTCATCTCGCGCCTCGGCAAAAGAGGCCTGCCTCTGTACCGCCTCTTAAGGAAGGCCGAGTGCTACGCTTGGACCCCTGAGGCCGAGGAAGCCCTCGGGAACCTGAAGGCGCTCCTCACGAACGCGCCCATCTTGGTGCCCCCCGCTGCCGGAGAAGCCCTCTTGATCTACGTCGCTGCTACCACTCAGGTGGTTAGCGCCGCGATCGTGGTTGAGAGACGAGAAGAGGGGCATGCATTGCCCATCCAGAGGCCAGTCTACTTCATCAGTGAGGTACTGTCCGAGACCAAGATCCGCTACCCACAAATTCAGAAGCTGCTGTACGCGGTGATCCTGACGCGGCGGAAGTTGCGACACTACTTCGAGTCTCATCTGGTAACTGTGGTGTCATCCTTCCCCCTGGGGGAGATCATCCAGTCCTGAGAGGCCTCGGGTAGAATTGCAAAGTGGGCGGTGGAGATCATGGGCAAGACGATCTCGTTCGCCCCTCGGAAGGCCATCAAGTCCCAGATCTTGGCGGACTTCGTGGCTGAATGGGTCGACACCCAGCACCCGACAGCTCCGATCCAACCGGAGCTCTGGACCATGTTTTTCGACGGGTCGCTGATGAAGACGGGGGCCGGCGCGGGCCTGCTCTTCATCTCGCCCCTCGGGAAGCACCTACGCTACGTGCTACGCCTCCACTTCCCGGTGTCCAACAATGTGGCTGAGTACGAGGCTCTGGTAAACGGGTTGCGAATCGCCATCGAGCTAGGGGTCCGATGCCTCGACGCTTGCGGTGACTCACAGCTCGTCATCGACCAAGTCATGAAGAATTCCCACTGCCGCGACCCGAAGATGGAAGCCTACTGCGATGAGGTTCGGCGCCTGGAAGACAAGTTCTACGGGCTCGAGCTCAACCACATCGCCCGACGCTACAACGAGACTGCGGACGAGCTGGCTAAAATAGCCTCGGGGCGAACAACGGTTCCCCCGGACGTATTGTTATGGTCGCTAGATCGGTGAGGGATTGAAGAGGGGTATCGATGGGCAGGAACACCGGCCGGGGGCCTCTGCCCACGGCCGAGCAAGAGGAGGGTTTTTCCCTTCTAATTCTTGCCTGCTTTATTTCTCATCCATTGATTACATAAATAGGCCGGTTGGCCGCCCCTATCTAGCTAGAGATCCTTATCTCCTAAAAACTCTCAACAAACTACTAACTGATAACCTTCCTAGATAATATCAACTAATCTCCTAAATAATCTCAACTAATCTTCTAATCTTATCTCTAATTATCCTTATCTAATCCCCCTTGGAGGGCCCATGGCTGCTGCTGCCGCAGCCCCTCCGTGGGCCTCCTTAGGCCCTGACACTACACCCTTCCTGGACAAGAAGCTCGTCCTCGAGCTGTGTAATACTCAAGTTGTATACCAAGTGTAATAGAGAGAGCTCCTCATTTTGTGTGTCTTATTTGCATCATAAAAAGAGCACCTATGTAATTGAGAGTGACTAAATAAAACAATTATGCTAAAATAAAGAAAAAGTGCATTTGTTGGAGTTTTATGTGTTGTGCATTAAATAAAACCAGAATGATAAAGAAATGATAAGGTAATAATTATTGGAAGCTTGATTAAGCCACATTGAAAACTAGGGTTTAAATGGAGAAGAAAAATGTTTAGAAAATAAAGAAAAAAATGTAAACATATTCCAAAAATTTGTATTTCATATTCCATAATGTGATTTGATAACCAATGTGCACAGGGTTTGAAAACTAAATTCAAATTCAAATTTAAACTTAGAAGAAAGAAAACAGAAATAAATAAAAAGAAAAAGAAGAGAAGCTAGCAGAATCGACCTGGGCCGATTTCACCTGCTCGGCCCAGTTTCACCTCGCGCGCGCGGCCCGTGCTCTCACCTCCGTGCGCACCCGACAAGCGGGGCCGCTCTGTCAGCCGGTACACAGCGCGCCGCGATCGCGTTACACTGCCCTGCGGGTCCCGCTTGCCAGCTGCTCACCGCTCCGCGCGAATGTCGCCATGGCCGAACGGCTCCCATCCACCGAACCGCGCGCAATTCGCGCCACCAGCTCCGCCTACCTCGCAAGCGCCCTATAACATCGAAGCCAAACCCTCTCCGCTCTCCTCTCAACCACCGGCGACCTCGAACCATCCACTAGTGCTCTCCAATTTGACCGTGCAAGCTCCTGGGCGGAAGTGAGAAGCCGCCGCCGTCGCTGACCTTTTGCGCCGTGGTTGGGCCCTCGGCAAACGACTGGGGTGCTGCGCGGGGCCCTAGGATCGTGTTGGTGGCTTTGGCGGGGGTTGCGGAGCATCGTGATCGTGCGAATTTCTCGCCGTCGCTTCACCACCGCGACGAATCCGCCCCGCACCGTGGACCAGGAGCTCTCGGCGTCATCCGTGGTAATACTCTGCCCCACCTCGTTCACCGTTGGTCGCGCTATGTTTATCGCCTTGCGGATTGGGCCTGGGACGCCGGTCCGTGGACGTATGCCTCGCCGGAGTCTTCTCCGCCGCGGTGGGGAACTCGTCGTCAACGCTCGGCCGGGTTGAGGAGGAAGAATAGGTTTCGCGCCGTCGGATGCGTTTTGAACGGCCATGATTAGATCTGGGGATAGGGTGATTTCGTGCCGTTAATGGCACGATCTGCGGTCCAGATTAGAGAGAGCATATCGATTGGGTTTGGGTCACGAGCTCCGTCCGATTATGATCCGGTGGTGGATATCGGATCGAGATTTCATTAAACTGTGTCCGTTGGATTTGGATCCGAGGCCTTACGTCGCGTACCGGTTCAGTAATAAGTCGTGGCCGTCGATCTCGCGATCAGCGGCTCTGGTAGTATACCGGTTGGATTCTTGAGTGCGATCTGATCTGGCGCGTCCGTTTCTAATCGGACGGCTCTGGAACGCCGATACCCCTTCGCGGGTATACTTTGTTAAAGAGCCCCTGGAATATTATAGAATCAACCCGCAGTCCATGTGATACTATTCACTGAGTCTAGGATTTTATTCGCGCAGACCCCTGAGTTTTCTGGAATTTGACGCCCAGTCCCGAGAGTATTAAAAACAGGGAAATTAATATTAGAAATTCATTTTTAATACAAAAACAAATCTAGAAACTTGTAAAATGCATAGAAAATTCATTTTAGCTCCAAATTGAGTCATTCCAATTTCTAAAATTTTGTAATAATATTCTTCATCATTTAGTTTCTCTGTTTTGACAAGAACTCTGTCAGAAAATTTATTTATCATTTAATCATATTATAATCACCTTAAATCTTAGGAAATTCATAACTTAAATTCTATAACTCCAAATTCAGTGATTCTAGTTCCTATGATTTCATTTTAATGTGTAGATTTTTACTGTATATTTCATTCATCTGTTTGGTGTGATGTTGATTTTGGCTATACTATGTATGTATTGTGTTGATGCGAGTAGACGAGCAAGCCACTGTGGAAACTGAGGTTCAGCAAGTAGAGATAGCTGAGCAGGAGCTCATTACAGGCAAGTTGTGCCCTTGATCACTTACTTTTCCCAGCCATGTTCTTATTAATTTCAATGATCTGCATAGGTTAATTTTGATGGGATCCTTTATGTTACCCCAGTTTTGATTACCTCTATACCTTGTTCACCCCTGAAATATTTTTGGGTAGTACTTGCTATTGCTTTATGTGGATTGGGTATGGAGATTCATTATTCATGATTATTCTGTTATTATCTTGTTATTATTATTGTTCATGTTAAGATCATTAAATTAATGGGAACATGGAGCGACCACCCGGGAAAACAGTGCTACCACAAGGGTTTAATGGGACGCCCTTGGCTGACTAATTAGGGAAGCTAGTGGAAGACTACCTTACCCGAAAGGGGCAAGGGCAGTAGGGGAGAGGTCAGTGCGGGGAGGTCCCTGGTTGATTTTGCTGCGATGGCTATCAGCCAGGAACCCTGTACTGGATCTTCCCATAAACTGTAGCGGGTTTTCGGAAGCTAGTGGAACTTTGTAAAGGCCTCGTAGTGGATCCCTAGCCATTCACCTCGGTAGTGTCTAAGGGCCTTGCAAACCCAGGCGACATGGGATACACGACTTGTGGGTAAAGATGCGCAACCTCTGCAGAGTGTAAAACTAGTATACTAGCCGTGCTCACGGTCAAGAGCGGCTCGGACCCTCACATGATTAACTATGGAACTTAAATTCAATTTGACATTTGCATCGCATTTGGGATTATTTTACTATTACTGTTCTTTATTATTATTAAGGTTTGGTATTTACTTACACTTAGTAATTGCTAATAAAATTTTGACCAACTTATAAAAGCAATGCTCAGCCTTAGCCTTTATTTCATTGATCAGCCTTACACTACATGAACTCCCACCTTTGGTGAGTTCATGCCACATTATTCCCCACGACTTGTTGAGCTATGAACGTATGTGAGCTCACTCTTGCTGTCTCACACCCCCCCCCACAGGAGAAGAACAGGTTGTTGAAGAGGAGCTGCCTAACACCGAGGAGTTCGATCTGATCTAGGTGGCGTTTCTCAGTCGACATTAGCGCCATCGATCCTTAGTTCGTTTTATATTTATCTTTATTTTGTAATAAGACTTCCGCTATGTAATAAATACTCGGATGTTTTATGACATTTATCTCTATACACTCTGTTATTATATATGTTGTCTTCTTGGCGCATGTATGAGATGCACCCGGCTTTGTCTTTTAAAACCGGGTGTTACAAGCTGCCGCATAACGGATGCTCAAAGACCGAGTCTACTTAGCCCAAAACCAGACACCTAAAAGAAAAGCCTTTTACATCTCGGCTATCTTATTATTCTGAATCTGATTTTTTTTACCCCATAAGATAAGGCGGACACGCACGTGTGCAGCCACCTGGATCCCATGGACGCCATCTGCACGAAAGGGGAGCACATGGATGGACACCTGGAATAGGTCGCAACAATAACCAGCGGAGGCGCCCTCGTGGAGACTGGTAGCGGAATGTGGTGGCGCTAAATAGTGCACCCTTGTTGATGACGAGGTTAGTGCCTTCCCTACCGCCGCTGCCGTAGAGTTGAAGTTCGTCGCCCGAGGGACACCTACCATGCTCGCACTTGGAGATAGCGGCCCGGTGCCACTGCTGATGGCCGTCCGATAGGGCGAGGTCGCACCCCCGTGTGCCGAGGTCCACCATCACCAAGGCTGCCTCGAGCATCTGCCGGCGCATCTCCCGCACTCTCCGTCGTGCAAAGAAGCCACGAGCAGCAGCTTGTATGCCCACAACCGCCGACGTCCGGAGCCGTGCGGACAATGCCAGCTGGTGTTGCTCGTGTTGCACTGCTGCCTTGATTTGCAGCAGCCCTTGCTCAACCTTCTAGAGCGTGGCTTGCATCTTTGTGAGATCAGCCCTTATGTTGGTCCACAAATCCCCCATCGATGGAGCTGGTGATTGCTGAGTCGTGGCTGCCCCTAGTGGCATCGCCCATGGGGACGGAGACGCCGTCAACGAAGATGATGTGATGAAATTTGGCGTTGTCCCAGGGGATGGGCACGCCGGTGTCCAGGATGTGGTGACAAAATTGGTAGGCGATGCTGCCCATGGAGATAGGGACGACGGTTGCCAGGATGGCGTGACGAAGGTGGCATGCGGCGCAGCCCATGGAGATGGGGACGTCGGTTGCCAGGACGACGTGACGAAGGTGACATGCGGCGCTGTCCATGGAGATGGGGACGCCGATTGCCAGGATGACACCGCGAAATTGGCAGCAGAAGCCATGAGATCAGATCGAAACCCAAGCTAGCCGATACCAGATGTTATGGTCGCTAGATCGGTGAGGGATTAAAGAGGGGTATCGATGGGCAGGAACGCCGGCCGGGGGCCTCTGCCCACGGCCGAGCAAGAGGAGGGTTTTTCCCTTCTAATTCTTGCCTGCTTTATTTCTCATCCATTGATTACATAAATAGGTCGGTTGGCCGCCCCTATCTAGCTAGAGATCCTTATCTCCTAAAAACTCTCAACAAACTACTAACTGATAACCTTCCTAGATAATATCAACTAATCTCCTAAATAATCTCAACTAATCTTCTAATCTTATCTCTAATTATCCTTATCTAATCCCCCTTGGAGGGCCCATGGCTGCTGCTGCCGCAGCCCCTCCGTGGGCCTCCTTAGGCCCTGACACGTATTCTCCCGAGACCTGCATCAACCCTCCGTCAAGACCGACGACACGCCCGAGCCCGAGAAGGCCTCGGCCCAGCCCGAGGCACCCTCGGCTCAGTCCGAGGTACCCTTGGCACAGTCCTAGGTACCCTCGGCACAGTCCGAGGTACCCTCGGCTCGGCCCGAGGTACCCTCAGCTCCCGTGGGTGAGGCACTGCGTGTCGAGGAGGAGCGGAGCGAGGTCACGCCTCATCGAAACTGGCAGACACCGTACCTGCAATATCTCCACCGAGGAGAGCTACCCCCGACCGAGCCGAAGCTCGGCGGTTGGCGCGGCGTGCCAAGTCGTTCGTCTTGCTGGGAGACAAGAAGGAGCTCTACCACCGCAGCCCCTCGGGCATCCTCCAGCGATGCATTTCCATCGCCGAAGGCCAGGAGCTCTTACAAGAGATACACTCGGGGGCTTGCGGCCATCACGCAGCACCTCGAGCCCTTGTTGGAAACGCTTTCCGACAAGGTTTCTACTGGCCAACGGCGGTGGCCGACGCCACTAAAATTGTCCGCACCTGCGAAGGGTGTCAGTTCTACGCGAGGCAGACTCACCTACCCGCTCAAGCTCTGCAGACCATACCCATCACCTGGCCGTTTGCTGTGTGGGGTTTGGACCTCGTCGGCCCCTTGCAGAAGGCACCCGGGGGCTACACGCACCTGTTGGTCACCATCGACAAATTCTCCAAGTGGATCGAGGTCTGACCCCTAAACAGCATCAGGTCCGAACATGCGGTGGCGTTCTTCACCAACATCATCCATCGCTTTGGGATCCCGAACTCCATCATCACCGACAACGGCACCCAGTTCACCGGCAGAAAGTTCCTGGACTTCTGCGAGGATCACCACATCCGGGTGGACTGGGCCGCCGTGGCTCACCCCATGACGAATGGGCAAGTGGAGCGGGCTAACGGCATGATCCTGCAAGGACTCAAGCCTCGGATCTACAACGACCTCAACAAGTTCGGCAAGCGATGGATGAAGGAACTCCCCTCGGTGGTCTGGAGTCTAAGGACAACACCGAGCCGAGCCACGAGCTTCACACCGTTCTTTCTAGTCTATGGGGCCGAGGCCATCTTGCCCACAGACTTAGAATATGGTTCCCCGAGGACGAGGGCCTACGCCGACCAAAGCAATCAAGCTAATCGAGAATACTCACTGGACCAGCTGGAAGAGGCTCGGGACATGGCCTTACTACACTCGGCGCGGTACCAGCAGTCCCTGTGACGCTACCACGCCCGAGGGGTTCGGTCTCGAGACCTCCAGGTGGGCGACCTGGTGCTTCGACTGAGACAAGACGCCCGAGGGCGGCATAAGCCCACGCCTCCCTGGGAAGGGCCGTTCGTCATCGCCAAGGTTTTGAAGCCCGGAACATACAAGCTGGCCAATAGTCAAGGCGAGGTCTACAACAACGCTTGGAACATCCAATAGCTACGTCGCTTCTACCCTTAAGATGCTTCCAAGTTATTCGTACACCCCGTTCACACACAAAGTCTGGTCGTCAAGGAAGGGTCAGCCTTGCCTCGGCAAAGCCCGACCCTCCCTCGGGGGCTAGAAGGGGGAACCCCCTCTGCGTCGAAATTTTCCTCGAAAAAAGAAAAAAATCTTTTCTGCCAGAATGCCTTTCGTGCTTTTCGACTACTTCGAAAGTGGATCCTGAAAACGACGGAGTACACGTAAGCAGCCAAGGCTGACCGAGCCGAGGGACTCCTACGCCTCCGGGATACGGATACCTCACTCATCACCTTCTGCGATAAGTAACTCACGCTCGGCTAAGTGATTCCGCGGACCGAACAAGTCTTCACGCTCGGAAGCTCCTCTACCGAAACAATTTTTCGGGCTTTCTCGACTGCGACGGTGACAAAACCCTATGGGCGGGTAAGAGTACACGTAAGCGGCAAGGCCGACCGAGCCGAGGGATTGCTACGCCTCCGGGATACGGATACCTCACTCATCACCTTCCGTGAAAAGTAACTCTCGCTCGGACAAACAAGTTTGTTACCGGCAAGCAAGTCCAAATACTCGAAACAAGAGGAAAAGGGACGCAGCTTTACAACACGACGACAGTGTGTTTGGGCCTCGGCGGCCGCAGAAAACATACACACACTACAAGACAACCCGATCCTGTAGGCTTGGACGTCGACAGTTGAAGGGGGCAGCAGCACCCTCGGCGTCAACTACACCTTCGGCGGGGTCTGACCTAGCCTCGGACAGCGACGCGGTTGGAGGATCTCCACTCTGAAGGACGACATCAGCACCACACCCGGGCCATCACCACCAGGGTCTTCTCCAGGAATCCGACTCGAGCAGACGGCTCGGTCGGCCACCTCGAGGCCTGGGCCAGCTGTCCCCCGAAGACATCAGCCCAGCTTGTGGCCTCGGCAGCTCAACTCCGGCGTCGGTCCTGCCAGTGGACGACCCAGCCAGGCTCCGGCCGACCAAATCTTCTTTTCGAGCCAACTCTGCCTCCGTCCGTGCTGACACCGCTACCTCCGGCTTTGGCTCATCGAAGAGTGGCCGAGGGGTTCCTTTAACTAAGCAAGAGAAGCCTCGGACAGCAAGGCCGACTGAGCCGAGGGACTCCTACGCCTCCGGGATACGGATACCTCACTCGTCACCTTCGCACGAGGCGATTCACGCTTGGTGAAGCGGTTCAGATAACCGACAAGCAAGTCCTGGTGCTCGAAATGAAGAAAAAACACGGCTCCGCGCCGAAAATACATACATGTTCAGGCCCCGACAGCCGCAATGAACAAGACACCGGCATTCAAGGTGCCAATGCAAACGGAACTCTGGTTCCGTCCCCATAGCAGCAGCCATGGCCCCAGGACGGACGTGGCCACCGGAAGGCTCTCGTTCGCGTCCCCACTCAAGGGGCGCGAACCAGACATTAAAGCCAAAGAGTTGGGGGCCGGTCCGTAGGCGGCGCCGATGGCCTCGACGGGGGGGAGCTCCCTCCAGCTGCCACCACGTCAGCACGGACGGTGGCGTCCGCCTCTCCACCAACGCCGACAGTTGGCAAGGCGTACCGGCAGGTCTCACTCCCGCCCTCGCCACGAAAGCGAGGAGAAGGATGGAATGTTGCATCCTAGCTGGACAGCAACAGTTCGCCTTCCCCGGCATGGCTGGAGGACGCCTCCTCCGTAGGGCCGGAGGATGGTTTCCACCACTAGAAGCTGGAAGAGGAGGTGACCAGCCGGCCCGCATAGGGGGAAGAGCTCCAGCTCAGCCCGGCCTCCACCCCAGCAAGGATGATGAACATCCTTGAAGCTGAGGGCGGAACCAAGATCGCAGCCCGGCTTGCTTCTCCCCACCCAGAGGCTGGTGGTCACCGTCTTGGGTGACCACCGGCGAGGGGATGCAGCCGGGCTGCATGATGAAAATCCTTGAAGCCGAACGATGGTTGAAAGGTACCAACTTCCTCGAAGTTGCGTTCCTCCAACAGCAAGGCGGAAGGATTGCGGGTGTTCCCCATCCGGGGGCTCGGAAGGTGGAAAGACACGGTGCATAAGGGAGCGCGAAGACATGGCCGCCTTTCAAGGGGGTCACCCTCCTTTTAAAGGCGACTCTCCCTACTTGCGTCCCCAGCCGTTGCGGGCTGAGTCTTCTCCAACACGCTCCAAGGTCCTCCCCTACGACACGGGGGCTGGGCCCCACGCGTCATGCAAGCTGGTCCACGGCAGAAGGAGCCAAACCGCCGCGCGCGGGGCATGCAACTGCCCAGCGGTTACAAGCATTCCTCCACTTTCGCCCAGACCAGCGGGTGAAAGGGTGGACAGCCATGTAGTCGGCATGCAACCGCGCCAAGTGGGCGCGCCCCTTCGACTCCAACGTGCCCAGCATGGAGGCCCAGGCCCACACGTCATGCAACCGGCTCGCCGGTTGCTACGTGCGAGCAACTGCACCGCCACTCGCACCACTACCGCGCCTCCTCGACTGCGGAACCAGTACCACGACTCGAGGCAACCCTGCGTATGACCCAGCAGTGTCAGCCAGGCACGACAGTCAATACGGCCAAAGATGGGCCAGCAGTAATGGCGGTGGTAGACGGGCAGAAGCAGCGGTCACGTCGTCAGCCAAGCTTACGTCCCATCCAGGGGCAGCGAGAGAACCCTCTCTCATGACGTGAAGACAGCGCGCCCGTGATCCGTTCCTCAAACGGCTCGCACACGCGCAACGGCCGCCTCGTGAACCACTCGCCCCGTCGCATTAACTCCGCGGTGGGACAGGCGGCGTTTCAGGCAGGAGAAGCAAGCGACGCTTCGCCTTCGCCATAATGACCGCGTCGAAAAAGGTACGCCACGTCATTCGATTTCGTATCCTTTTCCTTTTCCTCTTTTCTCTCTCTTACAATAGGGACTGGGAAAGGGGGATACCCCGAAAAGGATCCTTCTCCGTGAAGGAAACAGGCCCCGAGCCTCCCTACTGATCAGAGGTTCAAAGGCTAGCCCCTCGGAGGGGTCCAACGGCCGCCTTAGAGCGCTTAGGTTCTGCGCCCACTACTGGTCAGAGGTTCGATGGCCAGCCCCTCGAAAGGGTTCAACGGCCGCCTCAGGCCACTCGGGCTCCGCACCCACTACTGATCAGGGGTTCGTAGGCTGGCCCTCGAAGGGTTCACAGTCTCCTCAGACACAGAGCGAGGGATGACCCTGGGTATGTTCGATACATAACCAAGGCTCGGGCTACGCTCCCGAGGTACCATAGGACATTTCCGAGACTAGCGGGAACGATCTTGTAACGGAATCCCATCAGAGGGAGGCATCGAGCCCTCGGACCCCGTCAAAAGGGGACCGGGTCCGGCAGATCACCCGCAGGTACTTCTGGAGCGCGCCTCCGGGCCTCTAGCCGACCCCTAACAAATGGGGCACGGGCATCCACTCGGATTACCCGCCAGCAGCTCACCGGAGACACCATGTTCGGCGCCCTCCGAGGGCAACATGGCGCTTCCCCCCTCCTCCTTGCGGAAAGGCGACGCAGGGGCGTATGTAAAAAAGTCGAGTCTATCCTTGACCGTCCTCTCGCCCTGTGCAGAGGCTCGGGGGCTGCTCTCGCAAACCCGGCTCCGGCCAACCTGTTGACAGTGTCAACATACCAGCCCGAGAACTTGGGACCCGACCGTGCACCCGGGCTACGGCCAGCTCGCATGAGGGAACAACTAGACCAGCCGAAGTGTTGCGAAACGCACTAAGACCTCGAAGGAGTCAAACTACTCCTTCGAGGCCTCGGGGGCTACACCCGGCGGGTGCGCTCACGTGCACCCACCGGAACAAAATGCAACCAAAAAAGGCTGGTCCCCTTGCAAAAAAGTGCGGCAAAAGCCTCCAAGCGAGTATTAACACTCCCTTCGAGGCTCGGGGGCTACTGTCGGGGACCATAATTAGGGGTACCCTCAAGACTCCTAAATCTCAGCTGGTAACCCCCATCAGCACAAAGCTGCAAAGGCCTGATGGGTGCGATTAAGTCAAGGATCGGTCCATTCGAGGGACGCGATCACGCCTCGCCCGAGCCCAGCCTCGAGCAAGGGCAGCTGACCCCGGAGGATCTACGTCTCACCCGAGGACCCCCTCCAACAACGGACACACCTTCGGCTCGCCCGAGGCCCAGTCTTCACCAAGAAGCAACCTTGACCAAATCGCCACGCCAACCGACCAAATCGCAGGGGCATTTAATGCAAAGGCGGCCTGACACCTTTACCCTGACGCACGCCCTCCAGTCGACAGAGCCGAAGTGACCGCAGTCACTTCGCCGCTCCACTGACCGGTCTGACAAGAGGACAGCGCCGCCTGCGCCGCTCCGACTGCTGAGCCACCCGACAGAGTGAGGCTGGCAGCAGCAAGTCCGGCCTCAGGCGTCATAGGAAACTCTACCTCGCCCGACCCCAGGGCTCGGAAGACGACGAACTCTGCTCCGCCCGACCCCAGGGCTCGGACTCGGGCTCAGCCCCAGAAGACGACGAACTCCGCTTCGCCCGACCCCAGGGCTCGGACTCGGGCTCAGCCCCGGAAAACGACGAACTCCGCTCCGCCCGACCCCAGGGCTCAGACTCGGGCTCAGCCCCGGAAGACGATGAACTCTGCTTCGCCCGACCCCAGGGCTCGGACTCGGGCTCAGCCCTAGAAGACGACGAACTCCGCTTCGCCCGACCCCCGGGCTCGAACTCGGGCTCAGCCCCGAAGGACGACGAAGTCCGCCTCGCCCGACCCCAGGGCTCGGACTCAGCCCTGGCCTCAGCCGACGGTCTCCGCCTCGTCCGACCCGGGGGCTCGGACTCGACCTCGACCTTGGAAGACAGACTCGACCTCGACCTCGGAGGAGCCTCCACCTCGCCCAACCTAGGGCACGGACCGACCACGTCAACAGGAAGCGCCATCATTACCCTACCCCGAGCTGACTCAGGCTACGGGGAACAAGACCGGCGTCCCATCTGGCTCGCTCTACTATACGAGTAATGATGACGCCCCGCATGCCCTGTGACGACGGCGGCTCTCAGCCCCCTTACGGAAGCAAGAGGACGTCAGCAAGGACTCGACAGCCCCGACAGCTATCCTCCCGCCAGGCTCCAGCGCTCCTCCGACGGCCACGACACCACGCGAACTGGGTGCCAAGACCTCTCCGGCTGCCACGACGGCATGTACTTAGGGCGCTAGCTCTCCCCCGCTAGACACGTTAGCACATTGCTACACTTTTCATTGTACACCTGGATCCTTGAGAGCAACTAGAGGGGGGTGAATAGGTGATCCTGTAAAACTTAAAACTTAAGCCACAAAAACTTGGTTAAGTGTTAGTACAATAATTGCCGAGTGGCTATAGAGGAGTCTTCAACAAAACACAATAACCAACAAGAGATCAATCACAGAGATGGCACGGTGGTTATCCCGTGGTTCGGCCAAGACCAACGCTTGCCTACTCCACGTTGTGGCGTCCCAACGGACGAGGGTTGCAATCAACCCCTCTCAAGCGGTCCAAAGACCCACTTGAATACCACGGTGTTTTGCTTGCTTTTCTTAATCCCGTTTGCGAGGAATCTCCACAACTTGGAACCTCTCGCCATTACACTTGAAGTTCACAAAGAAGCACGGAGCAAGGGAGGGATTAGCAACGCACACAAGACACGAAAATCAGAGTGTCACCACGCACACAAGTCGCAACAAGAGCTCGCAACACAACCCAATGAGTTCACAACTCCACTAGAGCTCTATATGTTATCACAACGAAACAAATGCGCGGAATCGAGGTCTTGGTGCTTAGGAATGTTGTAGGAATGCTTTTTTTTCTCCTCCATGCGCCTAGGGGTCCCTTTTATAGCCCCAAGGCAGCTAGGAGCCGTTGAGAACAATCCTGGAAGGCAGATCTTGCCTTTTGTCGACTGGCGCACCGGACAGTCCGGTGCACCACCGGACATCCACTGTTCACTGTCCGGTGCAGATTGCTTTCCTTATTTGGCGAAGCCGACCGTTGAAGTCTGAGAGCCGTTGGCGCACCGGACACTGTCTGGTGCACACCGGACAGTCCGGTGCACCAATGTGACTGTTGGCTCGGCCACGCGTCACGCGCGGAATCCTCGGCCGACCGTTGCCCCGGCTGACTGTTGACTCACCAGACAGTCCGGTGCACCACCGGACAGACCGGTGAATTTTAGCCATACACCGTTGATGGTTTCCCGAGAGCGACGAGTTCGCCTGTGAACGGCTCACCGGACAGTCCGGTGAATTATAGCCGTACACCGCCGTCGAAGTCCCGAGAGTAGCCTGTTCGCCCGAGCCAGCCTGGCGCACCGGACACTGTCCGGTGCACCACCGGACAGTCCAGTGAACCCAGACTGAGCAGACTTTGGCTGAACTTAGCCATCTCTTCTCCAACTCGATTTTTTTCTGTTTCCAGCACTTAGGCACAATACATTAGTCCATAAAATAATGTACTAAGTCTAGAAACATACCTTTTGACATGTTTTGCACTTTGTCCACACCTTTGCATAGATTAGCACAAAAGCATTTGTGTTGGCACTCAATCACCAAAATACTTAGAAATGGCCCAAGGGCACATTTCCCTTTCAATCTCCCCCTTTTTGGTGATTTATGCCAACACAACATAAAGCAACTAGAACAAGTGCAAAATCAAAGCAAATGAACACTCAAGGTTGTTTTGAATCAAATTTGACATATATGGATCACTCTATGCCACCACTTGGTTTGTTTTTGTAAATCAAACTCAAATTTCTATCTCTAAGTCAAATCCACTTGTAGAGACATAAAGAGAGGTATTCCAAAGAAATTTGATCAAAGATTTCAAAAAACTCCCCCTTTTTCCCATAATCAACACTTCTTCCCACAAGAGGCCAACTTTTGACATAAGAGACAATAAAAGAGTTTTGACAAACCAAAAGCTCTAATCTACTATTTTTCAAAATTTCTCAAGTGGTAGCTGATCCATCTATTGCTTTGGCCTTTATTTTCTCCCCCTTTGGCATCAAGCACCAAAACGGGATCAATCTTGGCCCCTTAACCCCATTGCCTCACCAAAATCTTCAACTAAGAGCAAATAGGCAATAAGAGGACGTGAGATGAACTTGGAATTAGTTACCCTCTCATCGGAGTGCAGTGGAAGTCTTTCATGGTCCAAGTCCACCTTTTCCCTTTCAAAACTCCTTTGAGACTAAATCAAGCAAACTCAAGCAAACGGTTAGTCTCAAAGGGTCAAGTTGTAGCACAACTCCCCCTAAATATGTGCATCACTTGCACAAGGACTTGTGAGGTCCGGGGAGTGATTGTACAACTTGAGCACCATAGTAAGCAACAAAATGCATAAGGAACATGATCAAAGGCATAAACACATGTATGCTATAAATCAATCCAAGTTCCGCGAATCTAGGACATTTAGCTCACTTCGCAGCCTGCAAAAGGTCTTTTCATCTAAAGGCTTAGTGAAGATATCGGCTAGCTGGTTCTCGGTGCTAACATGAAACACTTCGATATCTCCCTTTTGCTGGTGGTCTCTCAAAAAGTGATGCCGGATGTCAATGTGCTTTGTGCGGCTGTGCTCAACAGGATTTTCCGCTATTCGGATAGCACTCTCATTGTCACATAGGAGTGGGACTTTGCTCAGATTGTAGCCAAAGTCCCGGAGGGTTTGCCTCATCCAAAGTAGTTGCGCACAACACTGTCTTGTGGCAACGTACTCGGTCTCAGCGGTGGATAGGGCAACGGAAGTTTGTTTCTTAGAGTTCCACGACACCAGGGACCTTCCTAAGAATTGGCATGTCCCCGATGTACTCTTCCTATCGACCTTACATCCAGCATAGTCGGAATCTGAGTACCCAATCAAGTCAAAGTTAGACCCCTTTGGATACCAGATCTCGAAGCAAGGCGTAGCGACTAAATATCGAAGAATTCGCTTCACAGCCACAAAGTGACACTCCTTAGGATCGGATTGAAATCTAGCACACATGCATACGCTAAGCATAATATCCGGTCTACTAGCACATAAATAAAGCAAAGAACCTATCATGGACCGGTATGCTTTTTGATCAACGGACTTACCTCCTTTGTTGAGGTTGGTGTGTCCGTCAGTTCCCATCGGCGTCTTTGCGGGCTTGGCGTCCTTCATCCCAAACCGCTTTAGCAAGTCTTGCGTGTACTTCGTTTGGGAGATGAAAGTGCCGTCCTTGAGTTGCTTCACTTGGAACCCAAGGAAGTAGTTCAACTCGCCCATCATCGACATCTCGAATTTCTGCGTCATCACCCTGCTAAACTCTTCACAAGACTTTTGGTTAGTAGAACCAAATATTATGTCATCGACATAAATTTGGCACACAAAAAGATCACCATCGCAAGTCTTAGTAAAAAGAGTTGGATCGGCTTTCCCAACCTTGAAAGCATTAGCAATTAAAAAGTCTCTAAGGCATTCATACCATGCTCTTGGGGCTTGCTTAAGTCCATAGAGCGCCTTAGAGAGCTTACACACGTGGTCGGGGTACCGTTCATCCTCGAAGCCAGGGGGTTGCTCCACGTACACCTCCTCTTTGATCGGCCCGTTGAGGAAAGCGCTCTTCACATCCATTTGGTACAACCTGAAAGAATGGTGAGCGGCATATGCTAGCAAAATACGAATTGATTCTAGCCTAGCCACAGGAGCGAACGTCTCCTCAAAGTCCAAACCTGCGACTTGGGCACAACCTTTTGCCACAAGTCGAGCCTTGTTCCTTGTCACCACCCCGTGCTCGTCCTGTTTGTTGCGGAACACCCACTTGGTTCCCACAACATTTTGCTTAGGACGAGGCACCAGTGTCCAAACTTCATTGCGCTTGAAGTTGTTGAGTTCCTCCTGCATGGCCAACACCCAGTCCGGATCTATCAAGGCCTCTTCTACCCTAAAAGGCTCAATAGAAGAGACAAAAGAGTAATGCTCACAAAAATTAACTAATCTTGAACGAGTAGTTACTCCCTTGCTAATATCACCTAATAGTTGGTCGACGGGATGATCCCTTTGAATCGTCGCTCGAACTTGGGTTGGAGGTGCCTGAGGTGCTTCTTCCTCTTCAACTTGAACATCCTGTGCTCCCCCTTGATCATGCGCCTCCACTTGAGGTACCTGTTCGTCATCTTGGGTTGGGGGATGCACCATAGTTGAGGAAGACGGTTGATCTTGCTCCAATTGTTCCTGAGGCCGTACATCTCCAATCGCCATGGTGCGTATCGCGGCCGTTGGAACGTCTTCTTCATCTACATCATCAAGATCAACAACTTGCTCTCTTGGAGAGCCATTAGTCTCATCAAATACAACGTCGCTAGAGACTTCAACCAAACCCGATGATTTGTTGAAGACCCTATACGCCTTCGTATTTGAATCATAACCTAATAAAAACCCTTCTACAGCTTTGGGAGCAAATTTAGAAGTTCTACCTTTCTTCACAAGAATATAACACTTGCTCCCAAATACACGAAAATAAGACACATTGGGTTTGTTACCAGTTAGCAGCTCATATGAAGTCTTTTTGAGGAGGCGGTGAAGGTAGACCCTGTTGATGGTGTGGCAAGCCGTGTTCACGGCTTCCGACCAAAAACGCTCGGGGGTCTTGAACTCTCCAAGCATAGTCCTCGCCATATCAATGAGCGTCCTGTTCTTCCTCTCTACCACACCATTTTGCTGAGGTGTGTAGGGAGCGGAGAACTCGTGCTTGATCCCCTCCTCCTCAAGGAACTCCTCCACTTGAAGATTCTTGAATTCGGACCCGTTGTCGCTTCTTATCTTCTTCACCTTGAGCTCAAACTCATTTTGAGCTCTCCTTAGGAAGCGCTTGAGGGTCCCTTGGGTTTCAGACTTATCCTGCAAAAAGAACACCCAAGTGAAGCGGGAAAAGTCATCAACAATAACTAGACCATACTTACTTCCTCCTATGCTCAGATAGGCGACGGGTCCGAAGAGGTCCATATGCAGCAGCTCCAGAGGTCTTGAAGTGGTCATCACATTCTTGCTGTGATGTGCTCCTCCCACTTGTTTACCTGCTTGACAAGCTGCACAAGGTCTATCTTTTTCGAATTGCACGTTAGTCAAACCTATCACGTGTTCTCCCTTTAGAATCTTGTGAAGGTTCTTCATCCCCACATGTGCTAAGCGGCGATGCCACAGCCAGCCCATGCTAGTCTTAGTAATTAAGCATGCATCTAGACCGGCCTCCTCTTTTGCAAAATCAACTAAATAAAGTTTGCCGTCTAGTACACCCTTAAAGGCTAGTGAACCATCACATCTTCTAAAGACAGACACATCTACATTTGTAAATAGACAATTATATCCCATATTACATAATTGACTGACAGATAGTAAATTATATCCAAGAGACTCAACTAAAAATACATTAGAGATAGAGTGCTCATTTGATATTGCAATCTTGCCTAAACCTTTCACCTTGCCTTGGTTCCCATCACCGAATATGATTGAATCTTGGGAATCCTTATTCTTGACGTAGGAGGTGAACATCTTCTTTTCCCCCGTCATATGGTTCGTGCATCCGCTGTCGATAATCCAGCTTGAACCCCCGGATGCATAAACCTGCAAGGCAAATTTAGGCTTGGGTCTTAGGTACCCAACTCTTGTTGGGTCCTACAAGGTTAGTCACAATTGTCTTAGGGGCCCAAATGCAAGTTTTATCACCCTTGCATTTTGCCCCTAATTTCCTAGCAACTATCTTCCTATCCTTTCTACAAACAGCAAAGGAAGCATTTAAAGCATGATAAATTGTAGAGGGTCCATTCATAACTTTCCTAGGAACATGAACAATATTCTTTCTAGGCACATGATGAATATTTTTCCTAGGCATATCTCTACCATGCATATAGGAAGAACTGGGAGCAAACATAGCATAAGAATCATAGGCATGTGAATCAAAAGCATTACAACTCCTATGAGACTGTCTTCTATCATTGCACATAAAGGCATGGTTCTTTTTAGTACTACTTGCCATAGGGGCCTTCCCTTTCTCCTTGGCGGAGATGGGAGCCTTATGGCTTGTTAAGTTCTTGGCTTCCCTCTTGAAGCCAAGCCCATCCTTAATTGAGGGGTGTCTACCAATCGTGTAGGCATCCCTAGCAAATTTTAGTTTGTCAAAATCACTTTTGCTAGCCTTAAGTTGGGCATTAAGACTAGCCATTTCATCATTTAACTTTGCAATAGAAGCTATGTGTTCACTACAAGCATCAATATCGAAATCTTTACATCTATTGCAAATAACAACATTTTCTACACAAGTTGTTGAGTTACTAGCTATTTCTAACTTAGCATTCAAATCATCATTAATGCTCCTTAAGCTAGAAATCGTCTCATGGCAAGAAGATAATTCACAAGAAAGCATTTCATTTCTCTTAACTTCTAAGGCATGAAATTTTTGTGCTTCTACAAATTTGTCATGTTCTTCATACAACAAGTCCTCTTGTTTTTCTAAAAGCCTATTCTTATCATTCAAGGCATCAATCAATTCATTAATTTTATCTACCTTGGTTCTATCTAGGCCCTTAAATAAACATGAATAATCTATTTCATCCTCATCACTAGATTCGTCCTCACTTGAAGAAGCATAAGTAGAGTTTCGAGTACATACCTTCTTCTCCCTTGCCATAAGGCATGTGTGGCGCTCGTTGGGGAAGAGGGATGACTTGTTGAAGGCGGTGGCGGCAAGTCCTTCATTGTCGGAGTCGGACGAGGAGCAATCCGAATCGCATTCCTTGCCAAGATGTGCCTCGCCCTTTGCCTTCTTATAGTTCTTCTTCTTCTCCCTCTTGTTCCCTTGATCCTGATCACTATCATTGTCGGGACAGTTAGCAATAAAATGACCAAGCTTACCACATTTGAAGCATGAGCGCTTCCCCTTTGTCTTGGTCTTGCTTGGCTGCCCCTTGCGACCCTTTAGCGCCGTCTTGAATCTCTTGCTGATGAGGGCCATCTCTTCATCATTAAGTCCGGCCGCCTCAATTTGTGCCACCTTGCTAGGTAGCGCCTCCTTGCTTCTTGTTGCCTTGAGAGCAAGGGGTTGAGGCTCGTTGATTGGACCATTCAATGCGTTGTCCACGTATCCTGCCTCCTTGATCATCATTCGCCCGCTTACGAATTTTCCAAGGACTTCTTCGGGCGACATTTTGGTGTACCTGGGATTCTCACGAATATTATTCACCAAATGAGGATCAAGAACGGTAAAGGACCTTAGCATCAATCGGACGACGTCATGGTCCGTCCATCGCGTGCTTCCGTAGCTCCTTATTTTGTTGATAAGGGTCTTGAGCCGGTTGTATGTTTGGGTTGGCTCCTCGCCCCTTATCATTGCGAATCGTCCAAGCTCTCCCTCCACCAACTCGATTTTGGTGAGCAAGGTGACGTCGTTCCCCTCATGAGAAATCTTGAGGGTGTCCCAGATCTGCTTGGCATTGTCCAAGCCACTCACTTTATGGTATTCGTCCCTGCACAAGGATGCTAACAACACAGTAGTGGCTTGCGCATTTCTATGAATCTGTTCATTTATAAATGTAGGACTATCCGAGCTATCAAATTTCATTCCACTTTCCACAATCTCCCAAATGCTTGGATGGAGAGAGAATAGGTGACTACGCATTTTGTGGCTCCAAAATCCGTAGTCCTCTCCATCAAAGTGAGGAGGTTTGCCAAGTGGAATGGAGAGCAAATGTGAATTTGAACTTTGAGGAATACGAGAGTAGTCAAAAGAAAAGTTTGAATTAACCGGTTTCCTTCTCTCGTAGTCGTTGTGGTCGTCGTCCTTTTGGGAAGAAGATGACTCATCGCTGTCGTCATAGTAGACAATCTCCTTGATGCGCCTTGTCTTCTTCTTCTTCCCATCTTTCCGTCTATGGCCCGAGCCAGAGTCGGTAGGCTTGTCATCCTTCGGCTCGTTGACGAAGGATTCCTTCTCTTTATCGTTGATCACGATACCCTTCCCCTTAGGATCCATCTCCTCGGGCGGTTAGTCCCTTTGTGAAGAGAACGGCTCCGATACCAATTGAGAGCACCTAGAGGGGGGTGGATAGGTGTTCCTGTAAAACTTAAAACTTAAGCCACAAAAACTTGGTTAAGTGTTAGCACAATAATTGCCAAGTGGTTAGAGAGGAGTCTTCAACAAAACACAATAACCAACAAGAGATCAATCACAGAGATGGCACGGTGGTTATCCCGTGGTTCGGCCAAGACCAACGCTTGCCTACTCCACGTTGTGGCGTCCCAACGGACGAGGGTTGCAATCAACCCCTCTCAAGTGGTCCAAAGACCCACTTGAATACCACGGTGTTTTGCTTGCTTTTCTTAATCCCGTTTGCGAGGAATCTCCACAACTTGGAGCCTCTCGCCCTTACACTTGAAGTTCACAAAGAAGCATGGAGCAAGGGAGGGATTAGCAACGCACACAAGACACAAAAATCAGAGTGTCACCACGCACACAAGTCGCAACAAGAGCTCGCAACACAACCCAATGAGTTCACAACTCCACTAGAGCTCTATATGCTATCACAACGAAACAAATGCGCGGAATCGAGGTCTTGGTGCTTAGGAATGTTGTAGGAATGCTTTTTTCTCCTCCATGCGCCTAGGGGTCCCTTTTATAGCCCCAAGGCAGCTAGGAGCCGTTGAGAACAATCCTGGAAGGCAGATCTTGCCTTCTGTCGACTGGCGCACTGGACAGTCCGGTGCACCACCAGACATCCACTGTTCACTGTCCAGTGCAGATTGCTTTCCTTATTTGGCGAAGCCAGCCGTTGAAGTCTGAGAGCCGTTGGCGCACCGGACACTGTCCGGTGCACACCGGACAGTCCGATGCACCAATGTGACCGTTGGCTCGGCCATGCGTCACGCGCGGAATCCTCGGCCGACCGTTGCCCTGGCTGAGTGTTGACTCACCGGACAGTCCGGTGCACCATAGGACAGACCGGTGAATTTTAGTCGTACGCCGTTGATGGTTTCCCGAAAGCGACGAGTTCGCCTGTGAACGGCTCATCGGACAGTCCGGGGCACCACCGGGCAGTCCGGTGAATTATAGCCGTACACCGCCGTTGAAGTCCCGAGAGCAGCCTGTTCGCCCGAGCCAGCCTGGCGCACCGGACACTGTCTGGTGCACCACCGGACACTGTCCGGTGCACCCAGACTGAGCAGACTTTGGCTGAACTTAGCCATCTCTTCTCCAACTCGATTTTTTTTCTGTTTCCAGCACTTAGGCACAATACATTAGTCCATAAAATAATGTACTAAGTCTAGAAACATACCTTTTGACATGTTTTGCACTTTGTCCACACCTTTGCATAGATTAGCACAAAAGCATTTGTGTTGGCACTCAATCACCAAAATACTTAGAAATGGCCCAAGGGCACATTTCCCTTTCAATCCACTCCTTACGCCTATAAAAGGGAGGACCAGGGCCCTCTTACAGAGGGTTGGCCGCGCGGGGAAGGACGGGACGGCGCTCGCGCAAGGCCGCTCGCTCCCTCCCGCGTGGACGCTTGTAACCCCCTACTGCAAGCGCACCCGACCTGGGCGCGGGGCAAACACAAAGGCCGCGGGTTCCACCTCCCACGCCTGTCTCCCTCCGGCTGCTTCTCCCCCCTTCGCGTTCCGCCTCGCACCGACCCATCTGGGCTGGGGCACGCGACGACAATTCACTCGTCGGTCCAGGGACCCCCCGGGTTTTGAAACACCGACAGATCCAGGCTTGCAGTCGACCATATAAGTTGTACATCATTAGTGGGGGCACATTATGTTACTCCATTTCTCTTGTGCATCAGAGTTTCTTATATGGCTGTTGTTGCTGATTTCAGTCACCTTCACCTTCTCACAGGCGGTTTCTTCTATGGCTGTTGTTGCTGATTTCAGTCACCTTCACCTTCTCACAGGCTGCTGCTCAGCTAGGCAGATTCACCTTCACCTTCTGTTACTCAATTTCTGCTTGCCTTCATTATTACTCATACTCTTTTTTGTTTTTTATTTAAATACTTATAAATAAGCAGTACATATGTGAGTATAAAGCAGGGATACTCATAAATAAGCAGTACATCGATAGTTATGTGGTACAACATAAAAATATAATTATGTAGTACTAAGTCATGAAAAAATAATCCCAACTCCAAGGATGTTACCGATGATATTTTCTTTGTTGCTGCAATTTATATTACGGTATATTATCTTGAAGTATAAAGCAGGGATACTGGTTCCTTCTCTTGAATACAAATGGGCTATAGTTGATAAAATTGATTAACTGATTTGTGACTATGAAGCTGACTGATTTGTGTTTCCTTGTTTTGTTGGCTTCACGGAGTGTCCTTTTGATCTTAAAGAAGCAATATCAAGTATCTGTTTTGCTGCTCCAAGATGTGTAGATCTACTAAAACTGTTACAACTTAAAATGATCTTTGCAACTAAATATGGGAAGGAATTTGTTGCTGCAGCTTCAGAGTTGATGCCTGATTGCGGGGTCAATCGTCAGGTTATATGACACTTTGAATTTGAACTAATTTAACCTTGTGCAGATAATTGAACTACTCTATGTCCGTCCTCCTATTGATGCAAAGTTGAAACTGATGAAAGAAATAGCTGAGGAACATATTCCTGTAGTGCACTTTGAATAGAAGCCCTGTTTCAATTCCGTCCCAAAAATCTGATTCTTGTTGCTCTTTGGACAGGCTGGTCAGTTGCATCTTGTGAAACCATATATGGTTGCAGTTCAGAGTAACAATGTCTCTGCCGTGAATGAAGCCTTGAATGAACTTTATGTCGAAGATGAGGACTACGAGAGACTCCATGAATCAGTTGACATGCATGACAACTTTGACCAGATTGGTCTTGCCCAGAAGGTAAAATAAAAATAAAATAGCCAGACAGTCGTGCAATTCCTATCGCTACCGCTTTTAATTTAATAACATGTGTTAATTTATTGAGCAGCTTGAGAAGCATGAATTGCTGGAGATGAGGAGGATCGCCGCCTACATTTACAAGAAGGCTGGCAGGTGGAAGCAGTCGATTGCTCTATCGAAGAAAGACAACATGTACAAGGACTGCATGGAGACATGCTCACAATCTGGCGACCGTGAACTGTCAGAGGACTTGCTCGTGTATTTCATTGAGCAGGTTTGGTTCGAACCCATTGTATTGGCTGATGATATGGGAGTAGCTAATTCAATACTATATACAGCAAAAGGCGTATGCTTGCATTCTGATTAGTAAACGCATCCAATCATATGTAATGCAGGGTAAGAAAGAATGTTTTGCTTCTTGCCTCTTCATTTGCTACAACCTGACCCAGTCGGATGTCGCTCTTGAGCTTGCATGGATGAACAACATGGTGGACTTTGCCTTCCCGTACCTGTTACAGGTACGTAGTAATTTATGTCCATGTTCGCGCCGACGTCTATTTACATACAGTTACCATAGTAACATCCCTACTATGCTATGTGACTGTGTGCGCAGTTCATTCGTGAATACACTAGCAAGGTGGATGATTTAGTGAAGGACAAGATCGAGTCGCAGAAGGAAGAAAGAGCTAAGGAGAAGGAGGAGAAAGACCTTGTGGCTCAGCAGGTAAACCTAAAACTGCGCTCGCGTGTGTTTTGTTTCCGTGCTGAGGCATTGACATGACAAGTTGCATTCTTATGCGATGTGCAGAACATGTATGCGCAGCTGCTTCCTCTCGCTTTGCCGGCACCGCCAATGCCTGGCATGGGTGGCCCTCCACCTCATATGGGTGGAATGGGCATGCCTCCCATGGCCGGGATGGGTATGCCACCGATGGGCCCTGGTCCGATGCCAGCATTCGGAATGGGAGGCTACTGAATTGTGGTTTTGTACGGAGCTTAGATGATGATGTGAATTGTTCCATTGCAAGCATAAGTGGAACCTCATTGGAGTTGTACATGGTTTACAGTTTGGGAAATCAATATTCTTTATTGTACCAGGAAACTTTTTTTTGGGAAAGTTAGTGAAATCAGCCTGACCCATAGTTTGAGAAGCGCAACCTATGATATGTTTTACAATGGGATCGGAAATAGGATGATTAGGTTGTTTCAGCATGAGCTATTGAAAGCTGGTACCATGTGTATGTATAGTGGTGTGATAAAATCTTTTGCGTGTCGATAGACAAATGTATGTTTCCTTGTTACGACCTGTTAATCTATATATTGGCCCGACTTGTAGTTCAAATGCCCTACATTATTTTCTTCTAGCTTCTCCATCTTGGAGTTCAATCAATCAGTCATACTATATTTACTAAATTCAATGGCTATGTTCTATATCTCGAGCATAGAGTCTAGACATGTATCTTTGTAGACATGGCTAAGCGGTCACGCAAGGCGCGGCTGGGCTCTTTCGCTCCGATACTGCACCGCCAGGCTTGGCCGTGACCCGTGAAGGTGCATAAAAAAGGGTGATGGCCCTCGTGTGCGAGCAATATACATCTAGCGCACCGCGTTGCGTTTTGTATTCTACTGTGCTGCTGGTTGTGCATGTTTTCCGTCTTTGTGTATAAATAAAATTAGGTTTTAAACTATATTAAATAGGCTATTAGCTCAGTTGGTTAGAGCGTTGTGCTAATAATACGAAGGTCACAGGATCAAGACCTACATGGGCTAATTTCCTTTTTATTTCCCTCTTTTTTAAATCATTTTGAAGTTTCTCCCTTTTTTCCCTATCTTTTCGAATCCTTTTTTATTTTTCTCCTTCTAAATCATGTTTCCTACTTTCAAGTTCTTTATACAGAAAGTGCAACTTGGCCAATCACAAAACATTCTTCCCTGGGACAACTCTGACAAATTCGATTGAATGTGTTGTTTTGATTTCTTTTACTCTCGCACTGTACATTACAAACGCACTCTGTAGTTTTTTTTATAAAAAAAAATTCTATAAAAAAACTTACTTATTCCCTCCTTAATAATTCTTAAGTTACAAGAATGTCTGCTTAGACATGAAAAATGGCTGATGCTGCAGCTCATACAAGAACAAGACGAGCAGTAGATGGGGATGGAGACTGTCTGCCTAGCCAAATGCTTCATCACTCCGATATCAAGTTAAACTAAGCAGGGATAAACCATATGCACAAATCCAAGGTTAAACACCTTTAAGTGATGGAGATACCCTTGAGTGATTTTCATCCAAGCTATACAACAGAGTGTGTATGGTTTTGGAACAGAAAAATATGACAGGACATGGAAAAAAGTCTTGCAATGATACTGCAATGCTGAACCAGAAAAGGCAGGAAACTAATCGATTTTACTCCAGAACCAGAGCAGTAGCAATCAGGAACCAAAAAACCACAAATCCGTTCCATAGTGCACCTGAAAATAGCACAATTAACTCGCAATTATAATGTAAGAACTACATATTCTATCATTTCCCCTAAACAAACCACACTATGTAAATAGATACAACTCAATGCTTCATGCAAACATACAACAAAGACTTATTAATATCTCTACAAAGGAATAGATTAGTGTACGATTGTCGATATATTGTTTGTTTTCATGTAATTGTTGTGCACTCGCGTTTTATTAATAATTTGTGAGTCGTCGCAACGCACAGACACCTAACTATCATATATATAGGTCTGCATGATATTGATGGTTGCAATGTAGTGGTGAAACGTGTAGATTAAAATAACAAAGTTTATATGTATAGCCAGGATCACCAATGAATTACAAAATATTTTCTCATAAAAATATAATACATTTATATATAAGTTATTATGATAGTAATATGTTCCCGTTGCAACGCACGGGCACTAGCCTAGTATAACACAAAATGATCAAATATATATCGATCACAAATGCCCAAATAAACCCAAAGATACCGACATTTTGCTCACCTTCTAGTCAGTCGATTAGGGCTGCCCTAGAGAATTTTGCTACACTTTCCTACACATTTTCATCAACAAAGACACCACTTACTCAATTCTACGGATCAAGTATAGAAAGCAGGGATAAAAGCATCTTAGTGTATGTCCATGACGTCAGCTGAGATGGCTTCTAGTGAGAGGGGGACACCGACCACTTTCTCTTGTATCAGCATCAGCAGGCAGTAAAGGCTGAAACAATGAGTAGTTTGCATTATCACAGTTTAAAGTGATGATACCCATAAGTGTAGCCACAAGCATCCTCCTCCCTTTACATGGATCTAAACCATCAAATGAAGATTTCTGTCTTAAAAAACAAAATATTTTAGGTGCAATGAACTAATTGTATCTCAAAAATTAAGAGCCTGGAACATTATGGCGTTAAAAAAATTTTGTTGCTGCTTCTCATAAACTAAAGTACACATGAGTATGATCATAAGATAGGCCACAAGCTATACTCACTCAACATCTGAATACTTCTATAGAATTAAACTATTGCAAACTTGTACCAAAACAGATTATGGCAATCAACCAAAGCCGATAAAATAGGTTGAAGACCTTGCATTACCATCTGTAGTTTACAATACTTAAACACTAATTTTAGTTGGCGTCAATATAACTACCAAAAATGAGCGACCTAGGTACATTCGAAAAATTAAGCATGACTTATGGCTACAAGCAAGAAAATCTAAACAACAAGATAAACACATAGCACATATTTTGGCCTTGATTCTTTAAGAGCATGGTGAAACATACTACTAACAGAAATGAAAGAAAATGGAAGAATAAAGAAAACGATTTACAGGAGTGACTACAATATATGTCAAATCATATTCAAATAGCTAGACGTATCACACAATTAACATACTACTAAATCAGTGATGTTAGCCTAACTAACACAAGTGCTGGTAATCGAAGTCACTAACCACATCCCAATCTAGAAGCCCCACAGTCTATTCGTGAATTGCACGTCATCATGTAAATCTAGCACACTAATGCTATGACCTTAAATTGGGAAATTCAAACAACCAAAAAGGCCAAAAATATTTATTCCATCAACCCATACTTGTTTTTTAGGCCCACACAAACAAGAAGCAAGGAATCGCTAACTTCTACACCCTAGTATTTTTGTTTTGGTTTAAAAGGGCTCAGATTCTCACTTGAAATCCAGAACAATTACCAAATGAGATAAGCATCAAACATCATTTAAATATAGGGACTCAAGCCTTGTTCTTAACCTTTCAAGGCAGAAGAGAGAGCACTTAAGCTTTCAAGGCAGAAGAGAGAGCATGATTACAAAGTCGATCAAATATATTTCATAGAAATACTCATTCTAGAAGATTCAAGTCGATTGTCCATTAAGTTGTTACTCTCTTAGAGTTGCCATAGTTTCCATCATGGCACTCTTTTCTAAAGTTTTGAGATAGTCTCACCACTCTTTGAGGCATCAGCCTGAAGGTTACAGTTGTATTGTTGCAGGCTGGTATTGTATTATTGAAGCCTTTTATTCGTGTCTTGGATCATTTTTAGCTGGTTTAACACAACACATATTATATTAACAAATAGGTGTAGAAACCCATGTAAAAATATTCAATAAGACTATGTTCACCATTTCTCAAAAATACATTCTGTCAACCATTACCTGCTCAATAAAACCTTAGCATCATGAGTGACCCTTTCTAGGTCCACAGTTAGCACATCTCATGATCTCTCAGCTGATTCCCTTTCCTGCTTTACTTTTGTCGGCGTTCCGAGACCGGGGGGTCCCCGAGCCGACGAGTGAGTGAGCCGCGTGCCCCAGCCCAGATGGGTCGAGCGCGTGGGCGAGCGCGAAGGGGGGAGAGAGCGAGAGCGAGGTGGCCGGAGCCGGGTCGTGAGGGAGTTGGAGATTCCCGCGGCCTTCGTGTTCGTCCCGCGCCCAGGTCGGGTGCGCTTGCAGTAGGGGGTTACAAGCGTCCGCGCGGGTGAGGGGAGCGAGCGGCCCCGAGAGAGCGCCTGCCCCTGCCCTCGTTCCCGCGAGGCCAACCTTCTCTAAGAAGGCCCTGGTCCTTCCTTTTATAGGCGTAAGGAGAGGATCCAGGTGTACAAATGGGGGTGTAGCAAGGTGCTACGTGTCTAGCGGGGGAGAGCTAGTGCCCTAAGTACATGCCAAGGTGGCAGCCGGAGAGATCTTGGCACCCAGCTAGTGTGGCGTCGTGGCTGTTGGAGAAGCAATGGAGCCGGGCGGAGGGACAGCTGTCGAAGTGGTTGGGCCCTTGCTGACGTCCCCCTGCTTTCGTAAGGGAGCTGGGAGCCGCCGTCGTCATGGTCCAGCGGTGCGCCATCATTGCCTATCTGGCGGAGCTAGCCAGATGGGACGTCGGTCCTGTTCTCTACGGCCCGAGTCGTCTCAGGGTAGGGTGATGATGGCGCTTCCTGTCGACGTGGTGGACTCGTGCCCTAGGTCGGGCGACGTGGGGGCTCCTCCGAAGCCGAGGTCGAGTCTGTCCTGCATGGCCGAGGCCGAGGCCGAGGCCGAGCCCGAGCCCCTGGGTCGGGCGAGGCGGAGGTCGTTCAGCAGAGGTCGGGGTGGAGTCCGAGCCCTGGGTCGGGCGAAGCGGGGTTCATCGTCTTCCGGGGCCTTAGCCCGAGTCCGAGCCCTGGGTCGGGTGGAGCGGAGTTCGCCGTCTTCCGGGGCCTTAGCCCGAGTCCGAGCCCTGGGTCAGCGGAGCGGAGTTCGCCGTCTTCCGGGGCCTTAGCCCGAGTCCGAGCCCTAGGTCGGGCGGAGCGGAGTTCGCCGTCTTCCGGGGCCTTAGCCCGAGTCCGAGCCCTGGGTCAGGCGGAGCGGAGTTCGCCGTCTTCTGGGACCTTAGCCCGAGTCCGAGCCCTGGGTCGGGCGGAGCTTCCTCTGGCGCTTTTGGCCATGCCTAGCCGCCCGTCAGTCTTACTCATTGCGTTAAAGGCCCCAGTGACTTGGTCGGTCGGCGCGGTGATTTAGTCAGGGTTACTTCTTAACGAAGGCAAGGCCTCGGGCGAGCCGGAGATGCGTCTGCCGTGAAAGAGGAGGACTCGGGCGAGACGGAAACATCTCAGGGTCGGCTGCCCTTGCCCGAGGCTAGGCTCGGGCGTGGCGTGATCGAGTCGCTCGTATGGACTGATCCCTGACTTAATCAAACCCATCAGGCCTCTGCAGCTTTATGCTGATGGGGGTTACCAGCTGAGAATTAGGCGTCTTGAGGGTACCCCTAATTATGGTCCCCGACAGTATCCCCCGAGCCTCGAAGGGAGTGTTAACACTCGCTTGGAGGCTTTTGTCGCACTTTTTTGCAAGGGGACCAGCCTTTCTCGGTTGTACTTTGTTCCGGTGGGTGCGCGCGAGCGCACCCGCCGGGTGTAGCCCCCGAGGCCTCGGAGGAGTGGTTTCACTCCTTCGAGGTCTTAATGCCTTGCGTAATGCTTCGGCTGGTCTGGCGGTTCCCTCATGCGAACAGGTCGTAGCCCAGGTGCACTGTCGGGGTCCAAGTTCTCGGGCTGGTATGTTGACGCTGTCAACGGTTCGGCCGGAGCCGGGTTTGCGAGAGCAGCCCCCGAGCCTCCGCACAGAGCGAGAGGACGATCAGGGACAGACTCGGCTTTTTTACATACGCCCCTACGTCGCCTTTCCGCAAGGAGGAGGGGGGAGAGCGCCATGTTACCCTCGATGGGCACCGAACATGGTGTCTCTGGTGAGCTGCAATCGGGTAATCCGAGTGGACGTCCGTGCCCTGTTCGTTGGGGGTCGGCTAGGGGCCCGGAGGCACGCCCAAAAGTACCTGCGGGTGATCTGCCGGACCCGGTCCCCTGGCGACGGGGTCCGAGGGCTCGTTGCCTCCCTCCGATGGGATTCCGTTACAGAGTCGTTCCCGCTGGTCTCGGAAATGTCCTAGGGTACCTCGGGAGCGCAGCCTGAGCCTTGGTTATGTATCGAACGTACCCCTGGTCATCCCTCGCTCGGTGTCTGAGGCGACTGTGAACCCTTCGGGGGGCCAGCCTTCGAACCCCTGATCAGTAATGGGCGCGGAGCCCGAGTAGCCTGAGGCGGTCGTGGAACCTTTCGGGGGGCCGACCTTCGAACCTCTGACCAGTAGTCGGTGTCGGGCCCACGCGATCTGAGGCGGCTGTTGAACCCTTCGGGGGGCCAGCCTTCGAACCCCTGATCAGTAATGAGGCTCGGAGCCTAGTTCCTTCACGGGGAAGGATCCCTTTGGGGGTATCTCCCTTCCCGGTCCCTGTTGCAAGAGATAGATGTTGGGGTCGTGCTTCGGTGCGCCGAAGGTCTCACACGAAGAAGCAGCTTCGGCTGAAGTCGTCTTCAAGAGATGGCCGAAGGTTCCTCTTCATGGAGCTTCGGCGTTACAAACCGACATAGAGATAGAATGACCTTTTTATCCATAGAGGTCTGAGTCAATGTTGTAAACTTTTGTAAGGGGCATAATTGTAATTTGTCACAGGCTGCGACCTGTGCCTATAAATAGATGAACAGTACCTCTGTACTGTTCACGCGAACCTGTCATTTGCCTTCGCATCACGCTTGTATTCTCACCTTCCTCATGATCGAAGGTACATTTGTAATTTGAAATCATTTATATTCGTTCGTATTAGTAAAGATGGAAATGATTCTATGATAACATTTGAATGTTTATTTTATACTTCATGATTTATATGACTTCGTCCCTCGTTATTATGTTTACGAAGGTACGCCCTTCGTAACCTTCGTCCGAAATTCTTTATATCTCGAAGGGATATAAGGTGGTGGAGGACGAAGGACTTTAACATTTAACATTTTCTGTGTTGCCTTGTTCTTAACTCTTAGCATTTGAGAACAAGCCCCCAACATTGGCGCCCACCTCCGGTGAACTCACTTCCACTTTTCTGAGCTGATGGCTTCGTTCAACAATCAAGCTGGAGCTGCTTCGGCTTCGAAGCTGGTGCTCCCGATAACAGGCGGCTCTTGCTCAGAGCCGGCTAACAAGAAGCAGAAGAAGGAGGCTCAGAGAAGGGTGCAGCATGTTGGAGTACAGGGACCTTTCATCAAGTCAAAATGGTCCCACGTTCCAATTACTTTCTCTCAGGAAGACCTTCAGCTTAAGGATTATCCTCACAATGATGCCATGGTCATCTCTTGCGTGATCAAAGGATTTCTGGTTCACAATGTCCTAGTTGATACAGGCAGTGCAGCTGACATTATATTTGCTAAAGCCTTCAGACAAATGCAAGAGCCCGAAGACAAGATTCATGATGCTACGCACCCTCTTTGTGGCTTCGGAGGGCGGCAGATTGTAGCACTTGGGAAGATTACCATGCTGGTAACCTTCGGATTTGTTAACAACACAAGGACTGAGCAAATTGTGTTTGATATTGTTGACATGGAGTATCCTTACAATGCTATCATTGGTCGCGGAACTCTTAATGCTTTCGAAGCAATTCTTCACCCAGCTTATCTCTGCATGAAGATACCTTCGGACCAAGGACCTATTGCTATTCATGGAAGCCAGGAAGCTGCTAGAAGGGCCGAGGGAAGCTGGACTGACTCCAAAGCAATCCATAACATAGATGGAGCTGAAGCTTGTGAACAGTACAAATTCAGGAGGGAGAAGGCAGCTTCAGCGGATCAGCCGAAGCCCATGTTATTGTGTGAAGACATAGCAGAGCAGAAGGTGCTATTGGGCTCGCAATTATCTGAAGACCAGGAGAAAACCTTGATAAGGTTTTTATTCAACAACAAAGATGTTTTTGCATGGTCAGCCAATGATCTCTGTGGAGTGAATCGGGATGTTATTGAACATTCGCTCAATGTTGACCCATCCTTCAGACCCCGAAAGCAGAGACTTCGGAAAATGTCTGATGACAAGGCAGAAGGGGCTCGCAATGAAGTAAAAAGACTTCTCAGTGCAGGAGTTATCAGAGAAGTGAAGTATCCAGAGTGGCTAGCTAACACTGTTATGGTGAAGAAGGCCAATGGCAAGTGGAGAATGTGTATTGATTTCACAGATCTCAACAAGGCTTGTCCGAAGGATGAATTCCCGCTGCCAAGGATAGACTCTTTAGTTGATGCAGCAGCTTCTTCGGAGCTCATGAGTCTCCTGGACTGCTACTCAGGCTATCATCAAATTTGGATGAAGAAGGAAGATGAGCCAAAAACTAGCTTCATAACCCCAAGTGGTACATATTGCTATCTTCGGATGCCTGAGGGGCTCAAAAATGCCGGAGGAAGTTTCAGCCGAATGACAGCGAAGGTTCTCTAGTCTCAGATAGGCAGAAATGTGTTGACTTATGTCGATGACATTATTGTAAAAAGCACGAAGCAGGAAAATCATATTGCTGATCTGCAGGAGACCTTCGCCAGCTTCAGACAAGCTGGTCTGAAGCTGAATCCAGAAAAATGTGTCTTCGGAGTGAAGAAGGGCAAATTTCTTGGATGCTTGGTTTCAACAAAGGGAATCGAAGCTAACCCAAATAAAATCGAAGCTATACTTCGAATGGAGCCACCAACCACAAGAAAGGGGGCCCAAAGATTGACAGGAAGGCTGGCATCTCTCAACAGATTTATATCCAGATCAGCAGAAAGAAACTTACCATTCTTCGAGGTGCTGAAGTCAGCTGAAGTCTTTCAATGGGGCCCAAGTCAACAAAAAGCCTTCGAAGAGCTGAAGCAATACTTAATAGATCTCACAACATTAACTCCACCAACGCCAGGGGCTCCTCTGTTGTTATATGTGGCAGCTTCGCACTCAGCAGTAAGTGCGGCACTTGTCCAGGAGAAGTTTGATGGACAAGTCAAGAAGCAGGTCCCAGTATATTTTGTATCTGAGGTCCTTAGTGTCTCAAAGAAAAATTATACAGAGCTGGAGAAGGTGTTGTATGCCGTTTTAATGGCATCCAGGAAGCTTCGGCATTATTTTCAGGCATACAATATTATTGTTCCATCTTCGCAGCCGTTGAAGGATATCATGAGAAATAGAGAAGCTACTGGCCGGATTGGAAAATGGGCTGCGGAGCTCAATGAATTTTACATTGATTATGTGCATAGATCCTCAATCCAGTCTCAAGCATTGGCAGATTTCATTGCCGACTGGACGCCAGGGGCTCAGGACGAAGAAGCAAATAAAGATGCCGAAGTATGGACAGTGTTTTGTGATGGCTCTTGGGGAACCTTCGGAGCAGGTGCAGCTGCTGTGTTGGTCTCACCGTCCAAGGTTAAAACTTGCTATGCAGCAAGACTTGACTTCAGCTGCACAAATAATATAACTGAGTACGAAGCCCTGCTCCTGGGTCTTCGGAAACTAAAGGCAATGGGAATCAGAAGGGCGATTCTTAAAACTGATTCCCAGGTTGTTTCGGGTCATATTGACAAAAGTTGCAAGGCTAAAGACCCGAAGCTTGAAAAATACCTAGACACGGTCCGAAGGATCGAAGCTTCCTTCGAAGGATTTTCTGTTAAGAATATCCCTCGAGGACAAAATGAGCATGCTGATTTGTTAGCCAAGTCTGCAGCACAGGGGCTGCCGCTACCTTCGGATGTGTTCTTCGAAACAATAAAGGCACCTTCAGTGGAGCTACTTGAAAGAGCAGTCCTTAACATTTCTCCTGTTTACAGTGAAGATTGGAGAACTGAAATAATCTCTTACCTTCAGGGTAACTTCCTATCAGATGACGAAGCTTATAATAAAAGAATAGAGGCAAGAGCTCGTCCGTATATCATGATAGAAGGGGAGTTATACAAGCATGGAGTTTGTGCCCCGCTGCTCAAGTGCTTATCTAGAGCCGAAGGTATAGAATTGATGAAAGAGATACATGCAGGCCTATGTGGATCCCACATCGGATCCAGGCCGTTACTTGGAAAAGTTTTTCGCCAAGGGTTTTATTGGCCGAAGGCAGCTTCGGATGCAGCGGAGTTGGTTCAAAAGTGCGAAGGTTGTCAGAAATGTGCAAGAGATCAAAAGCAACCTTCGTCTTTGACACAGCTGATACAGCCCATCTGGCCATTGCAAAGGTGGGGCCTCGACTTGCTGGGTCCATTACCACCGGCTCAAGGCAATCTGAAATATGTTATAGTGGCTGTGGAGTATTTTTCCAAGTGGATTGAGGCGAAGCCATTAGCCACAATAACTTCGGCCACTATCCAAAAATTTTTCTGGCAGAACATTGTCTGTCGCTTCGGAGTGCCGAAGGCCATCACTGTAGATAATGGAACACAGTTCGACTCCGAAGATTTCAGAAATTTCTGTGATCAAATTGGAACGAAGATCCATTTTGCATCAGTCAGGCATCCGGAGTCGAATGGGCTTGTTGAAAGGGCCAACGGCATCATAATGACAGGAATAATGAAGTTAATCTTCAATCAACCCAGGGGAAAGTGGCCAGATCAGTTGACCAAAGTGGTGTGGAGCCACAATACAACAACATCAAGGTCTACAGGCTTTACCCCATTTAAGTTGTTATTTGGTGACGAAGCAATAACTCCGGAAGAAGCTAAAGCTGGATCAATAAGAGTGGTAGCTTCGGCAGAATCAGGTGCCGAAGATGCTTGTCTTGTGGAAAAAGATGCCTTAGAAGGGATCAGGCTTCAGGCCGTGGAGAATATCAATAAATATCAAGCTGAAACAATCAAATGGCGAGATAGAAAGGTCCGGCTAAAAAATATTGAGCCAGGGCATTTGGTGCTTCGGAGAGTGGCCAACCCAGATACAGTGGGCAAGCTACAATTGAAATGGGAAGGGCCTTTCTTAGTATCATCCTCGTCGAGGCCTGGTTCGTACAGATTAAAGGACATGGATGGCAACGAAATTCCAAGATCTTGGAATGCAGATGAGCTTCGGAGATATTATGTATAACTTGATGTAACTTTTTATGTTTTTCTTTTTCTTTTTTCATGGCACCCTTTTCCTTTCTAAAGGGGGAGAAAGGTTTTTAATGGGGCCATCATATGTAATTTCCTTTTTAGTTTTATAAGAGCAAAATCCCCCAAAGAATGTAAATGTAAAAGCTGAGAACGCACCATCGAGTGCCGAAACTGAAAAAAAAAAGCGAAGAAGCTCCAAAGACGTCCCTAAGGGGATGCAGAGCTCTGATTCCGCCGAAAGTAAAAGGCGAAGAAGCTCCAAAGACGTCCCTAAGGGGATGCAGAGCTTACAGCGAAAAGTCAACGTTGATACCGCCTAAGTAAAAGGCGAAGAAGCTCTAAAGACGTTCCTAAGGGAATGCAGAGCTTATACTGCCTAAGTAAAAGGCGAAGAAGCTCCAAAGTCGTTCCTAAGGGAATGCAGAGCTGATGTGTGGTTGTTCCTAAGGAAATAATGGATGAGTGTGGCTTCGGACATACGCTTCGGACATTCATTCGCACATTACATTACATCATGGCATTTGCATACATAAGCATTCATTCATAGCATTTATGTACCAAAGTGGTTGCTTCGGCAAAAAAGAGAATTGGCTTTTTATGAATCGTTGTGTAAAAGAAAAGCTTCGGCAGAAGGGAGAATTGGCTTTTTATGAATCGTTGTGTAAAAGAAAAGCTTCGGCAGAAGGGAGAATTGGCTTTTTATGAATCGTTGTGTAAAAGAAAAGCTTCGGCAGAAGGGAGAAGTGGTATTCTATGCTTCGTTGTGTACGAAAAGAAGGGAAGGTGTTTTTTTTCGCTTTCGGCTCAAAATACTGATTTCGTTCACATCAAAGCACCCTAGTAGAAGGGTAAGAATATACTACAAGGTATGTACAAAGTTCCTTGAGAACAGTTCAATTGTATTTACAAAACTTGTTACAAAAGTATCCTGAGATTTTTTCCTATAGTACATTTCTACTGATCTTCATTAAGCTTCAGCTTCGGCGACAGCTTCAGCGACATAACTTAAGCATCATCTTCACCTTCGTCATCCTACATAAATCAAGGAATCGTGAGTAAAAATCAAGTGCAAAGGAAAAGGTAAGTACGAAGTATCATTTCTTACTGGTTCAAGATGACTTCGGGCTTCGTCTCCAGCCTTCTCCCGCCCGCCTTTTGTCCATATCATTTTTATAAATCTATTTGAGATGCTTCGGGCGAGGTCAGGTATATCATCCAGGATTGATGGAGATAGGGTGAAGTTGGGCCTGTTGACAATTTTTCCATGCTCGCAGCCGGCCTTCAGGAATGCAGCAGCGGTACCCCGAGAAGCTACCCAGGCACAGAAGTCGTCGTGCCCGGCTATAACTTCGTCAAGTTCTTCGATTTCAGCTTCAATATGATCGAAGGCCTGTGGTAAATTTTCCGCTGAAGGGCTAAATTTCCCGCTGCTGGCTCCAACAGAGTAAAATATCTTTTTTAATCGTCCAATACAATTATTGCCAAATTTCAAGCATTTGTCTTGAAGGCTTGCTAACGATTTCTTCAACTCTGAGCTGGTCTGGACTTCGGCTTCAAGCTTCGAATTAAGCTCTAGCTTCTCCTGATCGAATTGTTTTGATTGACTGATAAGCTTCGAATTCAACTCTGATACTTTAGCCTCAGTCTCAGCCAGCAAGCCTTCGGTCGATTGGAGCTCGAAGTCTTTCTTTTCAATGATCGCAGATTGTTCTTTTATCTTGCTTTCTAAGTTTTCAATTATAGCTTCGTGTTTTTTGTCCTCCAAATCTTGCTGCATCTTCAGAGCTTTGCTCAGTAGCATGCTCTGCACAGAAACAACTTACGTTGGTAACATTTTCATTATTAACAGCAATAAAAACCAGAGAAAAGGTTGTTTACCTTGAAGTTGGAGTAAAATAAGCTGCCGACGATATGTTGTCGTCGGTAGCGGCTGATGTCTGTCTCTAGCTTCGGAAAACCGATACTCTTTGATAGAGTACCGATTACCTTAGCTCCAGTTTGGTCTCGAATGCAGCCTAATTTTTCATCGTCCACACCTCCAAATAGGAGAGCTCCTGGTTTGTAGCCACAAGATTTGGCATAGTCCTTAAGTTCTTCCATTTCGGCCTTCGACAGTTTTTGCCCAATTAAATTTTGGAATGTGTAGGCTTCGTCGTCCGAAGTGTCCTCGGCTATTTCTTTCCCCTTCCCAGGCACTGTGGCCATGGTTTTTTCGGCAGCAGTGCCAGCTTCTTCTGCAGCCATGTCTTGCAAGATTTTGTCAATGTCCTCAATGGTAGTTTCTAAGTTTACATCTTCGGCTGTAGCGGCTTCAGCAGCCGCGACCTCCGAAGGTGCGACTTCGACGTTTGTGGTGCCTTCGACAGCTGGTGTTTTCTGAATTGACGCCTTAGGCGGCGTCTTGTCGATAACTTCAGTTACCGCAATAATTCTTTGCCGCTTGGGTTTGCTTATCTTCGTTTGATCCGGCTCGTCCACCTTTTGAAAAAGCTTCGTCAGTTGGAGCCCTAATGGACTTAGCTTCGTGGGCATGGGTTCAGTCATTACCTTTAAAATTTCCTCCACGTCGCTCGTAGAAGGTGGTGTGGGGGTCCCCTCTTCTTCGGATATTTTTCGCTTCGGAGTTGATATTTTTCTTTTCTTGGGAATTTTCTTCTCTGTTGCTGGTCGTTCTTCATCCTTGGTCAGAGTTTCGGCCACTCTTTTTCTTTTGTGGCCCTCGGCACCCTTGTTCAACTGCTCATAGTCTGGGTACTCGAAGCCCAGGGCATCAAGCACTCGGTTCAGCCTTCGCTTCGGTCGGGCGCCGAAGGCCGCTGTCATTAGTTGATCCTCTTTTTTGGAGTAATTCCCCAGGATTTCATTGCACATCACCTCAACTGTGTCTAACCACTCTTTGCAGGGTTTTTTAAAGTACTTCTTAAACTTGAAGTGATAAGGAAGCCGGACAAGCTCCCCCTTCTTCTTCTCTCCCTCCAGCTTCGGCATTTCCCACTCTTTTAGAGTAGGGAAAACTCTGAATGCCAAGAATTCCTGAACTAGATCCCTGGTGCCAATATGTTCTGAAATAATTTCAAATTCACCCAGAGCAGCCCAGGTGGGACCTTCTAGCCTGCCGATGTGGCATCGTGGCCTTGTCTCTCCGAAGATTAAATCCAGAGGGCTTTGTACCAATTTTTCTTTGTCTTCGTCAACTTTTACATAAAACCACTCAGATTTCCAGCCTGCTGGCCATTTGCTTCGGTAGCTGATGACAGGACACTTTGTTGTCTTCCGGTAGGCAAAATTATAGCAACCGAAATTATCATGTAGCCCATCTTTTCTGGCCTTTGTTTGGTAATGTAATTCGTGAACTCGGCAGAAGCTGTCGGCAAACGGTTCCACAGCTTGGCTTCGGAGGGCCCAGATATAAACATTGAGCCTAACGATGGCGTTAGGAGTCAATTGATGAAAGTAGATACCAAACCTCTTCAGTATCTCCGCAATAATCTTGTGAAGAGGGAATCTCAGCCCAGCCTTTAAAAAGCTCTTGAAGATGACAATCTCGTCCTTCTCTGGCTTCGGGGTGGTTTCATCCCCCCCGAAGCGAAGCAGCTTCTTCTGATCTTCATTAAAAAAACCTGCTTTCACCATCTTCGAAAGGTCAGCCTTTGAAACAGTTGATTTCCCAAAATCCAGGTGACTGGGCTTGCTGGGCATGGCAATACGGTAGTCATCTTCGGGATCAGTCCCTTCAATGTTTTCTTCTTCTCCTTCGGCGGTTGTTGGGTTTGCTGCAGCACTGGGCATTTCTTCCGCAGTCACTAGTCCGGAACGCTGCATCGCTTCGGAGATGGGCACAGTGTCCGAACCTTCGGCTTCGTCTCCCTCACGTACAACTTTGGCAGTAGATCGCACTCTCGCCATTTGATTCTGAGTTTGGGAAAGTCAGATACTTTTTTCTTATTTCTTTTCTCCCGAAGCTCTTCTTTCTGACGAAGCAGACGTCGAGATGGACCTTCGTTCGATTCTGAGAATCAAGCTTCGGCTATAGTTAAAAATTTTGGCAGCACAACAGTGCGAATAGCAATGAATGCTGTGGTAACTTCACACCTACCCGTCTGTTTATATAGTGCTGCAGGTAAGAAGGCGAAGCGGCAGGATTTTTTACACCAAGCGGGCAGTCACTCGTACTCGCTGTGCAGTGGACCGCAAAGATCAAACAGTAACTCTGCAAGGTGGGCCTGGCACGCGCTCGGAAGCCGGATCGTTTCTCCGCAACGAGCTCAGGGAAGGTGTTTTTTAGACCTTCGGCTTCCCGAAGCTGAAGAGGCTTTTTTCACGGGTCAAGCTCGTTACGAAAAACGATCTAGCACCGCGAAAGGGGCTACAGAAGGGAAGGTGTTTTTTAGACCTTCGGCTTCCCGAAGCTGAAGAGGCTTTTTTCACGGGTCAAGCTCGTTACGAAAAACGATCTAGCACCGCGAAAGGGGCTACTGTTGGGGTCGTGCTTCGGTGCGCCGAAGGTCTCACACGAAGAAGCAGCTTCGGCTGAAGTCGTCTTCAAGAGATGGCCGAAGGTTCCTCTTCATGGAGCTTCGGCGTTACAAACCGACATAGAGATAGAATGACCTTTTTATCCATAGAGGTCTGAGTCAATGTTGTAAACTTTTGTAAGGGGCATAATTGTAATTTGTCACAGGCTGCGACCTGTGCCTATAAATAGATGAACAGTACCTCTGTACTGTTCACGCGAACCTGTCATTTGCCTTCGCATCACGCTTGTATTCTCACCTTCCTCAGGATCGAAGGTACATTTGTAATTTGAAATCATTTATATTCGTTCGTATTAGTAAAGATGGAAATGATTCTATGATAACATTTGAATGTTTATTTTATACTTCATGATTTATATGACTTCGTCCCTCGTTATTATGTTTACGAAGGTACGCCCTTCGTAACCTTCGTCCGAAATTCTTTATATCTCGAAGGGATATAAGGTGGTGGAGGACGAAGGACTTTAACATTTAACATTTTCTGTGTTGCCTTGTTCTTAACTCTTAGCATTTGAGAACAAGCCCCCAACAATAGAGAAAGAGGAAAAAGGGAAAAAGGATACGAAATTGAACGACGTGGCGTACCTTTTTTGGTGTGGTCGTTTTGGCGAAGGCGAAGCGTCGCCGGCTGCTTCTGCCAGAAGCGCTGCCCGTCGAGCCGCGGAGTTAATGCGCCGGGGCGAGCGGTCGGCGAGGCTGCCGTTGCGTGCGCGAGCCGCTCGAGGAACGGGTCTCGGGCGTGTCGTCTTCACACCGTGAGAGAGGGGGGGTTCTCTTGCTGCCTCCGGATGGGACGTGAGCCTGGCTGATGGCGTGATCGCTGCTCTTGCGCGCCTGCCACTGTCATTACTGCCGGCCCACTTTTGACCGTGTTTGACCGCTGCGTCAGGCTGGCGCAGCTGGGCCGCGCGCTGGGCCGCCTCGGGTCGTGGTATTGGTTCCGCAACCGAGGAGGTGCGGTGGTGGCGCAAGTGGCATAGTGGCTTACATGCAGCATCCGGCGCGCCGGTTGCGCGACGCGTGGGCTTGAGCCTCCGCGCTGGCCTGTCAGGAGTCGGAGAGGCGCGTCCACTTGGCGCGGCTGCATGCCGCCTGCATGGCTGCCCACCCCCTTCGCCCGTTGGTCTGGGCAAAAGTGGAGGGTCACTTGTAACTGCTGGGTTGTTGCGCGCGCGCCGCGCGCGGCGGTTCGGCTTCTTCTGCTTGGAGCCGGTCTGCATGACAGGCGGGTCCCAGCCCCCGCGCCGCAGGGGGGGACTTTGGAGGCGTGTTGGAGAAGACTTAGCCCGTGACGGTTGGGGGCGCAAGCACGGAGAGTTGCCTTTAAAAGGAGGGCGACCCCTTTCGTAAGGCGACCATGTCTTCTTCCTCCCTTATGCATCGTGTCTTTCCGCCTTTCAAGCCCCCGGATGGGGGAAACCGCCGTCTCCGTGCCTCATCGTCGGGGGACACCACTCCGTGGGAGCGGGTACCTTTCAGCCATCGTTCGGCTTCAAGGATTTTCATCATGCAGCCCGGCTGCACCCCTCCACCGGGGGTCACCCAAGAGGGCGACCTCCGGCTTGATGGTGGGGGAAAGCGAGCCGGGCTGCGGCCTCTACCCCTCCCTCAGCCTCAAGGATTTTCATCACCAGGGCTGAGGAGGGGAGTGTGCCGAGTTGGGGTCGGCTCCTGCGCGGGCGGTGGCCCGCTCCTTCCCTCAGTGATCGGGGGGAAGGGCGGGAGTCGTCCGTGGCGCCAACAGCTGCAGCGTGCCTGGCCTTCGGACGCGAGTGGCTTCGGAGTCTCTCGCGGCGCTGGCGTTTGCCACGGCAACTGGAAGAGGTTCTTCCGCCGGCGCAACAGCCAAGGTTGGCCATGGACCGACCTCCAACTCTACGGCCTTCTGCCCGTCCTTGCCTCTCGAGTTTGGGCAAGGGCGGGGGCCTCCTAGCAGCAGCATCCGCCCTGAGGCCATCATTGCTGCTGTTCGGCCCCCCGGGGCAGAAGTCTTCATCGTCGCCGCTGTCGGGGCGGTCGGCGACATGCCGTTCGTCGGTCTTCTGTTGCCCCGCAGGCCCACCCCCATCGAGTGGGGTTGTTCGTACCTGCGGAGGGGGAACCAGAGTTCCGTTTGTAATGGCACTTCGAGTGCCGGGTTTTTTGTTCATTTTGGCTTTCGGGGCCTGAACATGTATGTAATTACGGCACGGAGCCGTGTTTTTTCCTCATTTCCGAGCACTAAGACTCGTCTGCTGATTGTCTGAACTGCTTCACTAAGCATGAGTCGCCCCGTGTCAAGGTGACGAGTGAGGTATCCGTATCCCGGAGGCGTAGGAGTCCCTCGGCTCGGTCGGCCCTGTTGTCCGAGGCTCCTCTAGCTTAGTTAAAGAGACCCCTCGGCCGCTCTTCGACGAGCCGAGGCCGGGGGTAGCGATATCAGCATGAGCAGAGGCAGAGTTGGCTCGGAAATGAAACCTGGTTGGCCGGAGCCTAGCCGAGTTGTCCGTTGGCAGGATCGACGCCGGAGTTGGTCAGCCGAGGCTTCGGGCAGGGCTCGTGTCCTCGGAAGGTGGTCGGCCGAGGCCCCCAGAAGTGGCTGGCCGAGCCGCCTGCTCGGGCCGGATTCCCGGAGAAGTCCCTGACAACGATCGCCCGGGCGTGGTGATGACGCCGTCCTTTGGAGCGGAGGCCCTCGGACCGCGTCGCCGTCCGAGGCTAGTTCGGGCCTTGCCGAGGGTGCTGTCGATGCCGAGGGTGTCACCGCCCCCTTCCAGCGCCAAGACTTGAGCCTGCAGGATCAGCTTGTCTTGTAGTGTGTGCTTTGTGCGGCCGTCGAGGCCAGAACACACACCCTTGCTGTGTTGTAAAGCCGCGTCTCTTTTCCTCTTGTTCCAAGCATCTGGACTTTTTGTCGGTGACAGGGATGTTTGTGCGAGCGAAAGTTGCTTCTCGCGGAAGGTGAGGAGTGAGGTATCCGTATCCCGGAGGCGTGGGAGTCCCTCGGCTCGGTCGGCCTTGCCGCTTACGCGCACTTTTACTCGTCCATGAGGCCCTATCACCGACTTAGTCGAGAAAACTCGAAGAATCGCTTCGACAGAAGAGCTTCCGAACGTAGAGACTTGTTCGATCCGCGGAGTCACCTTATCCGAACGCGAGTTACTTATCGCAGAAGGTGATGAGTGAGGTATCCGTATCCCGGAGGCGTAGGAGTCCCTCGGCTCGGTCAGCCTTGACTGCTTACGTGTACCCTGTCGTTTCCAGGACCCACTTTTCGAAGTAGTCAAAAAGCACGAAAGATATTCTGGTAAAAGAGATTTTCTGTTCGAGGAAAATTTTGACGCAGAGAGGGTTTCCCCCCTTTTAGCCCCCGAGGGAGGGTCGGGCTTTGCCGAGGCGAGGCCGACCCTTCCTTGTTGACTAAACTTTGCGTGGGTGCGAGGTATATGAACAATTTGGAAACATCTCAAGGGTAGAAGCGACGTAGCTGTTGGATGTTCCAAGCGTTGCCGTAGACCTCGCCTTGACTGTTGGCCAGCTTGTACGTTCCGGGCTTCAGAACTTTGGCGATGACGAACGGCCCCTCCCAGGGGGGCGTGAGCTTGTGCCTCCCTCGGGTGTCTTGTCGCAGCCGAAGCACCAGATCGCCCACCTGGAGGTCTCGGGGTCGGACCCCTCGGGCGTGGTAGCGTCGCAAGGACTGCTAATACCACGCCGAGTGTAGTAAGGCCCTGTCCCGAGCCTCGTCCAGCTGGTCCAGCGAGTCTTCTCGGCTAGCTTGGTTGCTTTCTTCGTTGTAGGCCCTCGTCCTCGGGGAGCCGTATTCCAGGTCAGTGGGTAGGACGGCCTCGGCCCCGTAGACCAGGAAGAACGGCGTGAAACCTATGGCTCGGCTTGGCGTCGTCCTCAGGCTCCAGACCACCGAGGGGAGTTCCTTCATCCATCGCTTGCCGAACTTGTTGAGATCATTGTAAATCCGGGGCTTGAGCCCTTGTAGAATCATGCCGTTGGCACGTTCCACTTGCTCATTCGACATGGGATGAGCTACGGCGGCCCAGTCTACCCGGATGTTGTGATCCTCGCAAAAACCCAAGAATTTTTTGCCGGTAAACTGGGTGCCGTTGTCGGTGACGATGGAGTTCGGGACCCCGAAACGATGGATGATGTTGGTGAAGAACGCCACCGCCTGCTCGGATCTGATGCTGTTCAGGGGTCGGACCTCGATCCACTTGGAGAATTTGTCGACGGCGACCAGCAGGTGCGTGTAGCCCCCGGGCGCCTTCTGCAGAGGGACAACAAGGTCCAGACCCCACACAGCGAAGTGCCAGGTGATGGGTATCGTCTGCAGAGCCTGAGCGGGCAGGTGGGTCTGCTTCGCATAGAATTGGCACCCTTCGCAGGCGCGGACAATTCTAGTGGCGTCAGCCACCGCCGTCGGCCAGTAGAAGCCTTGGCGGAAAGCGTTCCCGACGAGGGTTCGAGGTGCGGCATGATGGCCGCAAGCCCCCGAGTGTATTTCCTGCAGGAGTTCCTGACCCTCGGCGATGGAGATACATCGCTGGAGGATGCCCGAGGGGCTACGGTGGTAGAGCTCCTTCTCATCGCCCAGCAAGACGAATGACTTGGCGCGTCGCGCTACCCGCCGAGCCTCGGCTCGGTCGAGGGGCAGTTCTCCTTGGCGGAGATATTGCAGGTACGGGGTCTGCCAATCTTGATCTGGCATGACCCCGCTCTGCTCCTCCTCAATGTGCAGTGCTTCGCCCTCGGGGGCCGAGGGTTCTTCGGGTTGAACCGAGGATGGCTCGGGCTGGGCCGAGGTCACCTCGGACGGGGCCGAGGGCACCTCGGGCTCGGGCGTGCCGCCTATCTTGACAGAGGGTTGGTGCAGATCCCGGGAGAAGACGTCCGGGGGAACCGTCGTTCGCCCCGAGGCTATCTTCGCCAGCTCGTCCGCAGTCTCGTTGTAGCGCCGGGCGATGTGGTTAAGCTCGAGCCCGTAGAACTTGTCTTCCAGGCGTCGAACCTCATCACAGTAGGCCTCCATCTTCGGGTCGCGGCAGTGGGAGTTCTTCATGACTTGGTCGATGACGAGCTGCGAGTCGCCGCGTGCATCGAGGCGTCGGACCCCTAGCTCGATGGCGATTCGCAATCCGTTGATCAGAGCCTCGTACTCAGCCACATTGTTGGACGCCGGGAAATGGAGGCGAAGCACGTAGCGCAGGTGTTTCCCGAGGGGCGAGACGAAGAGCAGGCCCGCGCCGGCTCCCGTCTTCATCAGCGACCCGTCGAAAAACATGGTCCAGAGCTCCGGTTGGATCGGAGCCGTCGGCAACTGGGTGTCGACCCATTCGGCTACGAAGTCCGCCAGTACTTGGGACTTGATGGCCTTCCGAGGGGCGAACGAGATTGTCTCGCCCATGATTTCCACCACCCACTTTGCGATCCGTCCCGAGGCTTCTCGGCACTGGATGATCTCCCCCAGGGGGAAGGATGACACCACAGTCACCGGATGAGACTCGAAGTAATGTCGCAGCTTTCGCCTCGTCAGGATCACTGCATACAGCAGCTTCTGGACTTGTGGGTAGCGGATCTTGGTCTCGGACAGCACCTCGCTGACGAAGTAAACTGGCCTCTGAATGGGCAAGGCATGCCCCTCTTCCCGCCTTTCGACCACGATCGCGGCGCTGACCACTTGAGTGGTAGCGGCGACGTAGACCAGGAGGGTTTCTCCATCAGCGGGGGGTACCAAGACGGGCGCCTGGGTGAGGAGCGCCTTCAGGTTCCCGAGAGCTTCCTCGGCCTCGGGAGTCCAAGTGAAGCGCTCGGCCTTCCTTAAGAGACGGTACAGGGGCAGGCCTCTTTCGCCGAGGCGCGAGATGAAACGGCTCAAGTCCGCGAGGCATCCCATGACCCTCTGTACGCCTTTTAAGTCCTTGATGGGCCCCATGTTTGTGATGGCTGCGATCTTCTCCGGGTTGGCTTCGATGCCCCGCTCGGAGACGATGAATCCTAAAAGCATGCCTCGGGGCACCCCGAAGACGCACTTCTCGGGATTGAGCTTGACGCCCTTCGCCTTGAGACACCGGAATGTCAGTTCGAGGTCGGAGAGAAGGTCGGAGGCTTTCCTCGTCTTGACTACGATGTCATCGACGTAGGCCTCAACCGTGCGACCGATGTGTTCGCCGAACACATGGTTCATGCACCGCTGGTACGTTGCACCCGCGTTCCTCAAACCGAACGGCATGGTGACATAACAGTACATGCCGAAGGGCGTGATGAAAGAAGTCACGAGCTGGTCGGACTCTTTCATCTTGATTTGATGATACCCTGAGTAGGCATCGAGGAAAGACAGGGTTTCGCACCCTGCAGTGGAGTCCACGATTTGATCGATGCGAGGTAAAGGGTAGGGGACTTTCGGACATGCTTTGTTGAGACCAGTGTAGTCTACACACATCCGCCATTTCCCCCCTTTTTTCCTCACAAGTACAGGGTTGGCAAGCCATTCGGGATGGAATACCTCTTTGATGAACCCTGCTGCCATCAGCTTGTGGATCTCTTCGCCTATCACCCTGCGCCTTTCCTCGTCGAATCGGCGCAGAGGCTGTCTGACCGGTCGGGCTCCGGCCCGAATATCCAGCGAGTGCTCGGCGACATCCCTCGGTATGTCGGGCATGTCCGAGGGACTCCACGCAAAGACGTCGGCGTTTGCGCGGAGAAAGTCGACGAGCACTGCTTCCTATTTGGGGTCGAGCCCGGAACCGATCCGAATCTGCTTGGAGGTGTCGCCACTGGGGTCGAGAGGGACGGCCTTAACCGTCTCCGCTGGCTCGAAGTTGCCGGCATGTCGCTTCACGTCCGGCACCTCTCGGGAGAGGCTTTCCAGGTCGGCAATGAGGGCCTCGGACTCGGCGAGGGCCTCAGCGTACTCCACGCACTCCACATCGCATTCGAATGCGTGTTTGTACGTGGGGCCGACGGTGATGACCCCGTTGGGGCCCGGCATCTTGAGCTTCAGGTAGGTGTAGTTGGGGATGGCCATGAACTTCGCGTAGCATGGCCTTCCCAACACTGCGTGGTAGGTCCCTCGGAACCCGACCACCTCGAACGTCAAAGTCTCCCTTCGGAAGTTGGAGGGTGTTCCGAAGCAGACAGGAAGGTCGAGCTGTCCGAGGGGCTGGACGCGCTTCCCGGGAATGATCCCGTGGAAGGGCGCAGCGCCTGCTCGGACGGATGACAGATCGACGCGCAGGAGCCTGAGGGTCTCAGCGTAGATGATGTTGAGGCAGCTGCCCCCATCCATCAGGACCTTGGTGAGCCTGACGTTGCCGATGATGGGATCGACGACGAGCGGGTACTTCCTCGGGCTCGGCACATGGTCGGGGTGGTCGTCCTGGTCGAAGGTGATGGGCTTGTCGGACCAGTCTAGGTAGACTGGCGCCGTCACCTTCACCGAGCAGACCTCCCGACGCTCTTGCTTATGATGCCGAGCCGAGGCATTCGCCGCATGCCCTCCGTAGATCATGAAGCAGTCGCGGACCTCGGGGAACTCTCCTGCTTGGTGATCTTCCTTTTTGCCGTCGTCGCGGGCCCTGTCACCCTCTGCGGGTGGCCCGGCCCGGTGGAAGTGGCGCCGAAGCATGACGCACTCCCCGAGGGTGTGCTTGACGGGCCCCTGATGGTAGGGGCACGTCTCCTTGAGTGCCTTGTCGAAGAGGTTGGCGCCTCCGGGGGGCTTCCGAGGGTTCTTGTACTCGGCGGCGGCGACAAGGTTCGTGCTGGCGGCGTCGCGTTTTGCTTGCGACTTCCTCCTGCCTTTCTTCTTGGTGCCGGGCGGAGTAGACGCCTCGGGAGCATCTTCCGACGGGCGGCCCTGGGGCTGCTTGTCCTTTCGGAAGATGGCCTCGACCGCCTCCTGACCAGAGGCGAACTTGGTGGCGATGTCCATCAGCTCGCTCGCCCTGGTGGGGGTCTTGCGACCCAACTTGCTCACCAGGTCACGGCAGGTGGTGCCGGCAAGGAACGCGCCGATGACATCGGAGTCGGTGATGTTGGGCAGCTCGGTGCGCTGCTTCGAGAATCGCCGGATGTAGTCTCGAAGGGACTCTCCCGGCTGTTGCCGGCAGCTTCGAAGGTCCCAGGAATTCCTGGGGCGCACGTACGTGCCCTGGAAGTTGCCGGCGAAAGCCTGGACCAGATCCTCCCAGTTGGAAATCTGCCCCGGAGGCAGGTGCTCCAACCAAGCGCGAGCGGTGTCGGAGAGGAACAGGGGGAGGTTGCGGATGATGAGGTTGTCGTCGTCCGTCCCACCCAGTTGACAGGCCAGGCGGTAGTCCGCAAGCCACAATTCCGGTCTCGTTTCCCCCGAGTACTTTGCGATAGTAGTCGGGGGTCGGAATCGGGGCGGAAACGGCGCCCGCCGAATGGCTCGGCTGAAGACCTGCGGACCGGGTGGTTCTGGCGAGGGACTCCGATCCTCCCCGCTGTCGTAGCGTCCTCCACGCCTGGGGTGATAACCTCGGCGCACCCTTTCGTCGAGGCGGGCCTGACGGTCGCGATGAGGGTGCTCGTCACCGAGGTGGCCCGGGGCCGCAGGCGCGGTATTGCGCGTGCGCCCGGTGTAGACCGAGGCTTCCCGCATGAGTCGGGAAGTCGCGGCACGAGGTTCCGAGGGGTACCCCTGCCTTCGGGAGGCAGAGCTCTCGGCCCGCCGGGCCGCAGCGCCTTCCAGGAGATGCTTGAGCTCTCCCTGGATTCGCCGACCCTCGGTGGTTGATGACTCCGGCATCGCGCGGAGGAGCATTGCTGCGGTGGCCAGGTCCTGACCGGTTCCGCCTGATGCGGGTGGCGGTCTGTCCCTGGCATCGTTGGCGATGCGGTGCTGGAGACCTTGGGGCAGATGACGTATTCCTCCGGCCGGGGGCTGGCTCGCCCATACCTGCCCGACGTTCCGGCGGATTGCCTCGAGCGCTCCTGCTCCCTCATCGAGCCCGGCCTGCGCCCCGCGGACTTGCTCGAGCTGTGGGTCGTGACCCCCCGCCGGAACGGGGACCACAGCTAGCTCCCGCGGGATGTCGGCGCGAGGCGCTGGCCTAGGGGGATCGCCATCCTCCGGCATGCCGAGACAGCTGCCTCCGGAGGGATCCCCTAGCTCGACGTGGAAACATTCGCGGCTCGGGCCGCAGTCCTTGTCGTCAAGGCTGCGGCTGCCGTCGGAACAGTCGGAGAGGCAGTAGTCGCATGCGGTCATGAAGTCCCGCATGGCACTGGGGTTGCCAGATCCAGAGAAATCCCAGCAGATGCTGGGGTCGTCATCTTCCTCGGACCCAGAGGGTCCGTAGGTCGAGACACCCGTCAATCGGTCCCAAGGCGACCGCACACGAAACCCCAGAGGGGTTGCACTCGCCTCAACGTGAGCGCCCGCCAAAGCGAGGTCGCCAGGCGGGTTGAGGCCGAGTCGAAATGACGAAGGATGGGAATCAGCCGTTACCTTTTGGTCGACGAGGAGCGACGAAGTCACATCGGGGGCTGATTGCGCCGTTGTCCTGGGTGCGAGGGCGACGTCCTGCAGGCCCTCCGTGAGCGTGCTGGCGTCGTCCACTTGCTCGGGATCGGCGTGTCGCGGGGGGACGGCGCTCGCCTTCGCCTCAAACGCGTGGGTGATGCCCGACGCGTCCTCCGTTGAGGCGCTGGGGATGTCGATTTGCTCGACAGTCGACTGAGCGCAGCCTCCCGCTCGGCCCTGGTTGCCCCGCCTCCTCCTCCGATGGCGAGGGAGAGGATGGGGTGAGCTCGAAAGTTGTCCTTCCCCCACGTGGGAAAGACGTCGTCGATTCCGCCGCCGGCGGGCGGGCTGTCCGCCACCATTGTCGCTGTCGCGCGGCGGTGGAAGGAGTATCATGTCGTAGCTGCCGTCGAAAGACATGAACTCGAGACTCCCGAAACGGAGCACCGTCCCGGGTTGAAGAGGTCGTTGGAGACTGCCCATCTAGAGCTTGACGGGAAACTACTCGTCAACACGCAGCAGGCCCCTACCTGGCGCGCCAACTGTCGGCGTTCCGAGACCGGGGGGTCCCCGAGCCGACGAGTGAGTGAGCCGCGTGCCCCAGCCCAGATGGGTCGAGCGCGTGGGCGAGCGCGAAGGGGGGAGAGAGCGAGAGCGAGGTGGCCGGAGCCGGGTCGTGAGGGAGTTGGAGATTCCCGCGGCCTTCATGTTCGTCCCGCGCCCAGGTCGGGTGCGCTTGCAGTAGGGGGTTACAAGCGTCCGCGCGGGTGAGGGGAGCGAGCGGCCCCGAGAGAGCGCCTGCCCCTGCCCTCGTTCCCGTGAGGCCAACCTTCTCTAAGAAGGCCCTGGTCCTTCCTTTTATAGGCGTAAGGAGAGGATCCAGGTGTACAAATGGGGGTGTAGCAAGGTGCTACGTGTCTAGCGGGGGAGAGCTAGTGCCCTAAGTACATGCCAAGGTGGCAGCCGGAGAGATCTTGGCACCCAGCTAGTGTGGCGTCGTGGCTGTTGGAGAAGCAATGGAGCCGGGCGGAGGGACAGCTGTCGAAGTGGTTGGGCCCTTGCTGACGTCCCCCCTGCTTTCGTAAGGGAGCTGGGAGCCGCCGTCGTCATGGTCCAGCGGGGCGCCATCATTGCCTATCTGGCGGAGCTAGCCAGATGGGACGTCGGTCCTGTTCTCTGCGGCCCGAGTCGTCTCAGGGTAGGGTGATGATGGCGCTTCCTGTCGACGTGGCGGACTCGTGCCCTAGGTCGGGCGACGTGGGGGCTCCTCCGAAGCCGAGGTCGAGTCTGTCCTGCATGGCCGAGGCCGAGGCCGAGCCCGAGCCCCTGGGTCGGGCGAGGCGGAGGTCGTTCAGCAGAGGTCGGGGTGGAGTCTGAGCCCTGGGTCGGGCGAAGCGGGGTTCATCGTCTTCCGGGGCCTTAGCCCGAGTCCGAGCCCTGGGTCGGGCGGAGCGGAGTTCGCCGTCTTCCGGGGCCTTAGCCCGTGTCCGAGCCCTGGGTCGGGCGGAGCGGAGTTCGCCGTCTTCCGGGGCCTTAGCCCGAGTCCGAGCCCTGGGTCGGGCGGAGCGGAGTTCGCCGTCTTCCGGGGCCTTAGCCCGAGTCCGAGCCCTGGGTCGGGCGGAGCGGAGTTCGCCGTCTTCTGGGACCTTAGCCCGAGTCCGAGCCCTGGGTCGGGCGGAGCTTCCTCTGGCGCTTTTGGCCAAGCCTGGCCGCCCGTCAGTCTTACTCATTGCGTTAAAGGCCCCAGTGACTTGGTCGGTCGGCGCGGTGATTTAGTCAGGGTTACTTCTTAACGAAGGCAAGGCCTCGGGCGAGCCGGAGATGCGTCTGCCGTGAAAGAGGAGGCCTCGGGCGAGACGGAAACATCTCAGGGTCGGCTGCCCTTGCCCGAGGCTAGGCTCGGGCGTGGCGTGATCGAGTCGCTCGTATGGACTGATCCCTGACTTAATCAAACCCATCAGGCCTCTGCAGCTTTATGTTGATGGGGGTTACCAGCTGAGAATTAGGCGTCTTGAGGGTACCCCTAATTATGGTCCCCGACAACTTTCTCGTAAGATTCCATAGTGATCTACCATATGTAAAATTGAGAATATAAAACTTCAGTCAGAAATATAGAAGTTATCACACAACGGCCCAACAAGATCACCCCTCACCAGTTTTTAGGCTTCTCCTTGTTGAAGCTCTCCTCTAGAGACTCGCAACGCCCTGTCAAGTCCAAGCTAGTAGCTTCTAGCTCTTCAATAGCAATGTTGTGCTAGGGCTCTGCAAGGAGGATGCGAGAGTAATAAATATGAATGCAAGAAAATAAGGGATACAAAATGTTTTTAATTGCTAACCAAAGAAATCAAAGATAATATTTGTCTCTATGAAGCCCAACATAATACCCAAGGTAGGCTGCAGAGGAAATTGCCAATAGAAGTGGTGTTGTTAAATCATAGCTCAAGTGAATGTAGGTGCAGAGTAAAGGCACATTGTGCAGGTGTAGAGTGCAATTCAAGTGAATGCAAAATTAGTGAAGCAAACCCTTACCCTAAAAACAAGTTAATTTTTTAGTGGTTTCCCATGATTTTACCACGAACATTGTTTTTAATGTATAAGACTGGGTATGAATATTTCCTCTGCATAAACACATCGATGCATAACTTTGTTCATGGTTCTACATACCTGACTTCAAGGATATGTAACAGACATAGGTGTGTTCGTCCTAGTAGTGATTCAGTCTTATCCTAGGTAACCATCAAAAGTAAATATACTGTGCAGTAACAATCAACTATGACTACCCTCCTCTAACTTTAGTACTCTGCAACTACCCTCACCTAAGGTTATCACTATGACTCCATGGTGGCATTTCGTATTGGAAAGGTACTTCCTCTCCCTTAAGCAACTTACTGGTACGACTGTGGTTGGTAAAAATATCAAGACAAAAGGGTCACCTTATAGTTGATCCAAGGAACACAAACTTTAGACAGGGGCAACACAGAAACAATAAAAGTCTCAGATTCATCGATGAAACTATATGACAGGTGAATGAATCTGTATATATGGTGAGCAGTAAAATTAGTCACCGAGAATCAATCAAAAGCACATAAAGATGTAAGCTTTGAATGAATAGGAAGCAAGATCCTCTGGTCAACTGCTACATCCAACCTTCCGTAGTGCAATATTATGCCCCAAAGCAAAAGGTAGCACAGATCATACACAAATCAAGAACATATATGCTACTATATAGTGATAACATACAAGATCGTCCAAGGGTGAAAAAAGAAACCAGGATGTGGAGAATAGACAAATGAAGGCAGCAGGGAAGGTAGAGGACAAGGACGTGGTCTGACCTCGCTATTAAGACAGTGAGGGTGGACTTGTTCCATACGAGGGTGCTGGAGTTGGTGTCCATAAGCTGGAGTAGCTCCCGCTAGATGGGCGGTGCTGCAAGAGCGAAGAGTCCCACCCATGTGAGATGAGCGAGCGCATCAATCCATGGCGGGGCGCAAACAAGATATGAAAATTTGATTTGAGGATCTAATACATGATAGGGTAAAATCGATGAATAAAGAACTCAAGATAGAAAGAAAAAACAGAAAATGACACCTTGAGCGAAGATCCATGGCTGCTTGTGGATCACGTCGAGCAGGCGGGTGGAAGGGATTCGGGGGGCAGACGCCTCTATACCGTGAGACGGTTCGTGGAGAGGTCCACCTCCCGGAGCTGCGTGGCCACGGACCACGACCATGTCATGGAGATGCTGTAGTGCTGCTCGACATTCCTAGTGTTGACATCGGGGCTGCTGTAGACCTTCTTGTTCGGTGCCTCGAGGTGAGCATGGTGTCTGGCTACAGTGTCGACGACGTGAGGTGGCTCAACGACATGAGGAAGCGGACGCAATTCACGGATGGAGAGAGCAGGGAATGGGCGGAGGAAGCGGACGCAATTTCTCGCGCCTGGGATTGCGGGACGCGATTCGCGGATGGAGAGAGCAGGACGAAGAGGATGCGGTTTCTCGCGGCTGGAGAGAGCAGGAGGAAGCGGGCGAACGCGATTCACGGTGATGGATTGCGGAGACTCCATGGACGCGATTCGCGGATGGAGAGAGCAGGAGGAAGCGGACGCAATTTGTGGTGATGGATTGCGGGGAGCGATCTGGGCGGACGCGGCTGGGATTGCAGGGAGAGAGGAGTGTGGGTTGAGGAGAGCCGGCGGGGGCAGGCTTCACCAGATGGTGGACGCCCACTCTAGGAACATATAGAGTAGTAGAGAATAGACCACATGAGATCATAAGCTAGCCATAGGCTGCAACCCATGCACTTAAGAAAGAAATGAAGCTGGTTGAACATTTTATTCTTTTTCCCCTCAGGCCTCAGCCATAAATAGCAGTTCTACTTCTACTCTCAATAAACAAGCAGATAGAAATGGAGATGTGGAACAGACAAAATGGTAGATTCGGCAAAAGACCACCGGCATGCATTTATCATTCATGCAATACACTGCCGATGAAATTCATTCGCCCAACGACAATGACACAGGCTGTATAACTATTAAATAATAAATTCTTTGTTACCAAATACCAAGTCCAAGTGCCAGAACCTAAGAACAAATGAACAAAATTGTCCATTTTCACTTCATCCAAGATGCCAAATTTGCACCACAGAAATGACTGTCTAGGAACAAGCAAACAAAATCTGCAAACACCACAATCATACACGACCATGATTGCAATGTCGCAAAAATTACAAGCAAACTTTAACAAGAACGCCCTACAGGCACAAACCGATCTAGGAAAGTGGGGTTACCAGAGCAGGACGATGAGGAGCTGGAGCTGCTACACCTCTCCAAGGACCTAGTTAAGCTGCTGCTCGCTGGCGATGGGCTCCAGCTCCATCGACACAGGCCTCTCCTCCTCCTCCACTACACAAAGCTCAGAAAGTTCCCATTTCCACGTTATTGACAAAGAAAAGCTTTTGTTAAGTTAGTATGGAATTGCAAGCACGGAATCAAATGGATTGATGCAAATCTTCCAAGAAAAATGCCCACCATCTTGTGTTAAATCAGTATCACATTTTTTGTGTGTGTCGGTTGTCACTACCTAAATTAAAGAAACTATAATATGTGTCGTTGATCTTTAGAGCTGCCATACCTTAGACGGAAGAGATTTCCTATTGTTGCAGCACTCTGCATATTAGCAGTCCATTCAATAATTGTTCAGCTAGCCTTTTTTTCTCCACATTCAGGTAAGTCTTCTTGTGACATCTTTGAAATCCCTATGAAGAACAAATGATTAGGAACTTGTTTCATTGTCATGTGGAGCTTTCTCTGAAACTCAAATGATAATTGCAGCGTGTGGTCTGTGTTGTCTATTTCCTGAGACGTATCCTACCAGACTTTTGCTTTTAGAAGGCCTGTAATGTTTTCTAGGCTATTGATATTTGCAACTAAATCTATGTTCTTCTCTGCAGTAATAGCACTGTTTAAGGTAATAGTGAATCAAATGAAATATAACTCCTTATGATATCTAGCATTTTTTGTCTGCTCTTGATCACTATATAATGGTGTGCTGTATATTCATCTTGGTTGACTAAATAAGTATCACATGTCGGTTCTAGAGAAACCAATGTGAAAGATAGTGACGTGCTTTTGTTTCTTCTACTCTTTGGACGCCAACTTAGCTATATCTTTTTGAGGAACATGCTTTTCTTTTGGTTGACAGAAGCTTGGCCATAAAAAATTAGAATTCGCTAAATGGGCCAAGGTGGAACCACATCATCTGCTATCTATTGAAATGAGTTTGTGAATAAGCGGTAAGGCGTTAACTGCTGCTTTGAACTGTTTTGGAATCTCCATCAGTAAAACTTGTGAATAAGTGGTACTGGTAAGGCATACCTACAATGTTCTGCTATCTGTTGAGGCTATTGAGGAACATGATTTTCTTTTGGTTGATAGAAGCTTGGCGAGGTCGATCTCCCAGTCCTTCCTCTGTCCCTGGTTGTACGACCCCTTGTGCTTCTCCATGTCTTGGCTAGCTGTTTCTCCAGTTGGATGTCTAGGCTCTTGATGTAGATCTTGACAGCACGCATGTAGGACTCGTTCTTCAGCAGCAACGACGACGCGTCGCCAGCGCTCGACGCCATCGTGGCCCGAGACCGGCTTCTGCCACCACCGCCGGTTCGTCCAACTGATATTAGTGAATTGATATAGTTTGTGCCATATACATAAATCAGCCATAACAAAATTCAAAAGCAAATTGATATTAGTGAATTAGCCATGCTCCTATACAGTAAACCATCTAAGAGAAACAACATAAATTATACTGATAAAGAACAATTATCAAATAGACATTGTATAGTTTGTGCCATATACACATTTAACAAACCTCCACCAAAGGAGGGGGACGCCCCCCTCGACATTGCAATAAGAAACTACCAAGATTCGAACATAGACCAGCAAGGGTAGAACCCCAAGCACACTGCTCTAACAAGTATAACAAGCAAAAAGTTCATTGGATCATAGCAAATTAGCCACGCTCCGATGCAGTTGTATATTTAAGAGAAACCATTTAAATGTTTAAATTGGCTGCTTAATACAACTTTACAAATTAAGACTACAAGAAGCATGTCTGAAGGCAAAAGCCAGAACAAGGAGAATGAAACACTACAGTAGTTTAACATATCAAGCAGCTTTGATGCATAAGCATAAATCTAGCTTCACGCCACTATTTTCTTGCACAAGTTCAATGAGTTAAACAACCAAATGGGAAATGCTTAGTATTTAGTGCAAACAAGACAAATTTGGTTTTATCAAAAGACTAAACATATTCCCAAAACCAGAGAGACCTCACTTAAAATAAATGGTGCCCGAAATATAAGTCATGGAGAACACATCCTCTCTTGCCTTGTATGGTGCTAGATCAATCCTTGCTATCTGAACATCCTTGATTGTAGTGATATCCCTTGACTCTGATAATGATTTTCACCGATCCATCAGGCAAATCTCGAAGAACAAACACGACAACTAAACAGACGCTAGAAAAACAAGGCATCAATGCAAGGAAGAAGAACCCTAGCGCAGGGTGAATCGGCGCCCACCCCTCCTCGCCCTTCAATTCACGTACAACAAGCTGGCCTTGTCCTTCGCACAAGTTGTCAGTGAGCTCCAAGTGTCATTCAAAATCTGAACAGAAATCTCCTTCAACATCCATGTGCTAGAAATCTGAATAAAAATAGATCTCCTTCGTCCATCTGAACATATTGCATGAAACCTGCGAGCTTGGTTGTGCAAATTATAATTTGTCTCTAGCCATGAAATAAACCAGTACAAGTTTGGTGAATATGAACAGGTATATCCACACCTACCTTAAGCATATTGTAAGTTGTGCAGGACTCCTCGGTCTCAGTGGGCAGAGCTTCAGCTAAGCGCTTTCGATCGGACCCGATACAAGCCAACTTATGGTTTTAGACATGACATATCTAGAAGGAAAAAACCGTGTGTTGGCATGGAAATTCAAAAGGCTATCAGCCTGAAAGGAAAAATGATTGGGAAATATCATTTAGCATTCAAAATTATTATAGAGACAACAAAGTTGTTATAGTGTTAATCAGCTGGTGCAGATGGTGCAGATATGCTTGTTAACTATAGAAGATTCCGACAGAATTGTAGCGAAAGATGCATCAGTTACACGTAGCCGACCAGACAGGAAGGAGTTGAGACCGTCAGGGTTCAGAGTTCTAGACCTGCACAGCAAGCAAACCTAGGAAGCATGGTCAAGGCCGCCGATGGAGTCGAACTCGACGTCGATGTTGTTGGGGTTGTTGACGCCACACACAATCACGTTGTCGGTGAGGGAGACACCAAGGAGGGTTGAGACCAAGTGAGGTGAACCCTATCTGTGGGGAGGCGGGGGGAGGCAGATGTGGATAAGAGCAGAGGGAGGTGAGGTGCAAACGGACCTCGTAGGGCATGGTGGAGACGAGGGGCCGGCCGAGGTGCTTGGAGTCAAGCTGACCGAAGGTTGGAGCTGGGCTAGATCGAGCAAACGAGCGGGATGCGGGTTGAGGGAGCAGTGGGGTGGGGGTGAGCTGGCGCTGCACCCGCGGGGGCTCGCGGGAAGCCGCTAGTGGCCCTCCACCTGAGAACGGCCAGGCTGCGGCGCTCGGTAGCGTTGGACCCCTCCCCCATGGCGTGGTCATAGAAGAAGAGCCTCCGGTCCTTGGCGCCCGCAAAGAACCTGCATGCGGAGGCCGCCTCGGGCGCGCGCACCAGGTCTCGCGTGGCGTTGATGCTGGTGAGGCAATCAGGGTAGTAGTAGCTGTCCCCTGTGGCCACGCGCGCCACCCATGATAGGATGATGGACGGTAACGTCCCCGTGGAGGTGGAGGCGGATGCTTGGGCGGATGCTTGGGCGGAGCACGAGGAGGCCGAGGAGGCCGTGCTGGAGCCACGCGACGCGGTGGGCGTCCGTCACCGAATCCATCTCCCTCCTCTCGTCCATGGGCATCACGGGGGATGTGCGGGGCGGGCATCTCGTGGGGGTTACGACCGGTGCAGACATCGATTGGAGGCGGGGATCACGGCCGGGGAGGACGGGGGCGGGAGGCGGAGGCATGGTAGCGCGTGTGGATTGGTAGAGCGCGAGCGTGGATGGAAGGGACGCGGGCGGCGGGATGAGGGCGGAGGATGGAAGGAGCGCGGGAGGGCGGCGGGATGCGGGGTGCGGCCGCGTGCGGGATGCGGGATGGAGCGAGGCGGGGTGCGCGCGGCAGAACATGAGGGTGTGGACGCCTACATTAGTTACATAATTAGTAGATATATATATATAAAGAGAGGGGTGGTAATATACTCTAAATTTAAGTATAGGATCTTATTAGAATCGGGTTATATTTTTATTCATATTTAACTAAAATTATTAAGGGCTCAGAAACCGCCAGTCCGCCACCATGGATAAGGAGCACTGTAGGAAGAGGTGGCAATAGTAGTTTAATTTAGCATGTAAATCCATATGAATAATCCAAGTAAATTCCGAGGAGAAAATCCGTATCCAAACAATCCAATAACAATCGAAGTGTTTGTATAGTTAAAAATAAGATTTTTTTTCAAAAAATATATGTAACGTGTTTTGCGTGTGGTCACTAGATCAAATCTAAATCAAATGGTTTTCCTTCTCAACCCATTTTTAAAATCACAACTTAAAAATTGTTTACAACTACAATTTCTTTGTACAATTTTGACCAAGTCAACACCATGACAAGGATGATTTGAAAGAAATCAAATGCTTTCAAAAAAATGAATTCAAGCTCTGCTGAAATTTAACCCTGTAACTTTTTTCAAACATGTTGTCATTTAACTTTAAAACCTGAAATCTAAACTCCTACTCACCTGAATCGAAAAAGGTTCACAAGAAAAACTGTGCATTCACGGTGCATGAGTGAGAGTAACTTGAGTTGATTTTTTTATGAGTTTAGCCGATTAAATTTGATTGTTTTTTTAGTTAAAATCTCCTCTCAAAAGTTACATTGGAATACCTGAAGGGAAGAGAAATATAACCCATCTTGCCTCCTAGCCGAATAGGCCTCGCTCCATTTCTCCCTCTCCATTTTCCGTCAGGCTCCTTCAAGATCTCTCAGTCCATCAGCTCTTCCTCGCGGGTCGCGACGCCAGGCCTAGTTTCCTCTGTCTTCCCACTTGGGCCCAAGCCTCTCTCCACCTCTCTAGCTCAACGGCGTAAGTCTGCTACGGCTCAGCCCAGCTCGCCGCTGCACTCTAGGGCATAGGGTTTTTTTTTGCATTCACGATGTAAGCATGATACACAAGTTTTAGAAGTTTTTTGCAATTGTTTGTGTCAAAGCGTTCACAAATAGAACACGTGTCAACTAAGTTTTATAAACATTCAATTATAACTCTCCGATTTACACTATTGTAAGGAAAACAGACCCCGAGTCATTTGGCTTAATAGATTTTGGTGTTTGATGATCAACATAACCTGTGGACTAATGTGTTTGCTAGTGTTTGTGCTTATAGTTCACAGGATGCTAAAGATTTTAATGTTTGATGATCAACATAACCTGTTGACTAATGTGTTTGCTAGTGCTTGTGCTTATAGTTCACAGGATGCTAAAGTTACTTGGACCAAGACATTGAGAAAAGCAACACCTCAAAAGAAGACATGAAGATCAAGTGAAGTCCAAGAAACAAAGAAAGTGTTGCCTCTGGACTGTCTGGTCTGGAGCACAGACTGTCCGGTGGCACACCGTACTGGTCGGTGCACCAGGAAACAGTAGCTCAACGGCTAGTTCCAGGTGGCACTATGGAGAGAAGACCACCGAACTGTCCAGTGTGAAGTACGAAGTGTCGGTGTAAAAAGCCTGTGCGCCAACGGTCAGCTGCAGTGTCAGACCAATGGCTAGGCGCACCGGACAGTGAACAGTGCATTGTCCGGTGCACCACCGGACTGTCCGGTATGCCGCAGAGAGCACAGCTTTTCTCCAAAGGCTAGTTTTGTGTTGGGGCTATAAATACACCCCCATCCGGCCATTACAAGGTGTGAGAGCCTAAGCAAAATACCAAGGCATATAGTAGACATTCCCAAAAGCTCATACACCCGAGTGTTTAATAGAATCACTCGGTGATTAGCATATGTTAGTTAGACCACTTTAGCGCTTGCTCTAGGTGAACCCTATTTAGTTGAATGAGATTTGTAAAACTGCATAACCACTCGGCTCTTGCGCGAGCTGTTGTATTTGTACCGAGTGGGGCGAGAGTCTTGCGAGACCGTGACAACCATGTTTGTGTCACGGCCGCCACCGTGTACCAGAGGGAACGAGGCCCGTGGCGTTTCGACCGGAAGCTTGATAGTGGAGACGATGGGGAGCGTCCGAGATTAGCCGGAAGCGGAGCACCACTTGCGCGTGGAGAAGGCTCATGGCTCTCTAGGAGTTACTCGACCGAGGTGCTTGGCCCTCGCGTGGGCTTCCCTTTGCGTAGGGGCACCAACGAGTATTAGTCGGAACCTTACGTGGTTCCAGATACCTCGGTAAAAATACCGGCGTCATCCACGAGAGTTTGCATCTCTACCTTGCTCTTTAACTTCCGCATTTATATTAAGCATTTAAGTTTCAATCTTGTCTTTATATTTATATTGTTGTAGATTAAAACTTAGTCATTGCGGTAGAGATAGCAAACACTTAGACAAAACCTAGTTTGTGCATTCTAGTTTGATTAATTGCATAGGTTTTGCTCTAGGATTTTATTTGTGGCCTAGTTTAGAATAAGTTTTAGAAGTCCTAATTCACCCCCCTCTTAGGCATCACATGTCTCTTTCAATTGGTATCAGAGCCTGGTTTGGCTCATTTGAAACGCTTTAGCTTCACCGCTAAAAGAGTCGACTCTTTTTAGAGAAAGGGATGGATACCTATAGGCCACCACACTTCGACAACACTAACTTCCCATATTATAGTGCTAGAATGGCTTGTTACCTAGAGGTTGTTGATCTAGGTGTTCGGAGAGTCACTCGTGATGGGATGAAACCACACAAAAATCTCGAGAAACCCACCACGAGTGAGGAAAAAGAAATTCATTTAAATGCTAGAGCCAAAAATTGCTTGTATGAATCTCTTAGCATGGATATTTTTAATCAAGTTTTTACATTGAAAACTGCTAATGGGATTTGGCTAAGATTGCATGAGCTCCATGACGGCACATCCAATGTCCGTGAGCAAAAACATTGCCTAGTCTTAAATGAGTATAATTTTGCTATGAAAGATAATGAGCTTGTTAGAGATATGTATTCTTGTTTGAATCTAATCATCAATGAGCTCAATTATATTGACATTAATAAGCTAGGTGATGCAGACATTGTGAGAAAGATTATCTCCCTGCTACCACAACAAAGATATGGGAGCATCATCACCATTCTTCACAACATGGAGGACTTGTGTACAATGACCCCGACCATCATGATTGGGAAAATCGCGGCTTAGATGTCGCAAAAAATGTGTCGGGGAGAGGAGCCAACTTCCTCAAGGCCATATGCTTTTGCATGTGATGAAAGGAAGGGTAAAAAGAAGGCTCCCACTACAAGTTCCTCAAATGAAGAAGAGGAAGAGGAAGAAGAAGAAAGTAATTATGAAGAAGATAATCAACCATCAACATCATCCTCCGAGGATGAAGAAACAATCCGACATGTCAGAAATGTAATGGGGATGATCCGCAAGATTAATCTAATGGGTGGGCCCCTGTAGGTAGAGGATCTTCTCTTTAACATTGACAGGAAAAAGCAAATAAAGACAGGATGCTTTGCATGCGGGGAGAAGCGCCACTTTAGGGACAGCTGTCCAACTATGGTCAAACCCAAAAAGGAGAGGAGCAAAGGCAAGACGCTAACAAGTGTCAAAACTTGGGACGATTCTTCAAGCGAAGATGAACCTCCAAGGACGCGCATCCACCAATCCTCATCACGCTCATCACGGTCATCACGCAAGTGCCTTATGACAAGAGGTAAAATGAGTATTCCATCCTCTAGTGATGAAAGTAGTAGTGATGATGAAGGTGAGGGAAAGTCCTCCGTAGACGAGCTTGTGGAAGCCGTTAAATTTTTCAAGATGTCTGCTCTAAACAAAAAGCTCAACTTAAAACTTTAAAAAATAAGTTGATTAGCTCTCAAAATGGTTATAAAGGTTTGCTAGAAAAATTTGAAGCATTTGTAAATTTGAATTGTGAGCTATCAACTAAAATTGAGCAATTAGAGTCTAGTGCTACATCCACAACTACTAATGATGGCCTTATTAAAAAGAATGAAAAACTTAAGGCTAAGTTAGCTAGCTTCCAAGAAGCTATTGAAAATTTGCTAGGGAAAATGGAAATTCTTAGCATACACAATAATGAGCTAACTACTAAGCTAGAAAACATTGGTAGCACCCCAGAAGTATCTTTGGTTGAAATACCTGAAATTATTAAGGAAGATGCTTCTACCACCTGCTTTGATTTAATTGATGATTCTAATCCCTGCAATCAAGTTCTTGTTAAGAATGTTATTATAGAAACTTGTTCGGACGAGATTGCAATGGAAAATGAGCAATTAAAGCAAGAAGTGGCTTGCCTAGGAAAAGCCTTGTATGACAAGAAAGACAAAGCCAAACAAATCCAACCTCCACGGGATAACACCACTGCGGGAGTGAACAAGCCTGTGGAGGGCGAAACTGTGATTTGTAGGCTATGTCTCAAAGAAGGCCACAAGTCTTTCCAATGCAAGGCAAGGACTAGAGATAAGCAAAAGCAAAAGCTCAAGCAAAAGCCAACAAGCAAATCTCCAACACCTACATCAAAAAAGGTGGATAAAAAGGTTGTTACACTATATTTGATCAAGAAGAATAAGAATGGAAAGGTGATAGCAATCAAGGCCAATAAGCAAGCCAACAAAGGGAAAGGGGCCAAACACATCTGGGTGCCAAAAGAAATAATTTCAACCATGAAAAGCACCAAGAAGGTTTGGATCCTAAAAGGGAAGTGAGCAGTCCGAAGGACCACGAGGAATTTGGAGACTTGGCAATGTTGGGATGTATATCATGGGATACATCATATTGGATCAAGTTTATTTCCAAGTGGGTTAGTGAATATTTTGGATCTAAATTTCCCCACCCATGACTAACGTAACTAGATTTATTGTATTCCTCATTTTTAGATATGTGTATCTATTTTCTTATATCTAGTTTTACCTTTCATGCCTAGTATTTCATTTGGTACTTATTGTAGATTATCAATGCATGCATACTAGGTAAATCACATGGTAGAATTGCTCGTTCTCAATTCATATTCTTGTGCAAACCTACATGGTTTAAAATGTTTAATTAAGCACGACATATAGCTTATTTAGCATCCCTAAGTAAATGACACTAATGATTCAAAAGCTTATATCCTACAATTAGTATCATTTAACTTATATGTGCCAAAGCTCAGATTATAGATAATTTGCCCCTCTTGATATCAAAATCAAAGTGCATGTCTCCTACAAGTATTCAAAACTTGTATGCACACTTTCAGGGGGAGGTTACTCTATAATCTAAGACTTTGAGAATAATACCTTTTTTGAGTCTATTTCATGTAGTAGTCTTATTGTAAGGAAAATGAAGTCCCTAGGGAAAGACAACAAGCTTCCACTGCAAATCTACAAGAACTCTTATGCCTCACAAGCCTACCATTTGTCTTCAAATGGTCCGCCATTGATTTTCAATTGGTAACTTTGAGACTACATTTGGCATCATTTACATGTCTTATCCAATATTTGGTTAGACTATATTTCATATCTTATACTTCCCATGTAATACATGCATAAGTGGTTAAATCATATTCTGTTACCTATGCATAAGGGAAGTTAGTCTAATCAAATCATGTCTTGCACCTCTATTTTCTACACGCTTTTTCCTAAGTAGAAGATCTCTGTGAGGGAGAGTATTTCTTCATCTCTAATGGGGAGAAAATTCTTTCTAAAGGAGAACAATCATTTGGGGGGAGTTATAATGTCAAGTTCTTCAATTGGTTTTAATTGATAAATCTTTTATGAGGGCAAGTCCTTATTTGCTTCCTACATGCTTTTAATGTCTTCCTTTTCGGTGGTTGATGCCAAAGGAGGAGAAATTTAGGGACCAAAGCATTGAAAATTGTATCAAACACCAAACACCACCGAATTAAATTTTGATCCTTCAAGTGGTTTTGGATCTTTGGTCTAAAATAGGAAGTAAGTACATTATGGAGTTAGGGTGAGGCTTAAGTCCATAATATCACATTGTGCACTACAAGAAACTAATAAATGTTCGTGGGTAAAAGTAAGAACGTGGGTACCGACGTTCTTACTTGAGTTAAGTTCATGGGTTATGTTAAAAACGTGGGTACCGACATTCTTAAGTTAAGTTCGTGGGCCCTAGATAAAACCGTCGAATTTAACAAGTTAGAAACGTGGGTACCCACGTTCTTAAGTTAAGTTCGTCGGGCATATGGACACCGTCGAACTTAATCCTGAAAACCTAAATCCAAATCCCACACGCGGTTCTCTCTCTGACCTGTCTCATTCCCACCCACGCGCTCCTCTCTCTCACTAGCGCCAGGCCAAGCCGCCGCCGTCAGGCCGCGCCACCGCCGCGCCACCGCGAGCGGGCCGCGCCGCCGCCGAGGGAGGAGCACGCTCGCGCGCTGCTGGAGGCCGCCACCACGCCCTGCGCGCCACCCGTGCCGCCGCCGCGCCACCGCGAGCGGGCCGCGCCGTCGCCGAGGGAGGAGCACGCTCGCGTGCCAACGGTCGGCTGCAGTGTCAAACCAACGGCTAGGCGCACCGGACAGTGAACAGTGCACTATCCGGTGCACCACCGGACTGTCCGGTGTGCCGCAGAGAGCACAACTTTTCTGTGTGCTTGATTGTTGGACTTGGTGAGTTTCAAACATCTTGCACATCATGTTGGTTCAGTGTGTATGCTTGTATTATGATTTGATTGCCTGTGGACTAAGTGTTCGAGGCAACCGATGAATTTTACTTCATTTGAACATTTTAGTCGTAGGTTTTTCTAGCCATGGGTGTGATGCCGAGTGTATTTTAGTTGACTCTACATCACTATGATTGTAAGCGACCCTATTCAACCCTATGACGCGACCATAGCAACTCAATGAGCCCTTTGTGATCTAGTTAGTGAGAGATGAACTAGCGGAAGACCATTGTGGAACTAATGGAATCTAACTCTAGTTGGTAAAGCATAAGGACATGCGTTTGCCTCGCCATGACCATAGGAACCTGATGAGGACATCACTCCCATACAAACACTGCATGGACCGACAACACGAGCACGTGCACGAAAGTTGAATCTCCAGGTTCGTTCTAACCTAGTCAATTGTGTTTTAGAGCTTACGCTTGGTGTCATGGATGTTTTAATGATTATGAACTTTGGAGATGACCATCTAGGACCTAGGAAAGGCAAGGTATCGAGGAGGAGCAGCAAGGGCATCCACAACAGGAAGGAGATCAAGTCCGACTCGGCTATGATTCCATCTCGGGTTTCAGGATCAGTCTACACTAAAATGGATGCTTAGGACGCATCCGGACTCTAATTGTGACAGACTTGACATGGTTGGAAAGATAAGAAAATTATCTAACCAACCCAACTGATCCCATTATAAAATTCATTCGGAGCCAACGAAAATCATCGAAACAAGTTAGCGCTCAAATTATGTTTTGGTGCTGCGACAACGTATGTTGACCCATTGGACCATGTATCATGTTGGAGCCCATTATGGATAATATTGTCTTTTGCTAAGTTTTAGCTATTATAACTCAGTTAATGAACTAACTGTTAGATGAGGTTTAACTAACACTAGTCGGTTGCCCGTGCATTGCGACGGCTTACAACAATACCCGTATAAACTATCAACTAAAAAAATTTCAAGATTTTTTATTGATTGTCTCCGCTCTCCATATAATATTTTTTGATTTGGCTAACTGATGTTATTGTTTACTCCATGCAATATGTTATGGTACAACACGACCAATGAAGTGAGCGATTAGAAGAGAGTCCACAACGACTGACTGAACGAACAGAGATTATAAAATAACATAATTCCACCATACATAGACTAAATAAGAGAAAGTTTGTGAGCTCAAGTTTCTAAAATAAGTCACATGAACTCAAACTTATAAAAAAGATGGATCAAAATATGGAGTGATTGCTAAAGTCAGGCATCAATAAAAACTGGATGCGCTCCATATAAATTATGCTACTTCGTAGCAATTACTAACGTTTAAAACCAACAAATAACCTTTCATTTTACTGTTAGTGTGACAAATCAGTGTTGCTCCATCAAATTCAGCAACCTCAAACACCATTGAGTCCATTGCGCCAATATGGTCTCAGAAACGACCTAATGCTTGCAAAAGCCAAGAACGTCGTGCCGTGCTTGGGCTGTAGCCTCAGCCCGTAGTGCTAACTCGGCCCGACACGATTATATATTTTTATTTTAAAAAACGTATATACATATATATAATTTATATTCAATATTAAAAACATCTGAGCATGATGTTCTACTGGTTACACAGCTTCACCCAATATCTCTTACCCTTCTTTCATCAAGGCATCAGTTCGAACCCCACCTCCTGCACCATTTTCAATATTTTTACGCTGATTTAATTAAATGGGCCGACGGGCTAACGGGTTGGTCCGGCACAGTCAGCAGGCCGGCATGACGTGCCTAGGCTAGAGTTGTGGCCCGCGGGCGTCTGGCCCGTACCGGGCCATCGTTTGGCCATCTATAAACGTGCAACAAATTAATTTGAAATAGCTATGAGGGGTTATTTGTAAAAAGATGACGTGGGACGACCGTTGAAACTGGTGCTTTAAGTATAGTATAGATATATTCAATATTAAAAACATCTGAGCATGATGTTCTACTGGTTAGACAGCTTCACTCAATGTCTCCCGCCCTTCTTCTATCAGGGCATAGGTTTGAACCCTACCTCCTGCACCAAATGGGCCGATGGGCTGGTCCGGCATAGTCAGCAGGCCGGCATGACATGCCTAGACCAGAGTTATGGCCCGCGGACGTCTGGCCCGTACCGGGCCGTCGTTTGGCCATCTATAGGCGCGCAGGAGATTAGTTTGAAATAGTTGTGATGAGTTATTTGTAAAAAGATGACGCCGGTGAAACTGGTGCTTTAAATAGATATAGAATTAGCTAAGATTTTAACTAGGCTATTTGAAATCTTACGGTTAATTTTGGATGCTAAAAATTATATAGAAAGGGTCAAACATGCCCTGTGCTTGGTGGGGCCCGCAAAGCCAATCTGAGACATGGCGGACTTATTGTGTAGTGGGAAGGGGTACGTTTGCGTTTGCGTGCGCGTAGCATTTAACCAAGCAACTCCCCACGCAAACCCGCCGCCGTTCCCTCTCGTCTTCCCAGTTCCCCTACGCTACGCCGGTAATCCCACGTCCTATCAGCCGCCGATCCAGCCTTTTCCATCCATCCATCCATCTCGTGAGCGCCCGACACCGTCAATCGATTCGATCGTCCCCCTTCCCCGCGCCTCCTCGTTTCCCTGACCAGTCGCCCCGATTTTTTTTCTGTTCCAGGTCGCTTCTCTCTGTTCCGCGTGCGATCGAGTAGATCAAAAGGAGGAGGATGGCGAGGAGTTCGTTCAAGTTGGAGCACCCCTTCGGTTCGTCTCTCGGGTTTCCGATCCCCTCATCAACGGTGTTAACTTGTTGTTGCTGCTGCTCGTGCTAGGACCTCGGTCCTCAGGCTGGTATTTTAACAGGTTAATTAAGCGAAACTTTGTCGGGTATTGGCCTGTGCTACCATGTCAGGGTTTCGCGATCAATTAAGCTAAACTTGATGAAGGTTGCGGACTTGTGGTTCAAATTCGCTAGGCTACCCACAGTTTGTTGTTCTGGCTCAGATCAATTATCTGCTTGTTCTGTGGCGGACCTAGAAATCTTGGAGAGCTTGGGCAATTATAGTACTCATACTATAAACATATAGCTTTGCCTAATTTTTAACCATGTTTAAACACGTTTACCATTGCATTAGCACTAACATGAATACATGATCATGTAGAGTTCATACCAACTCTAGCAACTAGTAAATTCCTTTCTCTGTATTTGGTACTCTTTAATTGCTAAATTTTCTGGACGCACACGCAACCTGTAACTCTCCAATCTTAGTAGGTTTAGGCTGTACCTACATCCAGGGAATGTGTGGTCTGTTTCTGTGCATGTCTTACCATTAGCTTATTCTTATTCACCACTTGCCTGTCTCATGTAGATCTTTTGGTTTCTTTATACAGATGTACATGTACCCATTCATCTTAGAACCTGCAGGTTTGCCGGACTGCTCGTAGTAATCTGTAGGCTGGATTGATGGAACTGGATGAAGGTTGCGGTTCAAATTCGCTAGGCCACCCACAGTTTGTAGTTTGCTGTTCTGACTCAGATCAATTTTCTGTTTGAAGCAGTGGCGGGCCCAGAAATCTTCGAGAGCCTGGGCAAATATAGTAGTAAAAAAAAAAAAAAAACTCGGCCGGGGAGGGATAAACCGCCCTCCCGGTATTCCATATAAAAAGAGACCGAAACAATGGTCCCGACCGAGAAAATCCCCGAACCCTGGCCCCCATCACTAACGGGCCGGCGTCAACTGTTCACTCTTTAACGGTCCAACCGAAGGGTGGCGCACAGGACATCGCAACCCGAGAGCGGATGAGGCACAACGAGGCGATTTTTTTAACCAAGCCTGAAAATTTGCCCCCGATAGGAATCGAACCTAGAACTTGGAGGTGCTATTCGGAAGTCCTTAACCGCTAGGCTAGAGGCCCTTTCGTGGCAAATATAGTACTCATACTATAAGTTTATATAGCTTTGCCCAAGCTTGCCTGCGTTTGGGTCCACTCTTGGCTTGTAGCAGCGTAACATGAATACATGATCATGTAGAGTTCATACAAACTCTAGCAACTAGTAAATTCCTTCCTCTGTATTTGGTACACTTAATTGCTAAATTTTCTGGACGCACACGCAACCTGTAACTCTCCAGTTTCCATTTATCTTCAATCTTAGTAGGTTTAGGCTGTACCTACATCCATGGCATGTGTGTTCTGTTTCTGTGCATGTCTTACCATTAGCTTGTTCTTATTCACCACTTGCCTGTCTCATGTAGATCTTTTGGTTTCTTTATACAGATGTACGTGTACCCTTTTATCTTAGAATGACATAATTCTCATTAGAGAACGTATCTGGTGCAAACCAACCCCTCCGTGCAACCGTGCAAACTTCTAATCTGAATCACATGATATTGATCCAAGGGACGCAGGGGCGTGGATAATTTTACACTTAACCGCCCGCTGCTAATCACACTTTTTCAAATCCCCCTCCCACTCCTCCGCACGTCCCTTTGGATTAATATCATGTGGTTCAGATTAGAAGTTTGCACGGTTACACGGAGGGGTTGGTTTGCACCAGATACGTTCCCTTCTCATTATACATTTGTGCATATGTTTTATGCTGCAGAAAGAAGGCAAGCTGAGGCTAACCGCATCAGGGAGAAGTACCCTGACAGAATCCCTGTAAGCCTTAATTAATTTTTACCCATGTCCTCTGATTATTTCCATGATAGCTTTTGTATTCATTCAAACCGGCTTTCTTGTAATATAGGTCATTGTTGAGAAGGCCGAGAGGAGTGACATCCCAGACATTGACAAGAAAAAGTCAGCCATTTCACGAGTATCTCTTTAGTTCATTTGTATTTTCTCTATCAGTTTTTTCGGACATTATATTTTTTCTGTACTTCTAAAAGTTGCCTTAGACTGTCTCCAACAGCCTTACATAACCCAACTCTTATTTCAAACCCCACTCTATAAACAGTAGAGGTTGCAGTACAAAACCCTTGCAAAATAGTGTTTTGCACAGTTATATGCACGATTTGTTGGACACTGAGCTCACCAATACGAATAAGTGGACGTGCAAAACATTGTTCTAGCACTGTTGATGTATTATAGACAGTGTGGAGTTAAAATGTTAAATAGACGGTGGGTAGGCGTACCCTGGTGACCTCAGCCTTACCAATTTTTGTTATTGATTTTTATCAAATTCTTAATAATGCAAAACTGTTGGCTGTGGGCATTATCCTTGTGCCAATGATGCCCTTCAAAGTTGTTTATCTCTACTAGCAGCAAGTTCGGACACTTACAAACGTCCCAACCAAGAGTCTGTTTCTTCTGCAAGTAGCCATCTAGAAATTGATTGCTTACTCCATTGGTGTAATCTTTGCTTGTACAATCTTCCAGCATTAATTAATTCATCAGAATGAGGTCTTGTTTATCGGTACAAGGCAAGACCAGCTGCAACATTTGTGTGGGCCCTGATATGTGAATTGTGATTGCTTGCAGGTACCTTGTTCCTGCCGACCTCACAGTCGGACAGTTTGTGTATGTCGTACGGAAGCGGATCAAGCTCAGCGCTGAGAAGGCAATCTTCATCTTCGTAAAGAACACCCTCCCACCAACAGGTACCGGACAGTAGTTCCTTCTGTTGTCATACCAGTGTTGGGGAAAAAATAAAATAAAACCTACCACGGTGCCCCCCGCCGGTAACGTTGTTGTCCCTGCAGCTGCTCTGATGTCCGCCATCTACGAGGAGAACAAGGACGAGGACGGCTTCCTCTACATGACGTACAGCGGCGAGAACACCTTCGGGCTGTTCTGAGTGGGCCGTGGGCGCCGCTATGGATCGACATTGGGCAATGCCTCCTGTAAATACTAAACATGCATCACAAGAATCTGTGTCCATAGCATAATCTGGTCTGTCTCTCTGTCTGTCATTACGCAACTTGACGTGCAATACTAAACACATTTAAGTAATAATATATACTACTCTGCTTTGGGATGCTTCAGAAATTCTGTTACCTTCTGTATCCTCCTTGTGCCTGTTGAAGTGACGAAGTAACATGAAGGCGTCTGCGGTGGTTCCACCCATTTAGGTTACATGTTGCGCTACTTAAGTTAGATTCACAAATTAAATGGCCCTCGTGCCGGTGGCACCGACTGGGTGGCGGTGGTCTCACTGACCCACCGCCACCGGCGTGCGTGCCGACTGGACTGAAGGCGGCGGCGAAAGGCACCGGCATGCATACAGCCGAGCCGGCGGTGGCGATGATGGAACCGCAGCGTACAGCAGGCCGGAGAACCTGGACTCCGGCAGGATAAAACCCGCGTGCAGCAGGCACGGACGGAGGTGCTGGAACGGAAGAACACTATTTCCATATGCTTTTGGATGTTGATATTGGAAGAAGGAATTGAATTCAACCATGATATTGAAATGAGATGTCATTTCAATTGTATCTAATTCTATTGTTTCACTAAATTAGGTTTGAAATTGTATGGTCTAATTCCATGCAATACAGAACAGTGATGCTCTGTGTTAGGAGAGCGAGTTTCTAGCTACAGTCCAATTCCAAGGAATTGGGTCTCTGATCCCAAATCCTAATTCTACGTACAACCAAACAATAGAATTTTAGAAAGCTGATTCTAATTTATAATTCCTTGCTCCAACATCAACATCCAAACGGTTCATTGGGCTATTTTCAATAGTGGTTTTCCGGTTGTTTCAAGCACATTTAATAGCGTGCTACATCAAAAAAAAAATGATGACATGTAGCGTTTTAAGAGAAATGGGTTTCATTGGATAAAACTAGTTCTATAGGGATGAAACCACGTCGAACAGTTTCTAAGGACTTGAAAACTGTGTGAAACCTCCGTTAAAAATGGTTTATTTAATCTTTACGTATTTTATTAATTTTTATTGGCTATTAATTTATATATCATTTAATTGGTATGTTAGTCTCTGAAATAGTGAAGTGAATCTTTGCATCGAGAGATATTGTTTCATTCTTAGTTCGATGACATTTTGATCTTTGGATGATGTGTGACAGTGTTGAAAATAGCTCCACTGTGAATAGCCTTAAAGCCCATGTCCAGGGAAAGGCAACATGAATTTTTTCCCCCCATGAATGGAGCTCTAGATTTTGGTTCCGTAGCCAACGCAACGGCCGGGCTGGACGTCTGTTATCCGTTCCGTTGCTTCGTTTTTTCGCAGTCGCAGCAGGAGCAGGGACAGGGTGTGAAAAAGGCAGAGGAGCCCACCCGCGCAGAGACAGGCAGCGGAGAATGAAGCTAGCGGCAGAAACGTCCGTCATGCATGCTGTGCGGCTGTGCCCCGCACCCTGCAGGAGATATTGAGCACTCATCACTGCCCGAGCGCGGACCGCTCCCTGCCCTGCCTGGAGATATGATGCATGCATCTCACTCACTCGAGGCATGGCATGGCATGGCGTGGCATACATCTCTCTCTAGTCTATCCTCCTTCAGTGTCGCCAATAAATGCCCCCAACCTCCCGTCCCGCGTCGTCGCCTACTCGCTGCTTCATTTCATCCATCCATTCATTTCATTCATTGATGCGCCGCTCATCGCCGTCCGGTCGCTGCCCTGCTGCTGCTGCTGCTTCTTCTTCTTCTTCACGCCTCACTCTGTCGCTTCTTCCTCTGCAGCGTACGTGCTGGTGCTGCAAAAGGAAAGGAGCCGCGGCTCCATCCATCCATGCAAGTCGTCTTCCTGCCGGCCGGCCTGCCTGCCTGCCTCTAGTACATTCAGGACCGATCGAGGTGGGTGGCTAACTAAAGCTAATGGCGATATCCTCGTGCGTGCATGCATGCAATGGCCGCGAGCTAGACGGGGTATTGACGCGGTTCAATTCGAGAGCTCGAGCCCTAGCAGAGGCCAGGGGGTGGGGCTCTGCTCTCTGATTGAGCCGTGCCAATATCACGTCCCACTCGCCCTCGCGCGCGGACGTTGCCGCCGCGGTGTCCGTCCGTATCACATCCGTTAGTTCTTTGCGTCGCTGAACTCTGCATTAATTAATGTGCGTATATATCCTCAACAATTTCCCCTCTTTTTACTGATGATGTGTTCCAGTCAATGTGAATGAATGGAAAATGGACGTGTTTACTGATGATGAGCTGACAAGTTATTCTGGGAACCTTTTATTAGTAGAAGCAAATCAATGGTCACACACAACGCCATGTCTGAAAACCACCAAAGGAAAGCTAGCTGGTCGTAAACCGTTCGTACGTGCGAGGGCAACTGATGGCCACTGCAAAGCTTTGTGTGTGTGACAATTGTGATAAGCTCTCACGCATGCCACCTACCCCCGCGTTTACATGATCTCCCATTTCAGTCTCATTCTAGTAATGGTTGATGCCAAGTCCTTATACATGAGCATGAGCATGTTTGGATCGTAACCTCCCATTTCAATCTCATTCTAACAATGATCAATTGCGAGGTGCTTATACATGATCATGAGCATGTGTGTTGGATCCGCTGGACTAGTTGTAACCCAACCAAAGTGTAGGTGACTAAAGCTTAGTCCTATGTTGTTTAGACACATACTCTTGGCAGAGACTAACCTACTAGCAGTTGGACTATTCCACCCGTCTCTATAGTCTGTCTAAGGCTAAACGTTTTTTGTGAAAACTATTGTTGCTATTTGTACACACATTCTGTCTCTGCTTGCTTCGATAATTGGAATGAACTACCCTAACCGTCTCTGAAATTTGAAATATGAGAACATATATATATATATATATATATATATATATATATATATATATATATATATATATATATATATATATATAGGTTGTACATGAAACTAACAAAGTTCACAAAAAAAAACCATACATATTCTTTCTACCCTACTCTAATTATATACAGAATTTAAAGTCCAAATTCTTATTACATAAAGAGTAATACAAAAAAATAAATTTTCTCACAAGTTAAAATTAGAAAATCAGCTAAAATGTTCTCTTTTTTATTACAGTTAAAATATAATAAATTTGAACTTGAAATTTTATATATAATTGGAGTAGGGTGGAAAGGTAATGTATGAGTTTTCTTTAGATTTTTTGTAAACTTTATTAGCTCATATGCATGGATATGTTCCCTCCAAATATAATGCCTCCGTAGAACTGTTCCTGCACCATGTGACGTGTGTGAATATTTCCTAGCTTTTGGGTCAAGAGTATCTGTCAGAAAGTACAGGAGGGCGGAGGCACACACTGGCCCTTGGCGACCATGGAATGATGCAGAATCTGGCAGGAAAACTGAGCCAAACAAAAAGCAACAACATCTTAACAGTTAACACAGCATATATATTTTGCCTCACCATAATGCTCATCGGCTTTGATGGGCGGCGTATCCAGTTATGAGTTATTACCTTTTTTCTATGGTTACTTCAATTGCATATCCACACATTAATTTGAAATTTAATTTTACGTTCATTACAATTAAAAATTCGGACCTTTTCTCGACTGATATCATAACATTAAACCCCAGCTATTGGATAATGGAACCCTAAATTATGTATGGTGATTCAGACTTTTATGCACATTTTGCTTATGAAGCAATTGTTTCAAAACTTACATACACATAATTCTTTATATTGTTATGACAAACTCATTTAGTATTTATGCGAATTATGTACATAGTTATGATAATAATTACTTGCAGAGATGGACATTAGTTTTTGCTTTGTATGTATTTTATATGCAGTCAACTGGATGAATGTATATTTTCATTTTATATTTATGTATGCCGACATCTGCATTTATGTCCTTGATGTTCACTTCAATGTAACTGAAATAGTTAATGAATTTTCCAGTACAATTTATTCACTTGGATTGCCTTTCATATATAACTTTTGGTTGTTAGATCATACCTTTTTTAAAGGTGACATATATTTTAAAGATTATTTATATCATTTATGCAAAGTTGCCCTTGTCTTCGCTGTATTCAACATGAAGTCTGTCGACCATCCTCCTTCCAATCCAAAGAAAATAACCATTGAATCAAGCCAGAAAGTCTTCACTGTTGAGATCCCTCGGTCAGGGAATATTGGCAACAACCCGAGTGAGGCCCCTGCATCCACTGATAGTGCCCCAAAACAAATGAAGCAAACTTATGTTAGGCGTAATACAAAGTAGGCTATAGGTCATGGAAAAAAGACACTGATTTTATTGGAAACCCAGACGATGATGACGACTTCATGCCTGCTCCCAAAAAGACCTGACAAGTCAGATTTGCTGAGAATCCAATGCCTCCACAGCGACAATCGCCACACAACCCTGTCACTTCTTCTTGACCAAAACAACCAAAACCAATGAACCTCGATGAAGATTCAGATACCAAGCGAACAGCAGTGGTGAAGAATAGAAGCCAAAAAATCCAAAGAAGAGCCCATGTGTGTGTTAATGACACCTAATTTTCTAATTATCTTAACAGTTATTGAACATATTGCATACATTATAATTGCTACAATAAAATTTTATGCTTCTACGTTCGTAATATAGATACAACCCATATATGCCACTGGTACCTAATCATGTTAGATCATCCACTCCATGTTATTAAGTTTTATTTTATGCAGTGTACATTTAGGTTTTATGCAGCAAAATCACACATGTTGTTACTATGTTTTTTGTACATTAAAATGCATAATTTTACTGTTCAATTTTTCTTACAACAAATTAACATGGTTTATATACGTTTTCATACAGAAACTGAACATCTGTTGCATCCCGTATGATGTCATTTTGTCTATATGGATAATGAATGACCGTCAACGCGAGGCTGTAGCGAGGAAAGGTTTCCAAAGTATTTTTGGAAATGTCAACGGACGGGCTCGTTGTTGGCTTGTTATTGAGTTAGTTGATGAACAAGTTGGATCTAGTTGATATGACCATACGACCGGGCCCAGGAAAAGAGTTGAAGATAACAAATGAGACAGTTCGCCTAATTCTCGGCTTGCCCAGTGCAGGTGGTGGGAAACCTTTTATGAATTGGTATGACGAAGTTGATGCTGCTGGCAGGCTCAGGAAAGACCTCAAGATATCAAAGGATGAGTTTGATATTGCCACCCTTCAGGAAATAATTGTTAAGGGATGTGATGATGAACTAACCATCAGGTGTTTTTTCCTAATTCTATTCAACCAACTATTGTTCCCTACTTCTTCCTAGTCAATCTCCAACAACAAAGTTCTGATGATAGAAGATATGGACCAGCTCCTAGACATTGATTGGTGCCAGCTAGTCTTTAATGATTTATATGAGGATGCTGCAAAATGGCATAAAAGGAACACTTATCATGTCACCGCTACGATCTATGGGTGTTCCGTAGTTATTATGGTAAGTATTTTATCTATTTTATCCTTATTCATCTACTATGTCATTACCAATCTTTCAGTTATAAAATATATGCTGCGATCGTTTATGTGTTTGTCATTTTTAGATCTATTATTTAGACCATCTACATCATGAGGCAGCACTGGAGAACAATATGGCACTCCTCGTATTAAAAATTTTGACAAAGAGACAATTGATGCATGGACCAAGGCTGACAGGTGGAAGCCACGACATGCTGGTGAAACGTATGGACATTGCCATGTAAGTCCAGTACCAGTTTTAAGTAGTTCCTTTTATGTCATTTATGCATATATATTGTTTTTGTTTTGTCCTTTTCATAACCATTTGGGTTTGTTACTATTTTCTTAGTTTCGTAGAAAGACAGATACATGTTATGCTGCTGCTCCTGAACGCCTAGTAAATGACATGTTCCATATTCACGTTCCTCGAATGAAAGACTTGATATCTAGCAAGGTTCTTTGCCTGCCACCACCATACCGCACTAGGTTCGAGTCTCTATTGAAAGTGCATGACCAAGTGGTTGATAAGTACTATGCAATGCTTGAACAGGCTCACCGCAAATTGGTATCAAAACAGCTCCAGCTATCTGAGACCTTCACAGACAGGATTGATGATGTCATTCGAATTGGGTCCCAGGTTCAAGGATCACAACAACCAGATACACAAACAGGTCAATGACTTTTTTATGTTTTATTTATTCATAGAGCAACTTCAATTACGTAACTACACTATAAATATCCAAACCTTTACCAGCCTGTCTGTTTACTTGCTAAATTTTTATATACTAAATAGAACTATTTCTTACGCACATATTATTAACCATTTATGCATTAATATGCCCAAAAGCATCATACATGATTCAACTTATAGATAATAATGAATACACGTTATTCACACATTTTTTATGAAATTTGCAGAACAAGGCACCTAGTCAGATGGCCATATTCATAATGACTCGCACACGGATGCCATGAATGATGTGATGCCAGAATCACACACGCAAACATCAAATATTTAGATGGAGATAGATGAATTTAAGGGAACTGATCATTGCAGCGATGAGATGGACAACATGCGTGAACACATCTGTACCAACATCGATCAAACTCCTCTAACACCGCCGAGTGCCTCACCCCAAAACCCCAGGTATTTTGCCACCTTTTTGTTACTAACCGTTCATATCCTCTAATTACAAACAGTACCGCATAAAATTGTCTCTTGTTTATGCAAAAATCAGGAAGACCTACTCACGACCATCAACAAGATTGTTCACCAGCTCAGTCAAGATAATGTTCCAAAGTCTGACAAACATTGTAGCCCACAATTCGATATCACTCCAAAAATCAATGTATGTTTTCTCCTCTTCTCCTCAACATCCAATTTCATGATTCTTTCATCCCATTATGTGTTTCATGATTAATAATTATAGACATTGTTGTTCTTTTGTTATTAGGTTGCCATAGCTCATGCCAAGGTTGAAAAAACCCTACCGGTTGCTAACATATCTATTTGTGATACTCATCACTAATCGTTTAAACATTTTCATGTCAATATCTTGGTCATTATTATATTCAATTACTTTCATATTTCCATTATTGTCTGCTTTCAGGATGCCAAACTAGCCTATATTATTGTGGGCCCTCCACAGAACACCCCTCCCCCACCTGCTTTTGACAAGACACCTGTGGCCTAGGTTAGTGGTTATCTTTCCTTTTCCATGTAAATATTGCCTAAGTAGTATATTCACTTATTTTTCATATTTTCTGTTTTGTATAATTTCTTACCTACAGGTTTCCAACATGGACTATTATGTTGTAGTCCCACCGAAGGACCCCCTATTTTTGACAAGACACCTATGGCCGAGGTCAGTTATTTTTTTCAATGCCATATCAAGTTTTTCAATTTGATATTATACACATTTTATGGTAATCATATTTTTACGTACCTCAATCAGCAATGCACACCAAATCGGCTCCATCAGTCCCCCACAACAAAGATGACACGTTTTGAATGTGCTTGTGCTCTTCTTCAATATCTATGCTCAACAGAGTTTGACAAGAGCAGGTGCATGGTTTCACTTTTACATAAAACGTATGACCTAAACAACATTTTTAGGTGCACACCACAACCTTTTTATTGTATTGTACTAATTTATTTCATATATCAAATTTCCTTCCCAGGATCATCCTTCAGATTTGATCATTTTCCTGCACATGCCTTGATATATATCAATCATTCTTTGATAGGATGTGCCTAGACAATTACTTCATGCAGGGTTTCATTGACTATGTTCGTTCAGAGCATGCCTCACACACTCCTGAACCTATCATGGACGTTGTAATACTGGACGTAAATGTTGGGGTATGTTTTTTTAGTAAATATAATTTATCAACATAGCATCTGATACTTTGTACAATACAATTTTATGGTTCTGTGGTATTACTATAGCTATAAGAAATATATGCCAATGCCACCAGCTCAAGTTATATCATTCAGTCCAAGCACTTACTTTTATTTTATGCAGACTACCTTTATGTTTTATGCAAATGCATATAGGTTTTATGCAGATAACATTTAGGTTGTACATTATTATTAGCATCCCTTCACTTCCAATGTATAATGACACTATTTTTATGTTATAAAGTTATATCATATTTTAATTATTACAGGATATCCTTTACATCGAAGAGCGAGAACTACATAGCAAGGATCCACAGGCCTTTGACATAAGTATTTTATCCGAATACTTGGCTCGGACCCTTCCTTCGGACTCAGTTACATAAATGCAATGCATATGTCACATCACCTATTACAACACATTTTTTAATTGCATAATCATGTTCATTTTATTCCATTTTATTATTCCATACCGATATATTTTTCTTATCATTGACATTTAGTTAATGATACCAATGCTACGACGTGGTCACTGGACATTATATGTTGTCAACTACCATATGCACTGCAATTGGTGGTACCACCTGGAAGAATTATCATAATAAAACCACCACCTTCTAGAAGAAAAAATATACATGGTCTAGGCTTTTGATGACTCGAATCAGCATGGGAATGCAGCTAGCTAAGCCGAAGTCATCGCTACCAAAATTTGGGAATTACAAGATTGATCTTGTCAAAGACTATCCAACTATGCCAGTAGGCTCCAACGATTGTGGCCTCTTTGTCACCAGATTTATGATTTTTCATGAATATGCATATAGGATTATGCCTGACGAGATTGACCCGGTATTCCAACCCATATGTTGACATTTTGTATACTTCCATTTAACATTTTAATTTTCTTCTAACATGAATACTTGTTTTGTAGAATCTATCCCTTGAAAACCACGCTACTCTATTACACTATCTGACATTTCTTCGTCTGAACAAGATCAATCCACTGCCATCTGTCATTCTGAGGTTCAGATATGAACGCCACAATGAAGCAGCTGACTAGATTGAATGTAGTGTTGATCTTTAGTCTTCTAGGAACCTGAAACATTACAATGTGTGACATTGTTTCAAGTGTGCTCATAATACTAGCTTATTGTGTCAAGTGTGCTCGTAACACTAGCCTTATGTTTCGGGATAACATATGCCCTGGCATGAAAACCTTAACTGTTGTATGCCCTGACGATAATGTGTTTTCATCTAAATCTCAGCTACTTGTTCCTTTCATATGTAGCATTTTTTCATTATATCTTCATGTTTTTATGGCTCATCTTTATTAACTATTTATATCTGTGTTACATAGCTCCTCCATTATATATGCCTCATCATAGTACAGTGCATACAATAGTTAGAAAAGTATACCTGCAACCACTATTTCCGCCACTTCAAACACGTCTTTATGGTATAGAACCTATATTTTTATGCCATTTTTGTTGTTTACTGAAACGTTTGAAGGATCACGTAAAGCTATTTTCATTAATTTAATGTTCCCCAAAAAACAAAACATGATAACATTATTTCCACCACTCCAGTTTTACGAACATTTTATACTATTTTTCCGTCAGCCTCAATTAATATTTGGTACACCCTTCATACATACGTATATTTCGCACCAGCAAAACATATTCAACTACAATATTATTTCTATGCGATTTTGTATATTTCGATGCCATATAGCATGTTTACCAATGATTTACGCACCAGCAAACCATATTCAACCACAGTATTATTCATTTAATAATCATCTCATAAATTTTATCAGTAATGCACAAGCACGCGATTGCAAGTACAATTAAATTTCACTATCTGGCTCATCCATCGTCGGCACATTCATCATATGCTTCTTTGAATTAGTTGTTTCATTCCATTCCGGAGTTGTTGCCGTATTAATGTTCCTCGACCCTTGCAGACGTCCTCTTTTTCTGGGGTTAGCAAGGCTTGCCAAACGAACCCTATTTTCTTCCACTGACAGGCAAGTTCTGCTATTATGGCCATCTGCAACTCCGCACTTCTTGCACCTTATGTTCACCTTTTTCTCCTTTTACACCTAACTTTATAGTCCTTACCTCATCACTTCTTATCGTTCTTCCCTTTGGCTTTGCACTGATTGGTTTATCCAAATTTATTCCACCAATGTCAAAACTTTGCTTCTACATAATAAAATGATATGCACATTAATACAACATACCAAACCAGATGTGACCTTACTGGAATAGATATTTTATTTATGTAACATTGTGTCCTCGTTTTTTACCTTCCTAGACTGTTTGTCTGATTCACAACCACCACATTCATCTACGCCGATATCTCCAAGGAAAAGTGGTTCACCTCCCAACATATTAGCTTCGTTAACGACATTCTGTCACCATATTAGAGTTACATAATTTACTATCATATTGTTCATAAATATGATACTTATAACACATAAATTCTTACCTGTTCCATGCTTATTAAAGCATTTGACGCACCCGGCACACACGACACACACCCAGCTGCAACAACCACGTTTTCATTTGTAACCACCTGCAATACATACTAATACAAACCCAATAAACATTGGCAGCATTTGTATAACCAAATTTTATGCCAATTAGTGATGTAACATATAAGTTTCTTACTTTTGGGTCATTTTTTCATTTTGACCGCCTGATCCCATATCTCCAACAGATACATCCCCTTCCTGCAGTCATAATTCACATATTACATGATTAATGACATAATAGTCAAATCATTTTTATGTAGTTATATGCATTCAAGTAGTAAAAAGTACACCCATTACTTGATTTCATCCCCATCACTAGCGTCTTCACTGTCATCACACCCAATACTAGGTTCTATTCTTGAGAGCACTCGGACCAGTTCATCTAACGTCTCAAGTGCTTTTTCATATCCTGCTTTTGACATACTTGCATGACGAACAACCTTCATTATTTTTGTTAGCAACATCTTCTGTCTATATGATTTAGTAATCCCATCTTTCCTTTCAAATTTTTATCTGCTCTCTCAAACGGAACGTCATGTCTAACTGAGTTAATATATCTTTGCAGAACGTACTCATTTGGTATTTGATCTACCTGAAGGTGCATAAAGGCTTTCAATAGGTGTACACAAAGAAGACCTCCATCATAGGATTATACAATTTACTCTCAGTTTAGCCAACTTGCATTCATAACATTAATTTTATTAGAAGTAAAAACTAACATGTGTGCTCCCAATTCTTGCACTCACAAGTATACCTCCCGTCATCCATATTTGCTACCACTTTGAAATGGTGTTGTCCCCACACAATTCTACATGACCTATTTGTGTGTTGCACCACCCAATCATTAGGGCCACCTTCTAGATCTTGGGATATTTTGTACACCGTGGCATATTTCATTGATTCCTCAAATTGATTTATCACAACTCTAGTGTATGCCCTTGCAACTCTGATCTCAAACATATAGAATGTATCTGTTGCTTTATTTCCCTACAATTCTTACATTTAATTTATATTTAACAACGTTATATATTGAATTATTTATTTTTTATACCTTGCACACCAATGTCCTTCGACTCCTTCATCTTCCTGATATACAACATTTTCATCATTTGTTTTTGAAAGGGAAATGTGCCCTTGGGCAATTTCTATTATGTTTTGGTGATTAAGTGCCCAACACATTTAATTAAGTTCTTATGTGCTAAATGAAGAGAAAAGTGCAAATCATGTAACAAGGTACGTTTCTAGACTTAGTACATTGTTTTGAGTACTAACATATATTGTCTAAGTGCTAGAAACAGGAAAAGAAAGGATTGCAAAAGACTTGGCTGTGTGCAGCCAAAGTCGAGTTCGGTCTGGCACACCGGACTATCCGGTGGTGCACCGGACAGTGTCCGGTGCGCCAGGCTGAACTTCGGTGAACAGGCCACTCTCGGGAAAAGTTTGGCAGCGTACGGCTATAATTCACTGGACTGTCCGGTGGTGCACCAGACTGTCCGGTGAGCCAACGGTCCCCAGCGCAACAGTCGGTCGCGCAATCCGCAGGCGACGCATGACCCGCGCCAACGGTCGGCAGGGGGCACCGGATTGTTCGATGTGCACCGAATAGTGTCCGGTGCGCCAATTGCCACGAATCTGCAACAGTCGTCTGCGCCAGAATAGGAAAGAGATCGGCACCGGACCGTCTACAGTGACTGTCCGGTGGTGCACCGGACTGTCCAGTGCGCCACCCGACAGAAGGCAACTTTGGCCTTCCTTGTTGGTCTCCAACGGCTCCTAGCTGCCTTGGGGCTATAAAAGGGACCCCTAGGCGCATGGAGGAGCTACCCAAGCTTACTAGAAACATTCTAAGACTTCAAGACTCCAACTTCGCGCATTTGATTCTTTGAGATAGTGACTTGAGCTCCATTTTGAGTTGTGAACTCCGTGGGTTGTGTTTTGAGCTCAAGTTGTGACTTGTGTGTGTGATTGTGCTGTGATTTGAGTCTTGTGTGTGTTGCTCTCCCCTCCCTTACTTCTGTGCTTCTTTTGTGATCGTCATTGTAAGGGCGAGAGGCTCCAAGTTGTGGAGATTCCTCGCAAACGGGAGAAAGACTAAGAAAGGAAAAACCGTGGTATTCAAGTTGATCATCGGATCACTTGAAAGGGGTTGAGTGCAACCCTCGTCCATTGGGACGCCACAACGTGGAAGTAGACAAGTGTGACTTGGCCGAACCACGGGATAAAAATCACGTGTCTCTTGTGTGCTTTCTCATTGACTGTCTGTGTTCACAAGAGCTCGTTTCAAGCTACTTAGCCGTTCTAACTTTAATAACTAAGTTTTGTGGCTAGTAGTGTTGAATTTTACAGGATCACCTATTGACCCCCCTCTAGGTGCTCTTAATTGGTATCGGAGCCGTTCTCTTCACGTAAGGGACTAATCGCCCAAAGAGATGGATCCTAAGGGAAAGGGGATGGTGGTCAACAACAAGGAAAAGGAGTCCTTCCTCAACGAGCCTAGAGATGACAAGCCAACCGACTTAGGCTTGAGTCATAAGAAAAGAGATGGAAAGAAGAAGAGGCGCATCAAGAAGATCATCTACTACGACAGTGATGCCTCGTCTTCTTCACCACACGACAACGACTCCTCTTCAAAGAAGAAAACAGTTAATCAAAAATATTCATTTGATTATTCTCGTATTCCTTTCAATTCCAATGCTCATTTTCTTTCAATTCCTCTTGGTAAACCTCCACACTTTGATGGAGAGGACTACTCTTTTTGGAGTCACAAAATGCATAGTCACTTATTTTCTCTCCATCCTAGTATTTGGGTGATAGTTGAAAATGGAATGCATTTCGACAGTACCGATAACCCTGTGTTTATTAATGAGCAAATTCATAAGAATGCACAAGCTACCATTATTTTGCTAGCATCTTTATGCAGGGATGAATACAATAAGGTGAGCGGCTTGGACAACGCCAAGAAAATTTGGGATACCCTCAAGATATCACATGAGGGAAACGACGCTACAATGATCACCAAAATGGAGTTGGTGGAAGGCGAACTGGGAAGATCCGCGATGATCAGGGGAGAGGAGCCAATACAAATATACAACAGGCTCAAGACCCTGGTCAACAAAATTAGGAGCTACGGAAGCACAAGATGGATGGACCACGACGTCGTCTGACTAATGCTAAGGTCATTTACGGTAATTGACCCCCATCTTGTCAACCTTATTCGTGAGAATCCCAGGTACACCAAGATGACGCCCGAGGAGATACTTGGGAAGTTTGTGAGCGGGCGCATGTTGGTGAAGGAGGCTCGATATGTGGATGATGCTCTAAATGGTCCACTACCCGTCCACGAGCCTCAAACCGTTGCCCTCAAAGCAACCAGCAGTAGGGAGACGCTACCAAGCAAGGTGGCACAAGTGGAGGCCGCTGGCCTCAACGAAGATGAAATGGCGCTTATCATCAAGCGCTTCAAGACCACATTAAAAGGACGCAAGGAGTATCCCAACAAGAATAAGACAACGGGAAAGCGCTCCTGCTTCAAATGCGGTAAGACTGGTCATTTTATTGCTCCATGTCCCGATAATGAAAATGACCAGGGGAAAGAAAGACATGGGAAGAAGGAGAAGAAGAAAAGCTATAGGAAGGCAAAAAGCGAGGCTCACCTTGGCAAAGAATGGGATTCAGACTGTTCTTCATCTGACTCCGATGATGAAGGACTGGCAGCCTCGGCCTTCAACAAGTCCTCTCTCTTCCCCAACGAACGACACACTGTAGCATCCCAAAAATTCAAATCCTGAAATTTTCTCAAAACTCCCTCTAAATTCAAAATGAATTTCAAATTTCATTTCAAAATGTTTGTTTGCGAGTTGATATCAGCAAATAAAATATAGTGGTCTATATTCTCTCCAAAATCCTCCTCAAATATCCTACAAATATTTCCCAGTGATCACCCTCAATTTGTTTCCAGAAATACCGCCCAGATATTTCCCGAGTAATCCCCTTCAAGTTCTTTCCAGAAATACTGCCCAAATATTCCACCGATATATCTCCAGGTATTTTCCTCTTGAGAAATACCTTCAGAATCATTTTTCAAGTCCCTACAAATATTTTCTTCATAACTTTCCTCATGCTCATACGTATACGTATGCCTCCAGTGTCATACGGTGAGCTCTACAAGCAAATCTCACTTATACAAGACAAATACATGCTAACCTCCCACTAATCCTCTCATCCTCCCCCTAATCCTCTCATCCCTCCCCCTAATCCCCCCACCATGGCTATAAATAGAGGGGCAAGGGCCTCCTCCCATCCCACCCCAAGCCATTTCATGGCAACTCTCTCCCCCCCCACACACACACCCACTCCATGTTCCACACAAGCACACACTAGCACAAGGATCGTTCGATCGTTCTTCGATCGTTCGTCCCCTGTTCTTAGTTTGTTCGTTCGTTCGTCCGATCGTTCGATCGTTCGTCCGATCGTTCATGGTTCGTTCGTCCGTTCGTCGATCGTTCGATCGTTCGTCCGTTCGTTCGTCCAAATAATCTTTTTCCTACCGTTATGCTGCCGAAATTCCGATCGTTCGTTCGTTCGATCATTCGATCGTTCATCGTTCGTTCATAGTTCCTATTCATCGCTCATCGTTCGTTCATAGTCCCTATTCATCGTTCGTTCATAGTCCCTATTCATCGTTCTTCCAGATAATCTTTGTCCTGCCGTTATGCTGCCGAGATTCCGATCGTTCGTTCTTTCGATCATTCGATCGTTCATCGTTCGTTCATAGTTCCCTATTCATCGTTCATCGTTCGTTCATAGTCTCTATTCATCGTTCTTCCAGATAATCTTTATCCTGCCGTTATGCTGCCGAAATTCCGATCGTTCGTTCGTCCGATCATTCGATCGTTCGTCCGTTCGTTCGTCCAAATAATCTTTTCCTGCCGTTATGCTGCCGAAATTCCAATCGTTCGTTCGTCCGATCATTCGATCGTTCGTCCGTTCGTTCATAGTTCCTATTCATCGTTCATCGTTCGTTCATACGACTATTCACCATTACTATTCATCGTTACTATTCATCGTTACTATTCACCATTACTATTCACCGTTACTATTCACCGTTACTATTCACATACACGATTCATCATCGTTACTATTTATCATTACTATTCATCATCGTTACTATTCATAGATGATATCTATAATTACTTTTCCATCGCCACTATTCATCGTTACTATTCATCGATTAGCCGATCACCCCAAATTTCAACTACTCATACATCATGCTGTCCAGTCCACCTAAGACCAGCCAGACCCATATTCCAGTCATACGAACTCCGGTGACTGTGATTTTCCTTCCAGTAGGGAACTTCCCATCTGGTCACCCATCCCAGGTTTCTCCGAGTTGAGCACGCTTAACTTTGAGATTCCTTCGAACCAGGCTCCCAAACTCAGATTCCAATAATTCTCGTTTCTAAATTTTTATCAAACTATTCCCTATCCAGCCATGTCACCCCTTAAGCATGGTTCATGTTCCAGAAAACTCCCAAAATACTCTTGTCCCATATTCTGCCTATAACTCTCATGTTCATACCAAGTCAGACGATTCATTCGTCACTATTCTCACCAACACTGAACTTCACTGTGCTACACCACATACACCCAGCTATAAATACACCCAGCTACCCTCTCCCTCTCCACACACACTCAACACCCTCAGCCAAGGCAAACACCCCACCCACTCAGTTACTCTGCTCTACCGGCTACACGCATAGTGTCACTTCGCCTCCAGTCCACCCTCCTGGTAAGCACCTCTGCTCCACCACTAGTAGTATCTCAACACCACATGACACATATTCTTCTCAAGACTCTACCCATCCATGTATCGCTATTTTGACCACTATACTAAATATTTGTTGGTATACTTGCTGGTTTGTATGTTTGCTTGTTCATGTTGCATAGTTATCGGAGCGTTCGTGCCGTCTCGTGGAGGCCAGATCTGCAAGTCTACACCAGGCGGTGGAGCCAGAAGCCAGTTCCGCGAGCTCCCCTTCCCCCTTCGCCGAATAAGCACGGCAAGCTCACTGGATCCCTTTGATGCATAAATTACCTATGTTTTACAACCACAACCCTCAGCCTGTTATTTTATGCATGATATGATTTTAAGACAAGTTATTATGGCCACCCAGCCGCTTGCCGCAATCAATCCCTGATATATTTGTTACAAATGATTTGAGGAAAGGTGTGAGTTTTCAAAAGAAAATGTTTTTTCAAAATGTGTATGATGAAGGGTTTTCACCCTTATCACCTTTGAGTAGGGATAATCAGGGACTCCCTGGTTTAGGGGAGGGCCTAAGGTGATGGCTCAGCTGGTTTAGGCGTGAGCAGAAGGATTGTCCCCTCATATAAGGACCGGTTTGTCATCTTCACTACCTGTACTCTTTAATAGTACAACCACTCGAGACTGTGTGGGCAGTCACTCAATCTGAACTCGTACGGTCCAACCCCAGGGTTATGAAGGCTGGGGAGCACCGGGAGGATAAGGAGGGGGAAAGTTTTGTCCGGTTTGGACATGGTGGTGGCCTGACTCCTTCCGGATAACCGTTAAGGTTAGGACGTGCGGGGAAAGAAAGAGAGTCGGATTCGGGTCTCATTGGCCATGGGATCGCAGAGCCGAACTAGTGGGTAAAGTGTACACCTCTGCGCAGAGTTTGAAAACCTATTCGAATAGTCTGTGTCCACAGGGATGGACGAGTCTGGTATGGTATGGCAATTAATGTTTTGTTTTCCAAAAAAAAAGAGATGGTTTTGAGAAAAGTGGTTTTTAAAAAGGTTCGGCGGTTGAGCCGTGAGCTATGGTGGACGGGAAGTCCAGTAGCGGTTTTTGAAAAGGAAAACCAGTGGGAAACTGCTGAGATGCCTGGATGGTTTAGTCCAGGGGATTTTGTTATAATTCTGAAAAACTTCCTGCTCCTTTTGGAGAGGATGCGCTTTGCAAAAAATACAAAATGTTTTTCAAAACAACTCTGCATTAAATATTGCTGTTTCTGCAAAATATCCCGAGCTCCACATATTCCATGCATTATATCTGATTTCCCCATTCCGCGGGTGAAGGTGGGCTGCTGAGTACGTTTGTACTCACCCTTGCTTATTTGTTGTTTTTCAGAAAAAGGAGATCGGGTAAGAGTTACGACTGTTCCCAACCTTGCCTGTGGCTGTTGGACCGCTGATTTGCTTCGCTGCGTATATCGAGCTGCTTCAGCCCCACTCTGATGATATGTCCCGAGTTGTGGACCAACTCTTAAAGTTGTTCGCCACCTTTGTAGGTTTGTCTCGTTTAAGCAGATTTGGTATCATCTGATGTATAAATGTGTTTACTAGCCTCCTGGGACTAGTAATTGTATCACATTTGAGTCCCAGAGGATTGGGGACGCTTCACACACTTGCCTCATGGCCAAGGAAAAGAAGGTAAGTGTTCCAGATACCCCGAAGTACACTACTTCTAGCGATGATGATTCTAGTGATGATGAAGTAGATTATACTGATTTATTTAAGGGTTTAGATAGAACTAAAGTAGATAAAATCAATGAGTTAATTGATGCTTTAAATGAAAAAGATAGATTGCTAGAGAAGCAAGAGGATATTTTATATGAGGAGCATGATAAGTTTGTTAGTGTGCAAAAATCTCTTGCTTTAGAAACTAAGAGAAATGAAATGCTATCTTCTGAGTTATCTGCTTGCCATGAATCTATCTCTAGTTTAAAAAATTTGAATGATGATTTAAATGCTAAGCTAGAGGTAGCTAATAAATCTAGTTCATGTGTAGAACATGTTGTAATTTGCAATAGATGCAAGGATTTTGATATTGATGCTTGTGATAAACATCTTGCATCTATTACCAAATTAAATGATGAGGTGGCAAGTCTTAATGCTCAACTTAAGACTTGCAAGGTTGATTTTGATAAGTTAAAATTTGCTAGGGATGCCTACACCGTTGGTAGACACCCCTCAATTAAGGATGGACTTGGCTTTCGAAAGGAAGCCAAGAACTTAACAAGCCAAAGGGCTCCCATTCCCAACAAGGAGAAAGGAAAGGCCCCTATGGCTAATAGTACTCAAAGGAATCATGCTTTCATTTATAATGATAGAAAATTTTCTAGAAATGCTCATTATAATACAAGTTATGATGCGTTTAATTCACATGCTATGTTTGCTTCTAGCTCTACTTTTGTGCATGGTAGAAGTAAGCCTAGGAGAAATCATGTTGTGCATCATGTGCCTAGGAGAGTATGTAATGAGCCTTCTACCATTTACCATGCTTGCAATACTTCATTCGCGCTCTTATGTAAAAATGATAAAGTAGTTGCTAGAAAGTTGGGATCCAAATGCAAGGGAGACAAGACTTGTATTTGGGTTCCAAAGGCTATTGTGACTAACCTTGTAGGACCCAACAAGAGTTGGGTACCTAAAACCCAAGTGTAAATTGCCTTGCAGGTTTATGCATCCGGGGGCTCAAGCTGGATTATCAACAGCGGATGCACAAACCATATGATGGGGGAGAAGAAGATGTTCACCTCCTACGTCAAGAACAAGGATTCCTAGGATACTATTATTTTTGGAGACGGGAACCAAGGCAAGGTTAAAGGTTTGGGAAAGATAGCCATCACAAGCGAGCACTCTATTTCAAATTTATTCTTAGTAGAGTCATTAGGGTATAATCTCCTGTCTGTAAGTCAATTGTGCCACATGGGCTACAATTGTTTATTTACAAATGTTGATGTTTCTGTCTTTAGAAGGAGTGATGGTTCATTAGCATTTAAGGGTGTATTAGACAGCAAACTCTACTTAGTTGATTTTTCGAAAGAGGAGGCCGATCTAGATGCATGCTTAATAGCTAAGACTAGTATGGGCTAGCTGTGGCATCGCCGTCTAGCACATGTTGGGATGAAGAACCTTCATAAACTTCTAAAGAGAGAACATGTGTTAGGACTAACAAATGTTAGTTTCGAGAAAGAAAGACCTTGTGTAGCTTGCCAGGCGGGAAAACAAGTGGGGAACACTCATCACAACAAGAATGTGATGACAACATCAAGACCACTTGAGCTACTACATATGGACCTCTTCGGACCATTGCCTACCTTAGCATCAGGGAAGTAAGTATGGTCTTGTTATTGTTGATGATTTTTCCCGCTTCACTTGGGTGTTCTTTTTGCAGGATAAATCAGAAACCCAAGGGACCCTTAAGCACTTTCTAAGGCGGGCTCAAAACGAATTTGAGCTCAAGGTGAAAAAGATAAGAAGCGACAACGGGTCCGAGTTCAAGAATCTGCAAGTGGAGGAGTACCTTGAGGAAGAAGGCGTCAAGCACGAGTTCTTCGCTCCCTACACACCACAGCAAAATGGTGTGGTAGAGAGGAAGAATAGGACGCTTATCGACATGGCGAGAACGATGCTAGGAGAATTCAAGACGCCCGAGCGGTTTTGGTCGGAAGCTGTGAACACAGCTTGCCACGCCATAAACCGGCTCTACCTACATCGCCTCCTCAAGAAGACCTCATACGAACTTCTTACCGGTAACAAACCCAACGTCTCATACTTTCGTATATTTGGGAGCAAATGTTACATTCTAGTGAAGAAAGGTAGAAATTCTAAATTTGCTCCCAAGGCAGTAGAAGGGTTTTTACTAGGGTATGACTCAAATACAAGGGCGTATAGATTCTTCAACAAATCATCGGGTTTGGTTGAAGTCTCTAGCGACGTTGTATTTGATGAGACTAATGGCTCTCCAAGAGAGCAAATTGATCTTGATGACATAGATGAAGATGATGTTCCAACGGCCGCAATACGCACCATGGTGATTGGAGATGTGCGACCACAGGAACAACAAGAGCAAGATCAACCTTCGTCCTCAACAATGGTGCATCCCCCAACTCAAGATGATGAACAGGTCCCTCAAGAAGAGGCGCGTGATCAAGGGGGAGCACAAGAAGAACAAATTATGGAGGAAGAAGCACCACTGGCCCCTCCAACTCAAGTCCGAGCGACGATTCAAAGGAATCACCCTGTTGACCAGATTCTGGGTGACATAAGTAAGGGAGTAACTACTCACTCAAGATTAGCTAACTTTTGTGAGCATTACTCGTTTGTCTCTTCTATTGAGCCTTTCAGGGTAGAAGAGGCCTTGCAAGATCTGGACTGGGTGTTGGCCATGCAGGAAGAGCTCAACAACTTCAAGAGGAATGAAGTTTGGAGCCTGGTGCCACGTCCAAAGCAAAATGTTGTGGGAACCAAGTGGGTCTTCCGCAACAAACAAGACGAGCACAGGGTGGTGACAAGGAACAAGGCTCGACTTGTGGCAAAAGGTTATGCCCTAGTCGTAGGTTTGGATTTCGAGGAGACTTTTGCTCCTGTGGCTAGGCTAAAGTCTATTCGAATATTGTTAGCCTATGCCACTCACCACTCTTTCAAGTTGTTTCAAATGGATGTGAAGAGCGCTTTCCTCAACGGGCCAATCAAGGAGGAGGTATACGTGGAACAAGCCCCTGGCTTTGAGGATGACAGGTATCCTGACCACGTTTTTAAGCTCTCTAAGGCGCTCTATGGACTTAAGCAAGCCCCAAGAGCATGGTATGAATGCCTTAGAGATTTCTTAATTGCTAATGCTTTCAAGGTTAGGAAAGCCGATCCTACTCTTTTCACTAAGACTTGTGATGGTGATCTTTTTGTGTGCCAAATTTATGTCGATGACATAATATTTGGTTCTACTAACCAAAAGTCTTGTGAGGAGTTTAGCAGGGTGATGACTCAAAAGTTTGAGATATCGATGATGGGCGAGTTGACCTACTTCCTTGGGTTCCAAGTGAAGTAACTCAAGGATGGCACCTTCCTCTCCCAAACGAAGTACACTCAAGACCTTCTCAAGAGGTTTGGGATGAAGGACGCAAAGCCCACAAAGACACCGATGGGAACCGACAGGCATATCGACCTCAACAAAGGAGGTAAGTCCATTGATCAAAAGGCATACCAGTCTATGATAGGTTCCTTGCTTTATTTATGTGCGAGTAGAACGAACATTATGCTTAGTGCATGCAAGTGTGCTAGATTTCAATCCAACCCCAAGGAATGTCACCTTGTGGCCGTTAAGCGAATTCTTAAACATTTAGTTGCTACGCCTTGCTTCGGGATCTGGTATCCAAAGGGGTCTACCTTTAACTTAATTGGATATTCAGACTCCGATTATGCCGGGTGCAAGGTTGATAGGAAGAGTACATCAGGGACGTGCCAATTCCTAGGAAGGTCCCTGGTGTCTTGGAGTTCAAAGAAACAAACATCCGTTGCCCTATCCACCACTGAGGCCGAGTATGTTGCCGCAGGACAGTGTTGCGTGCAACTACTTTGGATGAGGCAAATCCTCCGGGACCTTGGCTATAATCTGAGCAAAGTCCCACTCCTATGTGGCAATGAGAGTGCAATCCGCATGGCGAATAATCCTGTTGAACACAGCCGCACTAAGCACATAGACATCCGACATCACTTTTTGAGAGACCACCAGCAAAAGGGAGATATCGAGGTGTACCATATTAACACCGAGAACCAGCTAGCCGATATCTTCACCAAGCCTTTAGATGAGAAAAGGTTTTGTAGGTTGCGTAGTGAGCTAAATGTCTTAGATTCGCGTAACTTGGATTGATCTATAGCATACATGTGTTCTATGCCTTTGATTATGCTACTTTATGCATTTCAATCCATTATTGTTTATTTGTGGTGCTCAAGTTGTACACATGATCCCCAGACCTCATAAGTCCATTTGCAAGTGATGCACTTATCTAGGGGGAGATATGCTACAACTTGACCCTTTGAGACTAACCTTTGTGTTTGAATGTTCTTGATGTAGTCTCAAAGGTGCATTGAAAGGGAAAATGGACTTGGACATTGCAAAGACTTCCACTGCACTCAGGTATTGGTGTATTTAATTCCAAGTTCATACTTATGCTCTTATTGCCTTTTTGCTCTTGATTGACAATTTTGGTGAGGCAATGGGGTTAAAGGGCCAAGAATGATCCCGTTTTGGTGCAAATGGATCAGCTACCACTTGTGAATTTTGAAAACAATAGAGGTAGAACTTTAGATTTGCCAAAATACTCTAATTGCAAAATTTGGTCTCTTGTGGGGGAGAATATTGATTATGGGAAAAGGGGGAGTTTTTGGCTCTTGATCATTTTCACTCTTGGATTATCTCTCTTAATGCCCAAACAAGTGAGTTTGAATTAGAGATAGGAAAATGAATTTGATTTGCAAAAACAAACCAAGTGGTGGCAAAGATTGATCCAAATATGTCAAAACTTGTGTAAAGACAATTTTGTTCTCAATCGCATTGATGTTGCACTTCTTTTGGTTGCTTTTGGATGTGTTGGCATAAATCACCAAAAAGGGGGAGATTGAAAGGGAAATGTGCCCTTGGGCAATTTCTATTATGTTTTGGTGATTAAGTGCCCAACACATTTAATTAAGTTCTTATGTGCTAAATGAAGAGAAAAGTGCAAATCATGTAACAATGTACGTTTCTAGATTTAGTACATTGTTTTGAGTACTAACTTATATTGTCTAAGTGCTAGAAACAGGAAAAGAAAGGATTGCAAAAGACTTGGCTGTGTGCAGCCAAAGTCTAGTTCGGTCTAGCACACCGGACAGTGTCCGGTGCGCCAGGCTGAACTCCGGTGAACATGCCACTCTCGGGAAAAGTTTGGCGGCGTACGGCTATAATTCACCGGACTGTCCGGTGGTGCACCGGACTGTCCGGTGAGCCAACGGTCGCCAGCGCAATCCGCGGGCGACGCGTGGCCCGCGCCAACGGTCGGCAGGGGGCACCGGACTGTCCGGTGTGCACCGGACTGTCCGGTGCGCCAACTGCCATGAATCTGCAACGGTCATCTGCGCGAGAATAGAAAAGAGATCGGCACCGGACCATCTACAGTTACTGTCCGGTGGCGCACCGGACTGTCCGGTGCGCCACCCGATAGAAGGCAACTTTGGCCTTCCTTGTTGGTCTCCAACGGCTCCTAGCTTTGGCTTACTAGAAACATTCTAAGACTTCAAAACTCCAACTTCGCGCATTTGATTCTTTGAGATAGTGACTTGAGCTCCATTTTGAGTTGTGAACTCCGTCGGTTGTGTTTTGAGCTCAAGTTGTGACTTGTGTGCGTAATTGTGCTGTGATTTGAGTCTTGTGTGTGTTGCTCTCCCCTCCCTTACTTCTGTGCTTCTTTTGTGATCATCATTGTAAGGGCGAGAGGCTCCAAGTTGTGGAGATTCCTCGCAAACGGGAGAAAGACTAAGAAAGGAAAAACCGTGGTATTCAAGTTGATCATCGGATCACTTGAAAGGGGTTGAGTGCAACCCTCGTCCATTGGGATGCCAAAACGTGGAAGTAGGCAAGTGTGACTTGGCCGAACCACGGGATAAAAATCACGTGTCTCTTGTGTGCTTTCTCATTGACTGTCTGTGTTCACAAGAGCTCGTTTCAAGCTACTTAGCCATTCTAACTTTAATAACTAAGTTTTGTGGCTAGTAGTGTTGAATTTTACAGGATCACCTATTCACCCCCCCTCTAGGTGCTCTCAGTTTTGCAAATACATGCAGTGGGGTGATTGCTTCTACATGAGAGCTCTTCACTAGCTTGTTCATGCTCTCACTACACTGTGTTGAAACCATGACACCACAAAAATCCTTTTTGAAAAGAGCAGGGATCCAATCCTTCCGAATATCATAAAGCTTTCTTAGCCCCACATCTTCATTTAGTTTGAATTCATCAAGCATCATAGCCCATGCAGATTCAAACTCATATGGAGTTAACAGATGGTGCACTGTAGATTGGAACTTGGTTTTGTAGTCCTGTTCTGTAAATCATGCATATAACTCATTAAGGAATGGCATAAATCTATTCTGGACATGCCATAAACAAAGCCTGTGGATTGTTGCTGGGAAGACCTTTTGCAGTGCAACTGGCATCGCAAGATCTTGATCTAAATAATATGGTCATAAAAATCATAAAAACATCATTTTACAAATGGATACATACTAAATAAACCAAACTAAACATTTCATACCTATTAGCATAACTCGCGGACCTTCACAAGCCATGCATGTCTTGAATGCATTAAAAAGCCCACTCGAATGTCTCTACAGTTTCATCACCGAGTAACACAAAACCAAACAATGTGCAATGAAGATGGTGGTTAGCACCAACAAACATTCCTAGTGGTTTGTCATATAAATTTGTTTTATGTGTTGTATCAAAAGTGACAGTATCTCCAAAATCAACATATTCCGCCTGCATGCTAGCATGTGACCAAAATATGTTGTTTATCTTGCCATCGCCATCCTGTTGAAAGTCTCAAAAAACTGAGGATTCTACTTTTTGCACGTCGTAAAAAATGTCAAAAGCTTAGATACGTCATTAGCACTATTCTCTTGTCGCCTAGCTGCTTTCCTATAAATTTTACAATACAAATTATTCAGATGCATTACAAACTAATAACAATACTATATTGCCACCCGATAGTTAAAAAACAACTATGATGTCACATGGCTTACATGTTTTTCAAATCTATCACCATAATAGTAACGTTTTTAGGGCCATCATGCATGTCTGAAATCGTATCAACAATACAGTGTTGTGGTACCCTACTGTCATGCATTTCTCCAACAAAGTCCATAAATTCTGGATCATGTGTCTTGTTATAGTGGAGGTGCTATTTTTTAGTTTCTTTTGTTACAAAATCTTGATTATGCACAAGGTTAACTAGATCAATCCGGACAGATATGACATTTTTTCTCATCATCATAAATTTTTCTAAGCTTTATACCTGCTTTGCATTGTGTTCGACCTATGTATTTGTTCCGGATTCTAGGGTTACCATCTTTTCTATCTGCACATTCCCCTCTCTGGAGCAATTTTACCATTTGCCATTTGTCTTTTCCCTGTACCTTTTTAAGGGAAATCCAACCTCATATGCATAACGTTTATAAAACTCATAAGCATCATCAACATCTCGGAACATCATCCCAATTCTAGGAACTATATTAGGATCAATTGAATTAGGCTGTTCAAAACATAAATTGCATACATTAACATCCAATTTTGTATTCCACAGATCAAAATAACAGCGCGACAAACTTGTAAACAGAAACACATTTATGATTAGTGTACTTACATGTGATTGCAATATATTTGGTGTATCCATCTCACCAGATCCTATGGTAGACATCGGGACATGCACCATTGTTGTCAGATGTCCATAACTACTACAATTCTCCTAGCTATCAGGACCTCACAGAGTTACAGGTGGTGTTTCGTTTCTAGGGTAAGCAGCAATGGCATCCGGAGGTGGTCGCAGGGTTAACTGGCTAGTTGGTGATCTATCATACGGTGATGCCATAACCACTGACGGTCAGGAGAAGGGAGAAGGAAGATGGTATTTTGCGGTTGTTTGTTGACTTCGTAGTGAATCAATGCTGCCCACGATGAGAATACTCAGCCGCCATTCGCCACTTTTTCAGGGATGTCCCACGTACCAAATCCAACCCATTTGGGAAGATTTTCCCATATACATTATCTACGTTTATGAATACTTAAACCACATTTTATGCAATACCATGTATATATTTATGACGCTATTGTATACCATAGATCATGGTTACATCTACTAAGTTTACGCTACACAACCCTTCTTTTTACAACATCTGCATCATTGTTTTATGCATTATCACCGATCATTCATACATATTATGGTATGTCTATGTAAACGTCCACGATATATTATACCATTAGAACTGTTTCCAAAATTTTTCTCACAATTATTTTTGCAGATCCATCACATGAAGTGAATCTAAGGCCCTGTTTGGGAGGGCTCTGGCTCCTCTAAAATTGGCTCCAACAGCGGCTCTTTTAAAAGAGTAGCTTCTCTGCCGGAGCCGATGTCTTTTACAAATCGTTTGGCAAAACAGTGGCTCCAAAACTCTTTTTTAATTTATTTTATAACTCAAATGTCCAAAGTGCTATTGGTTAGACATTTACACAAACACTTCGTGTGCCTGCTGCACGTCGCCTTCGCACGCGTTCTTCACGGCCACACCTCCTCCTCAAGCTTCGGCAAGGAATCCCAACTGCAGCGGTGATTGCAAGCAACAAAAATCAAATCCACGAATAAACCGGGCCAAATCAAATCACCTTGTGTTGTCGCCCTCCCACGTCGGTACCGCTTGTGCCTACCGCCTCCGCGCTCATGCTACTGCTTGACGGCGCGCACGCTCGTGCAGTATCCGCGCTCGCCAGAGATGGTCATCACAGAGCCAGTTAGAGCCACTTTTTCGGGCTCCGGCTCTCGGCCCTCAAACCGGCTCCTGCTCCCGGTGTGGAGCCATTTTCACCACGCCATTTGGGAGGGCTCTGATCAGGAGCCAGAGCCGGAACCGGCTGGGAGCAGTACCAAACGGGCCCTAAAGCCATAAATACCGCAGATCTAAACCTCCTTAATAACCGCCCACTAATTACGTGCATGCACCTATGGTAATTCAGCGGGGTATGTTACGTGAAAACCCAATCTCAGTGCACGTCACGCGGACGGCAGCCCGCTTAAATTGCGGACGGCAGGACGCTAGACCCGGGCTTCTTGTATAGCACAGACTCTCAATATCCTCACAATATATATATATATATATATATATATATATATATATATATATATATATATATATATATATATATATATATGGCAGATATAATAGGAGCACTAGGCTTCCAATAGTTAGAGGAACCCTAGGCCGACCACCCCTGCAACCTGGTTTAACCCGGCGCGCCGACTCAAGTAGACTGTCGGGTGCACCACCCACCCCACGTCTGTACGCGCAAAAAAGAAATGCATGCATGAGTCAAACACGTTCCCTTGCATGTGCGTAAATTTAGGAAAAAGATGTGTGGTGGTTTCTATTTTTAAATGCTTTATTTCCTCTATAAATATATGATCGCTGCAACAGCCATGCAGCTAGCTTGTAAGGACCAGTTTATGATATATACCGATACTAAATATGCTATATTATGTAGATAATTATGTAATTCAGTATACTGCATAAAAATCTATTATCCGCTGCATGCGCACAAATATATGATGAAAAGAATGTGCAACGAAAGGAAATAAATTGGTATGCATAGAAACAAAAAATCGTATTTAATGTTTTATTTCCTCCATAAAAATAGGATCCCTCCAACAGCCATACAGTTAAACTCGTTAGAACTAGTTTATGATATATACTGATACTAATTATACTACACGGTGTACGTGTTTATGCAATTCGGTACACTGCGTAAAAATCTGTTTCCTGCTGCATGCGCACAAGTTTAGGATGATAAGATTTGCAATTATGCTACACTATGTAAGTATTTATACAATGTGGTACACTGCGTAAAAAATCTGGCATGTTGTTCACTGGTGGACGCATCTCCAGGTTTGAGCATAAAAACCTTATGTTTTGAGCATAAAACCCCTCAGTTATAAGCGTAAATACCGAGCCAATGTGAGAGGTTGATAGCTTGAGTAGGTTGTTATTACGATCCTATTTTTATGGCAAATCTGAAAAACATGGCAGTCACATGTGGTTTTCATTTTTATACAAATCAAAAAATTATGGCAAATCGTGGGAGTTTTCATTGCATGCGCGCAAATTTTGGATTATATATTCCTTTCCAGTTCACGCGCGCAAAAAATTGGATGACATGAGTCACATAAAGCATAAATTCTTATACAACGTCGCATAAATACTTACACCGTGTAGCAGAATTGATAAAAAAAACCTAATATCGGTCCAACTAAGAATACCAGCGAAAATTAGGGACAGTTTTATGGCAGACGTAAAAATCTGGCATTTACGAACATAAATGATTTGATTCGATTTTTTATGATAATTACGAACATGCGGGAATTATGGATAGTTTTATGGCAGACGTACAAATCTGGCATTTACGAACATAAATGATTTTATTTTTATGGTAATTACGAATAACATATATCAAGGAATTACTTTTACAACGTGCATGCAAAAAATATGCATGCAGTAAACTGATATACGAACTCCGTGTTCAAGCATAAAATCGTACAGTTTTTAGTGTAAATAATACATGTGGTAGGCATAAAACACAATAATCGAAAAGAAAACACGAATCAGAGGAGGTAGTCGCCGGAGGACGTCGTCGACGACACAAGCACAGATGTAGGTCGTCACTCGGGTCGCCTGAACTGCGCCGGATCGGAGGATGTCATGCGCGATCGTCACCTCGTGCCTTCCGTGACGCCGCTCAAACCTCGTGCCTCATGCATCGCCGTCGCTACTCGCACGTCGAGGGGCGTCGTTTTCTTGCCGGCCTTGGAAGTGCCGCCGCCTCGGGGCCCCGGGGATGCCACCGCTTGCCCGCACAAGGGCCTCCGCCGTCGCTCGCCCTCTGGATCGGGAAGCCGCCGCCACCGATCTGGGAACCGCCGCCACTACTCCGGATCGATGAACCGCCGCCACCGCGCGTCGAGGTCAGGGAGCCGCGGTCACCGCAGCCACCGGCCGAGGGTCCACCGCCGTGCGCGCTCTCGAGCAACCGCTGTTGTCGCACGTGCCGACGCTAATGAATCGGGATGGGGCGTGAAAAACTGAACCCTAACACTCCGGGTTTTCTTTTATAGACGTCTGGATCTGGTTCGGCTCGACCGGATTATACCGTCTAACTTGGGGTTCCTCTAGTTATTAGAAGCACAAGGCTCATAATATACAATATATATAATCAAAAGCGCTTGTTTGCGCAGCAGTAACACCTCTCTTGTACTTACCCATTCGTTCCAGGCTTTCACCTCGGAGGCTATCGGCATATATAACCGACAACAAGGATCGCACGTCTGTCCCTGTTGCTTTTGAACCGCCCACAGTAGCACCCATCCATCAGAGAGGTCATGTGCAAAGCTCTCCCTGCAATTCTTCGCCAGGAGGAGCAGCAGGTACAGACGAGAACCCACACAGCCAGAAGCGAGAGAATCAAACTGCTCGATCGCGCGCGGATGAAATCCGTCTGTATCAGTTCAATCATGCCGGAATGATACGACCTGTGGTGGTCGTCAGGCATCCGACAACGCGTTCGAGGCCCGCGGGGGGGATCGAGCTGTTGGATCCGACGACGAACAGGAACGCGCCAATCAACTGGGACGACGGCGGCAGCATCCGACTTTGTGCATGAACGGGACAAGCTGCCTGCCAGATATCGGGCGATAGGGATGCTAGCTAGCTAGAGCTGAGTGAGAGGCCTTGTCGTCAAGCCGTCACCTCGGGCGGGTGGGCTTGCATTGCCAGGGAATCAACGTGATCCAACAGAACCTGGGATGTGAAGGACAAGTGTGAGCTGAGCCGCACCTGTGCACCCGACCCGATCATGCACTTCAAAAGAATGCAGTGCAGATCTTTCTTTCTTTCCCTTTTTTTATTGTTGCGTTGATGAAATGTGAGCCATGGATCGCAGAAGAGAAAATGATATCCGATCTCCATTAAAGAAGTAAAATTCTGCCACCAGTTATGGCATCTGATAGCTTAATTTATTTTTCCTGTGCCTTCAAACTCGGTATTGGAAGAATTAATTAACATGACCGTTACTGGTAGTATTTCTCGAAAGAATGAATCCAGTGAAGATGGTACGTACCGTACCGAACCTTGTGCCAATGTCGTACTCCCCTCTCCTCGTCGCAAAATATTAGTTGTTTTTAGCTCTTGATTTTTATGTCTATGTTCAAATGGATGTGGTGATAAATTTAAATACATATGTAAAACAAATACAATTATTATTGTACGAATCAACTGAAATGGTAAAACAAAAATTATTTTGAGACGGAGGGAGTACTGATCTGTTTATATTCCATTAACCACTAGTGGTAATTGTCTGGGGGAAACAGTAACTATCACAAAAGTTCAGTTCATATCTTGGAACATACTGTAACTGTATGTTACATGAGGAAAGGTTGCAGTCCATATGTAGAGAAGGGTTTTAAGAGTTACAGAATATCACATCTCTGGTGCTGTGAAAATCATGAAAGCTCTTCTTCACTATGCAACTCAGATCCACCTGTTAAGGCAAGGAATGCGTTTCCGGTATTGACTTTCAGGGGCATGCCATTTTTATTTCCCAAGGGATGGTATATACTTTCCTGCAATTTTTATTTGACCAAAAAGGAAAAATAAATGTTGGTCTAGGTTTTTTAATGAAAACCAAACCCCCAAAACCACACATCCGGCGAGAATGCACACCATTCATTCCGTAAGGGCCTGTTTGGTTACGCTAGATTGAAGCCATGAACTATTTGAGATGACCAATAATTGTTATACAAATTATACGATCATTACAGGTGGGAATCGTCCTAGAGGATGAATAACCAAACGAGCCCTAAAACAATTGAGGAGAGCCCTAAAACAATTAGACTACGTTGAGCCAACTTGGTTAAAACTATCCATCTAGCACCTCAATACGGTCAAAACGACCTAACTAGCAACCCAACTATACTAATAACTGGCTAACAACTAAAGCTACAAAGGCACAACTCAACATGCTGTCGAGCACCGCCACTAGATCAGCTTGTAGCACAGGTGCATCGATCACCATGGTCGAGCAAGAGTTCGATGGAGGGCTGAAAAAGCATAATGAAGCCTTCAGAAAGGAGATGACACCGAGGCATATATAGCATTTTTAATATAGATTTGTAACTATTAATCAAGCCTAACATATTGAGAGAACAAATATTATTAGATAATTAGCAATAAAAACTAGGTGTTGAGCACTATTTGTGACACTTGGCACGACCGGACGGTCCGGTCCTATCGCCGGACAGTCCGAGCCGCGGACGGTCCGCGATTAGATTAGATTAGGCGTAATTAACCCCTTTTCTGCGCGTGTTTATCCATCTAAACTCGCGGATTCTATTATGGAACTCCTAGGAACGGGTCCAAACCTCCCCCTATATATATGAAGGGGTACGGCCGATTGCGGGCACCATCAATCGAACCAATCAACCCGTTTATCAATTCCTTTACTTTCTTGCTGTAGGAGTAGCCGGTAACGTAGCCTTCTTCATCTCAATCTTCACCTCTCTGTCGTCTAGAGGCGTCGTGGGTGGCCTGTCGATCCCAAGAAAAACCCTAGGATCTCTCCTCCCTGACGGGGTCCCTCCCGAGGGGCGAGATCCAGGTGCTGTTGGCGAACGCCGCTAGCCCTACGCATGCGCGGATCATCCGGCCATCAGGCGTGGACCGCTTGACTCAGCGCAGGGAACCTCGCTTCTGCTGCCAAGTCACGGACCATCCACGCCACTACAGAGAGCCCGCCAAGCGGAACAACTCCCAATGGTTAACACCCAGATCGACTCTAGCACACTTTTTGGTGACTTCGTTGGGGACACTAAGATTGGATTTACGAGATTGACCCCATATGATTGGTTCAAGGGATAACTCGATGTCTCCCCTAGCAACATCATCAAGCTGGCTACAGATAACCCATCGGTTGAAGAATATCAGAGGCTGGAAGCCACTGGGAAGAAGATGTAGGTAGAACTCAAGGAGCTATTCTTAGCTGTTTTCAAGGTCGACCGAAACCAAAAGCTTATCTGATAGAGGGAATACAACCTGGCGAGTCTTCGTCCTGCTACAATCGTACCCGTTGTAAGTAAACTCGAAGACATCCAAGATCTTTGATCTTACGTAGAGGAACAATGGGAACAGATGCACCAAATCTCAAGGGTGTACAAGAGGATTATAGGAGGTTAGCACGTGCTTTTGATAGATCTACTATTACCAATTTTCCATCACATGATGCCCAAACTAAAGAAGACCTACAGGACCCATCAGTTGCCAATGGGCATGCCCAATCCTAGCCCCTTTATGGGATACCGACGAAATCCTATAACGGCCAGCTACATCCTCCGCCACCTATATGAGAACAACATGTGCCCCTGCGCATAGACGGACAGTCCGGGCCTAAGACCGGATGGTCTGACCCAGTGGCGGTTGGCTCTGTCCCCCGTGACGAGCCACCGAAAACCGCACCAGGGACAGTAGAGGTGTTCGGACCGTCCGGCTATACATGCGGTTTGTAGCCACGCAGGAAGCCTCAAACTCCTCAGAGATAAACACAATAGAGGAGTTTAGAGACTTTGGCAAGTTAGGACATGGGTTTACATCGGTTGATCCTTTGGAGGTAGTTGACATAGGGGTTGGTAGAACTCCAAGGCTGACTTTTCTAATCAAGACCTAAAAGCCGATCCTAAGAGTAAGATGATCAGTTTATTAAAAGAATACTCTCATTGCTTTGTGTGGAGCTATACTGAGATGCCAGGGCTAAGTCGAGAGCTAGTGGGGCATTGGTTACCAATTAAGCCTGGTTCTAGGCCCTTTAAGCAAAGACCAAGGTTGTTTCATTTGGATTTACTTCCTAGGATTATGGATGAAATTCACTGGCTCTTAGAAGCTAACTTTATTAGATGTTGTAGATATGCGGAATGGGTCTCTAATATCGTGTCGGTGGAAAAGAAGGATTCCGATAAACTCAGAGTATGCATTGAGTTCCGTAATTTAAATAGAGCAAATCATGTAGATGAATACCCTATGCCTATAGTCGACATGTTAATTAACAATGCATTAGGAAATAGAATTATTAGCTTTCTTGATGGTAATGTCGGATATAATCAAATCGTTATGGCCGAGGAAGATGTATCTAAAATAGCCTTTATATGTGTAGGCTTCATTGAGTTGTTCGAGTGGTTGTTATGACATTTGGTTTAAAAAATGTTGGTGCCACTTATCAAAGGGCTATGAATTTGATCTTTCATGAGTTGTTAGGAAACAATATTGAAGTTTACATTGGTGATATATTTGTCAAATCGGCTAAATTTGATTCTCATATAGCTAATTTGCATAAATCCTTTGATAAGATGTGTCAGTATGGTCTAAAAATGAACCCACACAAGTGCGCTTTTGGGGTGTCGGTTGGCAAGTTCTTCGGATTCATTATCCATGAGCATGGAATAGAGATAGATCCCGACCGTTCATTCAGAATGTGGGGGCTCCAACTTGTAAACTTGAGATACATAAGTTTCTCGGCAAAGTAAATTATTTGTGAAGGTTTATTTTTAACTTGGCCGGGAAAGTTGATGCTTTCACTCCTATTCTTCGGCTTAAAAATAATGTGATTTCTCTTGGGGCAAAGCAGCAGGAAGCTTTTGATCTTATTAAAACTATTTGTCTTTGGCTCTAGTATTAAAAGCACTAAAGATTGGGATACCTTTTAAATGTTGACCTAGGTTTCTTAGTAAAAATCAAGTCCCCCAAAACCACTATTTATGAGAATAGTGGCGAAGGAATTTCTGACTCAGTTCTAATAGGGAAATTATAGGCAGAATATGGGATAAGAGTATTTTTGGAGTTTTCTGGAATATGAACCATTCCTAAGGGATGACATGGTTGGATAAAGGATAATTTGATAAGAATTTAGAAACAAGAATTGTCGAAATCTATGTTTGTATGGAGGAGTTTTGGATTTTTATAACCATAGGAATTAAAAAAAGGGAAAAGGAATATTCCTAGAAATATTCTAGAATTTGAATATTTAGAGATATTTAGAAAATCAATTGTATTTTTGAGCAGAGTGCCAGGAATTATTTCTGGACTATTCACGAGCTGAGGCTTATGTTGGTGGCAAATGTTTCTACCTACTGTGTCACATGGGACAACAGTAAGGTGGGACCCACACAATTAGAATACTGTGATATTCTGGCCTAAAGGGGCTCTGGTATCTTGGTCTAGGTTTTATAGGATTGACGACGTATCCATACAAATATGGTTCGCCTTTCTTTTTGGAAGCCTGGTTCGAAAGAACCTCAAAGTTAAGCGTGCTCAACTTGGAGCAATTCTGGGATGGGTAACCAAATAGGAAGTTCTTAATAGAAGGAAAATCACAGTTACCAGAGTTCGTATGACTGAGATATTGGTTTGGCAGGTCTTAAGTGAGTTGATCATCAAGATGGATAAGCAGTTGAATATTTGGGCGATCAGATGAACGATGAATTGTGATTATGAATGATCCGATGAACGGTGAATAGTACATATGAATGAACGATGAATAGGGATTATGAACGAACGATAAACGGTGAATAGTTCGTATGAACAAACGATGAATAGGGATTATGAACGAATGTACGAACGATGAATAGTTCGTATGAACGAACGATGAGCGATGAATAGGGATTATGAACGAACGGACGAACGATTGAATGATCGGACGAATGAACGATCGGGATTTTGGCAGCATAACGGCTGAACAAAGATTATTTGGACGAACGAATGAACGAACAAACAAACAAACTATGAACATTTGGACGAACGTTCGAATGAACAACCGAACGATCCTTGTGCTCGTATTGTGCTTATGTGGGAGTGGGAGTAAGTTGCCATGAAATGTCTTGGGATGGCATGAGGGAGCCCCTTGCCCCTCTATTTATAGACAAGGTGGGGGATTAGGGGGAGGAGGTGAGGATTAGTGGGAGGAGGCGAGGATTAGTGGGAGATAAGCATGCTTAGCCATGGATAAGTGAAATTAGATTGTAGAGCTCACTGTATGACACCGAAGGCATATGTATACGTATGAGCATAAGAAAAATTATTAAGAAAATATTTGTAGGGATTTTAAAAATGATTCCAATGGTATTTCTCATGAGAAAAATATTTGGAGAAATATCGTTAGAACATTTAGGCAGTATTTCTAGAAAGAATTTGAGAGGGATCACTGGGAAATATTTGTAGGATATTTTGAGGAGAATTTTGGAGAGAAGATAGACCACTATATTTTCTTTGTTCATATCAACTCACAAACAAACATTTTGAAATGATATTTAAAATTCATTTTGAATTTAGAGCGAGTTTGAGAAATTTTTTAGATTTGGATTTTTGGGGTGCTACAAGTACACTACTGCCCCAATACCATTTGTAAATGACTTATGTAAAAATAGATGAGCATTATTGTAAATCCATACAAGGTCGGTTCATCTCCACTATAAATAGATGAATAACACCCTGCGTAAAGTGCCTTTAGCTAGGTGCTACAGCTTCGCATAGCTCAGCCTCTGAAACACCTTCGTGTTGTCTCGCATTAAGAAACCGAAGGTATGATTGTAAACTTATCTTGGATGAGAAGAGAAATAAAAAGGCTAAGACACATGAGATGAGTTCTCATATCTCAGTTCGTCATGCTTTGTGTATTCTATTCGATTACACTATACCTTCTGTTGGGGGTCTTCTTCTCCACCGAAGGTCCTCAAGATAAAAACACTTTCAGCAAAGTGATACTGAAGTCTTCCCTCCTTCTGCCAAAGCTTCTCAAGACGAAGATCTTGCTTAGAAGCAACAACGCCAAGTGCCGAAGCTACCATCAGCTTCGGTTTAGATCGAGCAAAGGATGAAAAGACTAGATATACCCTAGTAATTTAGGTTATGCCTATATAAAGATTTTGAGGGTCATGAATCTAATTTTACCTAGGCTACGTCCCGTGCCTATAAATAGATGAACAGTAGCACCGTACTGTTCACGCTAGATTGTAACTGCTCTCTTGCATCTTCACCTTCGAGCAAGACGAATGTATTATTGTAATATGAATTCTATTGATATTCATATATGCCTTATGGAATGTAAATATCAATGAATCAGTAACTTATATCTTTTATATCAATATTTGTATATATTAATCTATTAATAACATGATGAAGGCATATCCTTCATGACCCTCGTTCGACGAACATTGAATCCAAGAGGAAGCAATGCTTCAGAAGACGAAGGTCTTTTATCCTTAACAATTTTGTTGCCTTGTTCTTGATTCACATTATTTGAGAACAAGTAACCAACATTGGCGTCCACCTCCGGTGAACTCACTTCCACAACAGTGACAATGGCTTCGCAAGAAGCTCAAGCCATGGTACCTTCGGCTACAAAGCTGGTGCTCCCAATCACGGGCGGTTCAAGTTCTGAGCCAGCTAACAAGAAGCAGAAGAAAGAGGCACAAAGAAGGGTACTAAAAGGGAAATAGGGTTAACCTTTTCCTACAATTAATTTTGGTGGTTGAATGTCCAACACAAACACATGGGCTAACTAGTTTGTCTAGAATTCATGTATTACAGGTGCATAAGGTTCAACACAAACCAATAAAAGATTCAAGTTAGGGACTCAATTTGAAACGGAGCAAAGAACATGAGTGTGCTGAGAATTGGCGCACCGTACTGTCCGGTGCACCAGGACGGTACAAGTGTCAACCAGCCACTCTCGGGAAAACGAAGGCGCACTCAACTATAATTCAATGGAATGTCCAGTGTGCCACTGGACTGTCCGATGAGTCAGCGGGCAACGACTACCCAGCGCCAATGGTCGACTCTGTAAAGTGCTACAGTGCTTGAACAGTGCGCGGCAGAAGTTAGAGCATAAAGTTAGAGGGGCACCGGACTGTCCGGTGCTGCAAGAAGACAAAGCTCCAACGGTCGACCGAGCTCCAAATCCTAACGGTTGGGTGACGTGGCTGCTCACTTGACAGTGAATAGGACCTGTCCGGTGGGGCACCAGACTATCTGGTGCCCATCGCCAGTAGCCTCCCAACAACTACCTTGGTGGTTGAGGGCTATAAATACCCCCCAACCACCACAACTTCAAGCATCCAAGTTTTCTGAAGATCACATTCAATACAAGAGCTAGTGCATTCACTCCAAGACACATTTCCAAAGATCAAATCTTCTTCAAGTCTAGAATTCATTCCAACCACCTAGTGACTTGAGAGAGAGTGTGTTCGTGTTTATTTGCGCTCTTGTTACTTGGATTGCTTTCTTCCTTTCTCACTCTTGTTCCCAAGTCACTTGTAATCAAAGCAAGAGACACCTAAGTGTGTGGTGGTCCTTGCGGGGTCTAAGTGACCCATTTGATTAAGGAGAAGACTCACTCGGTCTAAGTGACCGTTTGAGAGAGGGAAAGGGTTCAAAGAAACCCGGTCTTTGTGACCACCTCAACGGGGACTAGGTTCTTTAGAACCGAACCTCGGTAAAACAAATCACTGTGTTCATTCGCTTGATTTCCATTTCATTTGTTTTCCCCCTCTCTCCTGGACTTGAATTTAATTCTAACGCTAACCCCGGCTTGTAGTGTGTGTTTTAAGTTATAAATTTTAGGTTACGCCTATTCACCCCCCTCTAGGCGACTTTCAATTGGTATTAGAGCCTGGTGCTTCATTAGAGTCCAACAACTCGAAGTGATGTCGGGAGATCACGCTAAGAGGAAGATCGTGACTGGCGACAAGCCTACGAGCTCGGGGAGAACCCTATCAAGGGAGTCTGGCAACAAGCATAAGGAGGAATCCTCTTCCTCCACCAAGTCGCATCGGAGAAGTGACAAGAAGAAGAAGATGAAGAAGGTCGTCTACTACGAGACCGACTCTTCGTCACCCTCCACATCAAGCTCCGACTCGTCCGTCGCTTCTAAGCGACATGAGCGCATGAAGTATAGTAAGATGCCCCTACGCTATCCCCGTATTTCAAAGCGCGCTCCATTACTTTCCGTACCCCTAGGCAAACCACCATATTTTGATGGTGAAGATTATTGTTTGTAGAGTGATAAAATGAGGCATCACCTAACCTCACTCCACGAAAGCATATGGGATATTGTTGAGTTTGGAGCACAGGTACCACAGGTGGGGGACAAAGACTACGACTCGGACGAGGTCGCCCAAATACGGCACTTTAACTCCCAAGCAACTTCTATACTCCTCGCCTCTCTATGTCAAGAGGAGTATAATAAGGTGCAAGGGTTAAAGATCGCCAAGGAAATTTGGGATGTCCTCAAAACGGCGGACGAAGGGGACGAGGTGACCAAGATCACCAAGCAGGAGACGATTGAGGGGGAGCTGGTCGTTTCGTCCTCAACAAAGGAGAAGAGCCACAAGCAATGTACAACCGGCTAAAAACCATGGTGAACCAAGTGCGCAACCTTGGGAGCACCAAGTGGGATGACCATGAAATGATCAAGGTTATTCTAAGATTCCTTGTTTTTCGCAATCCTACTCAACTGCAATTAATTCGTGGGAATCCTAGATATAAACTAATGTCTCCCGAGAAAGTGATAGGCAAGTTTGTGAGCTTTTAACTTATGATCAAAGACTCCAAACACATTGTCAACTTGGAGCAAGGTGCCACCTCGACACCCGAGGTGCAACCCGTCGCATTCAAAGCGACGGAGGAAGAGAAGAAGGAGTCTACACCAAGTAGGCTTCCAATCAATGCCTCCAAGCTCGACAACGAGGAGATGGCGCTCATCATCAAGAGCTTCCATCAAATCCTCAAGCAAAGGAGGGGAATGACTACAAACCCCGCTCCAAAAGGGTGTGCTACAAATATGGTAAGCCCGGTCATTTTATTGCAAAATGTCCAATGTCAAGTGAAAGTGACAGGGACGACGACAGGAAGGAGAAGAAGAAGGAGAAAAAGAGGTACTACAAGAAGAAGGGCAGCGATGCTCACGTGTGTCGGGAATGAGACTCCAACGAGAGCTCCACCGACTCCTCCTCCGACGAGGACACCGCCAACATCGCCGTCAACAAAGGCCTCCTCTTCCCCAACGTCGGCCACAAATGTTTCATGGCTAAGGACGACAAGGAAAAGAAGGTACAATCTAGAGCCACCCCCAAATATACAACATCTAGTGATGAGGGTAGCTCTAGTGAAAATGAAGATGATTTACTTACCCTTTTTGCCAACCTCAACATGGAACAAAAGAAAAAATTAAAATGAATTAATAGAAGCTATTCATAAGAAGGATGAACTCTTGGATAGCCAAGAGGACTTCCTTATTAAAGAAAACAAAAACATGTTAAATTGAAAAATGCTTATGCTTAGGAAGTAGAGAAATGTGAAAATTTATCAAAGGAGCTTAGCATTTGTCATAATACAATCTCTAGTCTTAGAAATGAAAATGCTAGTTTAATTTCTAAGGTTAAAGATTTAAATGTTTGCAATGATTCCATTTCCTGTCTTAGAGATGAAAATGCCATGTTAAATGCTAAGATAGAAGAGTTAAATGTTTGCAAACCATTTACATCTACTGTCGAGCATATTTCCATTTGCACTAGATGTAGAGATGTTAATATAGAAGCTATGGATGATCACCTTGCCATAATTAAACAACAAAATGATCACATAGCTAAATTAACTGCTAAAATTAATGACAGGGTTTGTAGCGCATGCCAAGCACGAAAGCAAGTTGGCGCTCATCATCCACACAAGAACATCATGACGACTGATAGGCCGCTCGAGCTACTCCACATGGATCTATTCGGCCCGATTGCTTACATAAGTATCGGCGGGAGTAAGTACTGTCTAGTTATTGTGGATGATTATTCTTGCTTCACTTGGGTATTCATTTTGCAGGAAAAATCACAAACCCAAGATACATTAAAGGGATTCTTGAGATAGGCTCAAAATGAGTTCAGATTAAGGATAAAAAAGATAAGAAGCGACAATGGGATATAGAATTCTCAAGTAGAAGGATTTCTTGAGGAGGAAGGCATCAAGCATGAGTTTTCTTCTCCCTGCACACCTCAACAAAATGGTGTAGTGGAGAGGAAAAATAGAACACTACTGGACATGGCAAGAACCATGCTTGATGAATACAAGACACCAGACCGGTTTTGGGCCGAGGCAATTAAAACCGCTTGCTACTCCATCAACCGGTTATATCTTCACCGAATCTCAAGAAGACATCTTATGAACTCCTCACTGGTAAAAAGCCTAATGTTTCATATTTTAGAGTCTTTGGAAGCAAATGTTTTATAATTATTAAAAGAGGTAGAAAATCTAAATTTGCTCCTAAGGCTGTAGAAGGCTTTTTACTTGGTTATGACTCAAATACAAGGGCATATAGAGTCTTCAACAAATCCACTGGATTAGTTGAGGTTTCTTGTGACATTGTGTTTGATGAGACTAATGGCTCCCAAGTGGAGCAAGTTGATCTTGATGAGCTAGATGATGAAGAGGCTCCATGTGTCGCGCTAAGGAACATGTCCATTAGGGATGTGTGTCCTAAGGAATCCAAAGAGCCCACACAAGCACAAGATCAACCGTCATCTTCCAATCAAGCTTCTCCACCCACCCAAGATGAGGAACAGGCTCAAAATGATGAAAATGAAGATCAAGAGGATGAGTCACCTCAAGAAGAGGACAATGATCAAGGGGGAGATGAAGACAATCAAGACAAGGAAGATGATCAAGAAATACAGGGTCAAAGACCGCCACACCCAAGAGTCCACCAAGCAATTCAACGAGATCACCCCATCAATTCCATACTTGGTGACATTCATAAGGGGGTAACCACTAGATCTCGAGTTGCTCATTTCAGTGAACATTACTCTTTTGTGTCCTCTATTCAGCCATACAGGGTGGAGGATGCACTAAGAGATCAGGATTGGGTGCTGGCTATGCAAGAGGAGCTCAACAACTTCACGAGGAATGAGGTATGGCATTTGGTTCCACATCCTAACCAAAATGTTGTAGGTACCAAATGGGTATTCCGCAACAAGCAAGATGAGCATGGTGTGGTGACAAGAAACAAAGCCCTACTTGTGGCCAAAGGTTATTCACAAGTCGAAGGTTTGGACTTTGATGAAACTTATGCACCCGTAGCTAGGCTTGAGTCAATTCGAATATTACTTGCCTATGCTACTTACCATGGCTTTAAGCTTTATCAAATGGACGTGAAAAGTGCCTTCCTCAATGGACCAATCAAGAAAGAGGTCTATGTTGAGCAAACTCCCAGCTTTGAAGGTACTGAGTACCCTAACCATGTATATAAACTCCCAAAGGCGCTTTATGGGCTCAAGCAAGCCCCAAGAGCATGGTATGAATGCCAGCGAGATTTTCTTATCACTAATGGCTTCAAAGTCGGTAAAGCCGATCCTACACTCTTTACTAAAACTGTTGAAAAAGACTTGTTTATATGCCAAATCTATGTTGATGATATTATATTTGGGTCTACTACAAGTCAACTTATGAAGAGTTTATTAGGATCATGATTCAAAAATTCGAGATGTCTATGATGGGGGAGTTGAGATATTTTCTAGGATTTCAAATCAAGCAACTCCAAGAGGGCACCTTCATCAGCCAAACAAAGTACATCCAAGACATACTTAAGAAGTTTGGAATGAAGGATGGTAAACCCATCAAGGCACCCATGGGAACAAATGGGCATCTCAACCTCAACACGGGAGGTAAATCCGTAGATCAAAAGGTATACCGGTCGATGATAGGATCTGTTGGGGACTTGTTCTCAAATGCTTCGAATCAAGAACAAGGCAACACAAAGAATGTTAAATATCAGATGCCCTTCGTTCGCTGAAGCATTATCTCCCCAAGGATTTAATGAACTTCGGACGAAGGCCACGAACATAATATTATGAAGGTTTCACCTTCGTAATTAAATTTACAAAGATAATATAAAGTAATGTAAAAATGTAAAACATCAAAGATAAACATGTCAGAAATAAATGGCATCATTCACATATTCTATCATATGAATATAAGATGTTTGAATACAATGTTTTAAGGTACGTTTATACTTTCGCTTTGACAAGTAATGATTCCCGAGAGATTCACTTGCAATTATCAGAATGCGTGAACAGTAAAGAAATATTGTTCACTATTTATAGGCACAGGACGCAGCCTGTGAAGAATTACAATCATGCCCCTCATAAGAGTTTACAACGTTGACTCAGACCCTTAAGGACTAAAAGGTCATTCTATCTTTAAGTCAGTTCGATCCCCCATCTTCGGACATGCTGTAATACCGAAGCTCCATGAATGGTACCTTTGGCATTACGTTCAAGCAGCTTCAGCCGAATCTGTTTTCTTTCCGCAGGACCTTCGGCGATGAAGCATGGTCCCAACAGTAGCCCCTTCGCGGTGCTAGATCGTTTTTCGTAACGAGCTTGATCCGTGAAAAAAGTCTCTTAGGCTTCAGGAAGCCGAAGGTCCGAAAAACACCTTCCCTGAGCTCGTTGTCGAGAAACGATACAGTTTTCGAGCGCGTAGTAGTCCCACCATGCAGGCTCACTGTTTTGGTCTTTGCGGCCCACCGTGCAGCAGGTGCGAGCAACTGTTTGCCTGGTGTAAAAATCCTAACGATTCACCTTCTTACCTGCAACACTATATAAACAGACAGGTAGGTGTGAAGTTACCACAGCATTCATTGCTATTGCACTGTTTTGCTGCCAAAAATTTAACCATAGCCGAAACCTGACTTTCGCATTCAAACGAAGCTCCAGCTCTGTGCCTGCTTCGTCAGAAGAAGAGCTTCAGAAGAAAGGTTATTAATTTCCAAGAAATTTTTAAGAAATTCAAAATCAAATGGCCAGATTGCGCTCTATTGCTAGGGTTGAGCGCGAAGGAGACGAAGCCGAAGCTGCTGAAACTGTTCCGATTTCTCAAGCGATGAGGCGTTCTGGGCTGGCTCCATCAGAAGACACACCTGCTGCCGAAGCAACGCAATCTGATGTTGAAGAAGTTGGTTCCGAAGATGAGTACAGCTTCGGGATGCCAAGCAAACCTAGTCATTTGGATTTTGGAAAGTCCACCATCTCTGAAGCTGATCTTCCAAAAATGGTGAAGCTGGGCTACTTTAGCGAAGCAAAAAAGAAGCTGGTTCGTTTTGGCGGAGAGGAAACTACTCCAAAGCCGGAAAAGAATGAGGTGGTAGTGTTTAAAAGCTTCTTCAAAGCAGGATTAATATTTCCTTTGAATGGGATGATTGCTGATGTTTTGAAGATTTGGGGTTTACCTTCATCAGCTGACCCCTAATGCCATTGTTAGATTAAGTGTTTATATCTGGGCCCTTCGTAGTCAAGGAGTGGAACCGTTCGGCGAAGGTTTCTGTCGAGTCCATGAACTACACTATCAGACTAAAGCCAGAGGAGATGGTCTTCATGAGAATTTTGGATGTTACAACTTTGCTTATCGTAAAACTTCGAAGTTTCCAGTGATAAGCTACCGAAGCAAATGGCCAGCCGGATGGAAGTCTGAGTGGTTTTATGTTAAAGTTGATAAAGATGAAGATAAATTGGTCCAGAGTCCACTAGAGCTAACCTTCGAAGAAACAAGGCCCCGATGCAACATGATAAGTGGAAGCCCGAGCCAAATTGCTTTGGCTAAATTTCGAATAATTTCAGAACATATTGGCACTAGGGACTTGGTGCAGGAATTTTTGGCTTTTAAAGTGTTCCCAACAATGAGGGATTGGGAGATGCCGAAGCTGGAGGGGGAAAAGAAAAAAGGCGAACTTGTTCGATTACCCTATTACTACAAGTTTAAGAAAAACTTTAAAGAACCCTGCCAGAAATGGTTAGACACAATCGAGATTATGTGCAACGATATCCTTGGAAATTATTCTAAGAAGGAAGATTAGTTGATGACAGCAGCCTTCGGTAGTCGCCCGAAGCGAAGGTTGAATCGGGTGTTAGATGCCTTGAATTTTGACTATCCTGATTACGAGCAATTGGGCGGAGATGCCGGAGGCCCGAAGAGAAAAAGAATTGCCAGCGCCCTTGACGAAGAAAGCACCAAATTGGCCAAAAAGAAAAAGGAAATTTCTGAAAAGCTGAGCCCTGAGCCGAAGGTAGCTGCTTCAAGAAAAAGAAAAATTGCATCTCCGGAACCAAAAACATTGGTCCAAGAGGAGGAAACTCCTGCGACACCTTCTGTTGCCGAAGTAGAAGAAATTCTGAAGGTAATGACTGAGAGCACCTAGAGGGGGGGGGTGAATAGGTGATCCTGTAAAAACTTCAAACTTAAGCCACAAAAACTTGTTAAGCGTTAGCACGATTAATGCCAAGTGGCTAAGGTGAAGTCTCAACAAAACACAATACCACAAGAATCAAGCACAGAGGGACACAGTGGTTTATCCCGTGGTTCGGCCAAGCCAATGCTTGCCTACTTCCACGTTGTGGCGTCCCAACGGACGAGGGTTGCAATCAACCCCTCTCAAGCGGTCCAAAGACCCACTTGAATACCACGTTGTTTTGTTGTTCCTTTCACTATCCCGTTTGCAAGGAATCTCCACAAATTGGAGTCTCTTGCCCTTACAAGTATATGATCACAAAGAAAGCACAGAGTAAGGGAGGGAAGCAACACACACAAATCCACAGCGAAACGCGCACACACACGGCCAAGAATCGAGCTCACAAGAGTTTCACACAGTTCTCACTAGAACAGAGCTCGAAACACTTAGAATGACAATCAAATGCGCAGAGATTGAGTGTGGATGATCAAGAATGCTCAAAGGTTGCTTGTGTGTCTCCTCCATGCGCCTAGGGGCTCCTTTTATAGCCCCAAGGCAGCTAGGAGCCGTTGAGAGCAATTCTGGAAGGCTATCCTGGCCTTCTGTCGACGGGGGCACCGGACAGTCCGGTGCACACCGGACACTGTCCGGTGCCCGATTTGTTTCCTTTTCTGGCGCTTCCGACCGTTGGAAGACTGCCGTAGATCTGCGAGCCGTTGGCGCACCGGACAGTCCGGTGCACACCGGACAGTCCGGTGCCGTCTTCCGACCGTTGGCTCGGCCACGTGTCCCGCGCGGATTGCGCGGCCGACCGTTGGCCCTGGCCGACCGTTGGCTCACTGGACAGTCCGGTGCACACCGGACAGTCCGGTGAATTTTAGCCGTACGCCATCGGCGAATTCCCGAGAGCGGCCAGTTCGAGTCGAGGCAGCCTGGCGCACCGGACACTGTCCGGTGCACACCGGACAGTCCGGTGCTCCAGTCCGAGCTGAGACTTGGCTGCACACAGCCAAGTCTTTCTCTCCCCTTTTCTCTTTTTCTTCTTTCTGTTTCTAACACTTAGACAAATATGTTAGTCCATAAAACCAATGTACTAAGGCTTAGAAACATACCTTTACTTCATGATTTGCACCTTGTTCATCCATGTACACAAATTCACAATTAAACACATGTGTTGGCACTCAATCACCAAAATACTTAGAAATGGCCCAAGGGCACATTTCCCTTTCAATCTCCCCCTTTTTGGTGATTTATGCCAACACTACATAAAGCAACTAGAACAAGTGCAAACTCACTTCAAATAAAATAAATTTAAGTTTTATTCAATTTTGGCATATATGGATCATCCTTTGCCACCACTTGGTTTGTTTTTGCAAATCAAACTCAAATCTCTATCTCTAAGTTAAACACACATGTTGAAGCATAAAGAGAGTCATTCCAAAAGAGATTGATCAAAGATTTCAAAAACTCCCCCTTTTTCCCATAAACAATACTTCTCCCCACAAGAAGCCAACTTTTGACAAGAGAGACAACATAAGAATTTTGACAAATCAAAAACTCTATTCTACTATTTTCAAAATCTCTCAAGTGGTAGCTGATCCATTTAAGTGGTAGCTGATCCATTTATTGCTTTGGCCTTTATTTTCTCCCCCTTTGGCATCAAGCACCAAAACGGGATCAATTGTGGCCCTTTAACCCCATTGCCTCACCAAAATCTTCAATTAAGAGCAAATGGCAATTAGAGTTAATGAGATGGACTTGGAATAAGTTACCCCTCATCGGAGTGCAGTGGAAGTCTTTCATGGGCCAAGTCCACCTTTTTCCTTTCAATTCTCCTTTGTGACTAAAACAGACAAACTCAAGCATATGGTTAGTCTCAAAGGGTCAAGTTGTAACATGTCTCCCCCTAAACATGTGCATCACTTTGCAACGGACTTGTGAGGTCCAGGGAGTGTTTGTACAACTTGAGCACCATAATAAGCAACAAAATGCAGAATGAACATGATCAAAGGCATAAATACATGTATGCTACAATTCAATCCAAGTTCCGCGAATCTAAGACATTTAGCTCACTACGCAGCCTGCAAAAGGTCTTCTCATCTAAAGGCTTGGTAAAGATATCGGCTAGCTGGTTCTCGGTGCTAACATAAAACACTTCGATATCTCCCTTTTGCTGGTGGTCTCTCAAAAAGTGATGCCGGATGTCTATGTGCTTTGTGCGGCTGTGCTCAACAGGATTTTCCGCTATTCGGATAGCACTCTCATTGTCACATAGGAGTGGGACTTTACTCAGATTGTAGCCAAAGTCCCTGAGGGTTTGCCTCATCCAAAGTAGTTGCGCGCAACACTGACCTGCGGCAACATACTCGGCCTCAGCGGTGGATAGGGCAACGGAGGTTTGTTTCTTAGAGTTCCATGACACCAGGGACCTTCCTAAGAATTGGCACGTCCCCGATGTACTCTTCCTATCGACCTTACATCCAGCATAGTCGGAATCTGAGTACCCAATCAAGTCAAAGTTAGACCCCTTTGGATACCAGATCCCGAAGCAAGGCGTAGTGACTAAATATCTAAGAATTCGCTTCACCGCCACCAAGTGACACTCCTTAGGATCGGATTGAAATCTAGCACACATGCATACGCTAAGCATAATATCCGGTCTACTAGCACATAGATAAAGTAAAGACCCTATCATTGACCGGTATGCTTTTTGATCAACGGACTTACCTCCTTTGTTGAGGTCGGTGTGTCCGTCGGTTCCCATCGGTGTCTTTGCGGGCTTGGCGTCCTTCATCCCAAACCGCTTTAGCAGATCTTGCGTGTACTTCGTTTGGGAGATGAAGGTGCCGTCCTTGAGTTGCTTCACTTGGAACCCAAGGAAGTAGTTCAACTCGCCCATCATCGACATCTCGAATTTCTGCGTCATCACCCTGCTAAACTCTTCACAAGACTTTTGATTAGTAGAACCAAATATTATGTCATCGACATAAATTTGGCACACAAACAAATCGCCATTACAAGTCTTAGTGAAAAGAGTTGGATCGGCTTTCCCAACCTTGAAAGCATTAGCAAGTAAGAAATCTCTAAGGCATTCATACCATGCTCTTGGGGCTTGTTTAAGTCCATAGAGCGCCTTAGAGAGCTTACACACGTGGTCGGGGTACCGCTCATCCTCGAAGCCAGGGGGTTGCTCCACGTACACTTCCTCCTTTATTGGCCCGTTGAGGAACGCGCTCTTCACATCCATTTGGTACAACCTGAAAGAATGGTGAGCGGCATATGCTAGCAAGATGCGAATGGATTCTAGCCTAGCCACAGGAGCAAAAGTCTCCTCAAAGTCCAAACCTGCGACTTGGGCATAACCTTTTGCCACAAGTCGAGCCTTGTTCCTTGTCACAACTCCGTGCTCGTCCTGTTTGTTGCGGAACACCCACTTGGTTCCCACAACATTTTGCTTGGGACGAGGCACCAGCGTCCAAACTTCATTGCGCTTGAAGTTGTTGAGTTCCTCCTGCATGGCCAACACCCAATCCGGATCTAGCAAGGCCTCCTCTACCCTGAAAGGCTCAATAGAGGAGACAAAGGAGTAATGTTCACAAAAATTAACTAATCGAGACCGAGTAGTTACTCCCTTGCTAATGTCACCCAGAATTTGGTCGACGGGATGATCCCTTTGAATCATCGCTCGAACTTGGGTTGGAGGTGCCGGTTGCGCTTCTTCCTCCATCACATGATCGTCTTGTGCTCCCCCTTGATCACACGCCTCCTTTTGATGAACCTGTTCATCGTCTTGAGTTGGGGGTTGCACCGTCGTTGAGGAAGAAGGTTGATCTCGTTCATCCTGTTCCTGTGGCCGAATGTCTCCAATCGCCATGGTTCGTATAGCGGCCGTCGGAACATCTTCTTCATCTACATCATCACAATCAACAACTTGCTCTCTTGGAGAGCCATTAGTCTCATCAAATACAACGTCGCTAGAGACTTCAACCAAACCCGATGATTTGTTGAAGACCCTATACGCCTTTGTATTTGAATCATAACCTAATAAAAACCCTTCTACAGCTTTGGGAGCAAACTTAGAATTTCTACCTTTCTTTACTAGAATGTAGCACTTGCTCCCAAAAACACGAAAGTAGGATACATTGGGTTTGTTACCGGTTAGTAGCTCATATGACGTCTTCTTGAGGAGGCGGTGAAGATAGACCCTGTTGATGGCGTGGCAAGCCGTGTTCACGGCTTCCGACCAAAAGCACTCGGGGGTCTTGAACTCTCCAAGCATCGTCCTCGCCATATCGATTAGCGTCCTGTTCTTCCTCTCTACCACACCATTTTGCTGTGGTGTGTAGGGAGCGGAGAACTCGTGCTTGATCCCTTCCTCCTCAAGAAACTCCTCCACTTGAAGGTTCTTGAACTCGGACCCGTTGTCGCTCCTAATCTTCTTCACCTTGAGCTCAAACTCATTTTGAGCTCTCCTGAGGAAGCGCTTGAGGGTCCCTTGGGTTTCAGACTTATCCTGCAAAAAGAACACCCAAGTGAAGCGGGAAAAGTCATCAACAATAACTAAACCATACTTACTTCCTCCTATGCTTAGATAGGCGACGGGTCCGAAGAGGTCCATATGCAGCAGCTCCAGAGGTCTTGACGTGGTCATCACATTCTTGCTGTGATGTGCTCCTCCTACTTGTTTACCTGCCTGACAAGCTGCACAAGGTCTATCTTTTTCGAAATAAACATTTGTTAGACCTATCACGTGTTCTCCCTTTAGAAGCTTGTGGAGGTTCTTCATCCCCACATGTGCTAAGCGGCGATGCCACAGCCAGCCCATGCAAGTCTTAGCCATTAAGCATGCATCTAGACCGGCCTCTTCTTTTGCAAAGTCAACTAAATAAAGCTTGCCGTCTAGTACACCCTTAAAAGCTAGTGAACCATCACATCTTCTAAAGACAGACACATCTACATTTGTAAATAAACAATTATATCCCATTTGACATAATTGACTAACAGATAGCAAATTATATCCAAGACTCTCCACTAAGAATACATTTGAGATAGAATGCTCATTAGAAATTGCAATTTTACCTAACCCTTTTACCTTGCCTTGATTCCCATCACCGAATATAATTGAATCTTGGGAATCCTTATTCTTGACGTAGGAGGTGAACATCTTCTTCTCCCCCGTCATATGGTTTGTGCATCCGCTGTCGATAATCCAGCTTGAACCCCCGGATGCATAAACCTGCAAGGCAAATTTAGGCTTGGGTCTTAGGTACCCAACTCATGTTGGGTCCTGCAAGGTTAGCACAAATGTCTTTAGGGACCCAAATGCAAGATTTATCTCCCTTGCATCTAGCCCCTAATTTCCTAGCAACTACCTTCTTACCCTTTCTACAAATAGCAAAGGGAGCATTACAAGCATAATAAATGGTAGAAGGTTCATTCACTACTTTCCTAGGAGCATGAATAACATTCTTTCTAGGTACATGAGCAATATCTCTCCTAGGCATATGTACAACATTTTTCCTACACATATCTCTATCATGCTTATAAGACGAACTAGAAGCAATCATGGCATGGGAATCATAAACATGTGAATCAAAATGATTATAAGCATGTCTCCTATCATAATACATAAAAGCATGATTCTTTTTAGCATTACTAGCCATAGGGGCCTTCCCCTTCTCCTTGACGAAGATGGGAGCCTTATGGCTTGTTAAGTTCTTGGCTTCCCTCTTGAAGCCAAGCCCATCCTTAATTGAGGGATGTCTTCCAATTGTATAGGCATCCCTTGCAAATTTTATCTTTTCAACTTCACTCTTGCTAGTCTTAAGTTGGGCATTAAGACTAGCCACTTCATCTTTTAGTTTTGAAATTGAAACTAAGTGTTTGCTACAAGTGTTAACATCAAAATCCTTACACCTAGTGCAAATTGTAACATTTTCAACACAAGACTTAGATTTATTTGTTACTTCTAATTTAGCATTTAAATCATGGTTAACACTTTGTAAAGTAGCAATGGTTTCATGACAGGAAGATATTTCACTAGAAAGCACTTCATTTCTTTTCACTTCTAAAGCATATGATTTTTGTGCCTCTACAAACTTATCATGTTCATCATACAATAAATCCTCTTGCTTTTCTAAAAGCCTATCCTTTTCATTCAAAGCATCAATTAATTCATTGATTTTATCTATCTTAGATCTATCTAAGCCCTTGAACAAGCATGAGTAATCTATGTCATCATCACTAGACTCACTATCACTAGAAGAAGCATAAGTGGAGTCTTGAGTACTTACCTTCTTCTCCCTTGCCATAAGGCAAGTGAGACGCTCGTTGGGGAAGAGAGCCGATTTGTTGAAGGCAGTGGCGGCGAGTCCTTCGTTGTCGGAGTCGGACGAAGAGCAATCCGAGTCCCACTCCTTTCCTAGATGTGCCTCGCCCTTTGCCTTCTTGTATTGCTTCTTCTTCTCTCTTTTGTTCCCCTTTTCCTGGTCACTTTCATTATCGGGACAGTTAGCGATAAAATGACCAAGCTTACCGCACTTGAAGCATGAGCGCTTCTCCTTTGTCTTGGTCTTGCTTGGCTGCCCCTTGCGACCATTTAGCGCCGTCTTGAACCTTTTGATGATGAGAGCCATTTCTTCATCATTGAGTCCGGCCGCCTCAACTTGCGCCACCTTGCTAGGTAGCGACTCCTTGCTCCTCGTTGCCTTTAGAGCAATGGGTTGAGGCTCGTGGAGTGGTCCGTTCAACGCGTCGTCGACGTATCTTGCCTCCTTGATCATCATCCGTCCGCTCACGAACTTTCCAAGTACTTCCTCGGGCGTCATCATCGTGTACCTGGGATTCTCACGAATATTGTTCACGAGATGAGGATCAAGAACGGTAAAGGACCTGAGCATTAGGCGGACGACATCGTGATCCGTCCAACGCGTGCTTCCGTAGCTCCTTATTTTGTTGATAAGGGTCTTGAGCCGGTTGTACGTCTGAGTTGGCTCCTCTCCCCTTATCATGGCGAACCGTCCAAGCTCGCCCTCCACCAACTCCATCTTGGTGAGCATGGTGATGTCGTTCCCCTCGTGAGAGATCTTGAGGGTGTCCCATATCTGCTTGGCATTGTCCAAGCCGCTCACCTTATTGTACTCTTCCCTGCACAAAGATGCTAAGAGAACAGTAGTAGCCTGTGCATTTTTATGAATCTGTTCATTTATAAGCATAGGGCTATCCGAGCTATCGAATTTCATTCCGTTCTCCACAATCTCCCATATGCTAGGATGGAGAGAGAATAAGTGACTACGCATTTTGTGACTCCAAAATCCGTAGTCCTCTCCATCAAAGTGTGGGGGCTTGCCGAGTGGAATGGAGAGCAAATGTGAATGTGAACTTTGCGGAATACGCGAATAATCAAAAGAAAAGTTTGAGTTAACCGTCTTTTGTTTGTAGTCGTTGTGGTCCTCATCCTTTTGGGAAGAAGTAGACTCGTCGCTGTCGTAGTAGACGATCTCCTTGATGCGCCTTGTCTTCTTCTTCTTCCCTTCCTTCCGTCTTTGGCCCGAGCCGGAGTCGGTAGGCTTGTCGTCCTTCGGCTCGTTGACGAAGGTCTCCTTTTCTTTGTCGTTGATCACTATACCCTTCCCCTTAGGATCCATCTATTCGGGCGGTTAGTCCCTTTGTGAATAGAACGGCTCCGATACCAATTGAGAGCACCTAGAGGGGGGGTGAATAGGTGATCCTGTAAAAACTTCAAACTTAAGCCACAAAAACTTGTTAAGCGTTAGCACGATTAATGCCAAGTGGCTAAGGTGAAGTCTCAACAAAACACAATACCACAAGAATCAAGCACAGAGGGACACAGTGGTTTATCCCGTGGTTCGGCCAAGCCAATGCTTGCCTACTTCCACGTTGTGGCGTCCCAACGGACGAGGGTTGCAATCAACCCCTCTCAAGCGGTCCAAAGACCCACTTGAATACCACGTTGTTTTGTTGTTCCTTTCACTATCCCGTTTGCAAGGAATCTCCACAAATTGGAGTCTCTTGCCCTTACAAGTATATGATCACAAAGAAAGCACAGAGTAAGGGAGGGAAGCAACACACACAAATCCACAGCGAAACGCGCACACACACGGCCAAGAATCGAGCTCACAAGAGTTTCACACAGTTCTCACTAGAACAGAGCTCGAAACACTTAGAATGACAATCAAATGCGCAGAGATTGAGTGTGGATGATCAAGAATGCTCAAAGGTTGCTTGTGTGTCTCCTCCATGCGCCTAGGGGCTCCTTTTATAGCCCCAAGGCAGCTAGGAGCCGTTGAGAGCAATTCTGGAAGGCTATCCTGGCCTTCTGTCGACGGGGGCACCGGACAGTCCGGTGCACACCGGACACTGTCCGGTGCCCGATTTGTTTCCTTTTCTGGCGCTTCCGACCGTTGGAAGACTGCCGTAGATCTGCGAGCCGTTGGCGCACCGGACAGTCCGGTGCACACCGGACAGTCCGGTGCCGTCTTCCGACCGTTGGCTCGGCCACGTGTCCCGCGCGGATTGCGCGGCCGACCGTTGGCCCTGGCCGACCGTTGGCTCACCGGACAGTCCGGTGCACACCGGACAGTCCGGTGAATTTTAGCCGTACGCCGTCGGCGAATTCCCGAGAGCGGCCAGTTCGAGTCGAGGCAGCCTGGCGCACCGGACACTGTCCGGTGCACACCGGACAGTCCGGTGCTCCAGTCCGAGCTGAGACTTGGCTGCACACAGCCAAGTCTTTCTCTCCCCTTTTCTCTTTTTCTTCTTTCTGTTTCTAACACTTAGACAAATATGTTAGTCCATAAAACCAATGTACTAAGGCTTAGAAACATACCTTTACTTCATGATTTGCACCTTGTTCATCCATGTACACAAATTCACAATTAAACACATGTGTTGGCACTCAATCACCAAAATACTTAGAAATGGCCCAAGGGCACATTTCCCTTTCAATGACTGAACCCTTGCCTGTCAAGCTAAGTCCGCTGGCGCCGCAACTGACGAAGTTTTTTCAGAAGGACAAAGAAGCTTCGGTAGCAGAAAGCCCTGTAAAGCCGAGAAAACGAAGAATTATCCAAGTAACAGATGTGATTCATCAGACACCGCCACCGGCAATGGAGTCAAAAATTGTTTTTGTCGAGACCGCTGAAGCCGAAGGCGCCGCAGCCGAAGCTACCGGAATGAAAACCATTGAAGCTGAAACCGGTGAAGCCGAAGCTACTGGGGCCGAAGCTGGGACCACCGAAGATTCGAACCTGGAAACCACACTTGAGGATATTGATAATATTCTTCTGAAAATGGCTGAAGAAGAAGCTGCTGTGACTGCGGTGAACACGGCAACTGAAAAGGGAAAAGAGCAGATTGTTGACATTTTGGAAGAAGGAAATTTCAACTTTCAAGATTTGCTTGGACAAGAGTTAACAGGCGCCGAAAAAGAAGAGCTGAAAAAATATGCCATATCTTGCGGATATAAACCAGGGTCTATGCTATTTGGTGGGGTCAACGAAGGGAAGCTAAGATGCCTTCGGAATCGCACCGAGGCCAAAATTGTTAGAACCTTCTCCAAAAGTGTTGGCCTGCCGAAGATAGAAGCGGAGCTTTGCAGGTACCAGCGACGACATATCGCCGGTAGTTTGCTCTATGCTAATTTCAAGGTAAAAAAGTATCGATTTTTTATTATTATATATTTCTTATTTTGAATTAAGTTGTTTTCTGACGAAGGTTGTTTTGGCAGAGTATACTTCTAAGTAAAGTGCTAAGAATGCAGCAAGATCTTGAGGATGAGAAGAACGAAGTTATTATCAAAGATCTAGAAAGCAAAGTCAAAAATTACGAAGCTGCTCTGACGGAAAAAGACTCCGCTATTCAGGATCTTAAAATCAAAGTTAAAGATTACGAAGCTGCCATGGAAAAGAAAGACTTCGTCATTCAATCTTTGGAAGGTTCACTGGCTGAAGCCCAAGCCGAAAATAGCAAGTTAAACAATGAATTACTCAATCAGTCAGAAAAATATGAGCACGAAAAGGAGAAACTTGAAGCAAGTCTCAAGACTGAGGTCGAGAAAATTCAAATTTGCAAAAATTATTGAAGGATCTCTAAGAGAAATGCCTAAATTTCGGCAGCCGATGCGTGCAGCGGCTGAAGGACGTATTTCACTCTATCGGAGCCAGTTCTGAAAAATTTTCACCTTCAGTCGAAAACCTGCCCAGCACCTTGGAACATATTGAAGGCGAGGTTGATGCTCTTGACGAAGTTATTGGTGGGCATGCCGATTTCTGCGCCCTGGTAGCTTCTCGAGGCACAGCTGCCGCTTTTCTGAAGGCTGGCTGTACTCATGGAAAAATTGTGAATAGACCGAACTTTAGCTTGTCAGCAGCAGACTTGATTGATATCCCGAGCCTAGCCCGAAGCATCGGAAATAGATTTATGACCCAGATTTGGGTAAACGACGCGCGAAGGATGGCTGGTGACGAAGCTCGAAGTCACCTTAAGCCGGTAAGAAACTTATATTTGTTACTTTTTCCTTCTCCTTGAAATTTGCACCTTTCTTATTCTGCTCTTTAATATTTGCAGGATGACGAAGCTGAAGTATGACGAAGCTGAAGTATGACGACCTGAAGCTTGATAGTTGCTATAATAGACTTTCCTACAAAAAATTCTGAAGGGATCTTTGTAATATAATTATGGAAAAAACTTATGTAAATTTGTACATACCTTGTAATATATTTTGTCTCCTTTATCCGTGTACAATCTGCTTTGCTGTGGACGAAACTTCTCTTTTTGAGCCGAAGGCGAAAAACACCTTCCCTTCTTTTCGTACACAACGAAGCATGAAAAATTTTCTCCTTCTTCGAAATTTTTCCTCATTGCCGAAGCATCTGTCTTTTTTGTGTGGTATGATGATGATTCTATATATGTCTAAATGAATGTTTATGAATGCAAATGACATGATGTAATGTATTGTGCAAATGAATGTCGAAACACATATTCAAAAACCATAATCATAGCCCTTCATCCCCTTGGGAATGATTCAAATCTTCTGGCCGTTTACTTTTCGGCTTCACCGTTTACTTTTCAGTGTATCAGCGTTGACTTTTTGCTGTAAGCCTCCTTTAGGAGCTTCTTCGCCTTTTACTTTCAGCGGAATCAGCGTTGACTTTTCGCTGTAAGCCTCCCTTAGGAGCTTCTTTGCCTTTTACTTTCAGCGGAATCAGCGTTGACTTTTCGCTGTAAGCTCTGCATTCCCTTAGGAACAACTTTTGAGCTTCTCCCTATTTTCTTTTCTTTTTCCTTTTGGATTTACATTTACATTTTTGGGGGATATCACTCTTATAGAATTAAAATAAGGAAAATTACATGTTGTGGCCCCATTAAAAACCTTTCTCCCCCTTTGGAAAGGAAAAGGGTGCCACAAAAAAGAACAGAAAAAGAAAATTACATCAAGCTAAACATAATATCGCCGAAGCTCATCTGCATTCCATGATCTAGGAATGTCGTTGCCGTCCATATCCTTCAATCTATAGGAACCGGGTCTTGACGAAGATGCTACCAAAAAAGGTCCTTCCCACTTCAGCTGTAATTTGCCTACTGTCTCAGGGTTGGCTATTCTTCGAAGCACCAAGTGTCCTGGCTCAATGTTCTTCAGCCTAACCTTTCTGTCACACCATTTTATTGTTTCAGCTTGATATTTGTTGATGTTTTCCACAGCTTGAAGCCTGATCCCTTCTATAGCATCTTTCTCCACAGAATGATCAACTGCATCTTCGCCTTCTGTCGAAGCTACTGTTCTTATTGATCCTGCTTTGGCTTCTTCCGGGGTTATTGCTTCGTCACCAAACAATAGTTTGAATGGCGTAAAACCTGTTGATCTTGACACTGTTGTGTTATGGCTCCACACCACTTTGATTAATTCTTCTGGCCACTTTCCCCTGGGCTGATTGAAGATTAGCTTCATTATCCCTGTCATTATGATCCCATTAGCTCTTTCAACAAGTTCGTTTGACTCCGGATGTCGAACTGATGCAAAATGGATCCTCGTGCCAATTTGATCGCAAAATTCTCTGAAAGCTTCAGAATCAAACTGTGTCCCATTATCCACAGTAATGGCCTTCAGCACTCCGAAGCGACAAACAATATTTTGCCAGAAAAACTTTTGAATAGTAACCGAAGTTATTGTGGCTAAAGGCTTTGCCTCAATCCACTTAGAAAAATATTCCACTGCCACTACAACATATCTTAAGTTCCCCTATGCTGGTGGTAATGGACCTAGCAAATCAAGGCCCCACCTTTGCAACGGCCAAGTGGGTTGTATTAATTGAGTTAAAAACGAAGGTTGTTTTTGATCTCTTGCACATTTCTGACAACCTTCGCACTTTTGAACTAAATCCGCTGCATCCGAAGCTGCCTTTGGCCAATAAAATCCTTGATGAAAAACTTTTCCGAGCAAAGGCCTAGATCCAATGTGAGATCCACACAGGCCTGCGTGTATTTCCTTCATCAATTCTATGCCTTCGGCTCTGGATAAACACTTGAGTAACGGGGAACATACCCCCCGCTTGTATAATTCCCCTTCTATTATGACATATGGTCGAGCTCTTGCTTCTATCCTCCTGTTATAGGCTTCGTCATCTGAAAGAAAATTGCCCTGAAGAAAAGAGATGATCTCAGTTCTCCAATCTTCACTATAAACAGGGGATATGTTGAGAACTGCTCTTTCAAGAAGCTCGACCGAAGGTGCTTTTATTGTTTCGAAAAATACTTCCGAAGGTAAGGGCAGCCCCTGTGCTGCTGACTTGGCTAATAGATCAGCATATTCATTTTCTCCACGAGGAATATTTTTAACAGAGAATCCTTCAAAGGAAGCCTCAATCCCTTTTGTTGAGACTAGACAGCCAAGAAATTTCCCTTTCTTCACTCCGAAGACACATTTTTCTGGGTTCAACTTTAAACCAGCCTGTCTAAAATTAGCGAAGGTCTCCTGCAGATCAGCAATGTGATTATCTTGCTTCGTGCTTTTTACAATGATATCATCAACATAAGTTAGCACATTTCTGCCTATCTGGGAATGAAGAACCTCCGCTGTCATTCTGCTGAAGCTTCCTCCAGCATTCTTAAGCCCCTCAGGCATCCGAAGGTAACAATATGTTCCACTAGGGATTATGAAGCTGGTTTTCGGTTCATCCTCCTTCTTCATCCAAATTTGGTGATAGCCTGAATAACAATCCAGTAGACTCATAAGCTCTGATGAAGCTACTGCATCAACTAGGGAATCTATCCTTGGCAATGGAAACTTGTCCTTCGGACAGGCTTTATTGAGATCAGTAAAATCGATACACATTCTCCATTTACCATTGGCCTTCTTTACCATAACAGTGTTAGCCAACCATTCTGGGTATTTTACCTCTCTGATAACTCCGGCACTGAGGAGTCTTTTCACTTCATTCCGAGCACCTTCGGCCTTGTCATCAGACATCTTCCGAAGCCTCTGCTTTCTGGGTCTGAAAGATGGATCAACATTGAGCGAGTGCTCAATAACATCCCTGTTAACTCCGCAAAGATCATTAGCTGACCAAGCAAAAACATCTTTATTGTTGAACAAAAACCTTATCAAGGTTTTCTCCTGTTCTTTGGACAGTTGAGATCCCAATAGCACCTTCTGCTCTGCTATGTCCTCACATAAGAGCATGGGCTTCGGCTGATCAGCCGAAGCAACTTTTTCCCTTCTGAACTTGTATTGCTCACAAGCTTCAGCTCCATCTATATTATGGATTGCTTTTGAGTTTGTCCAATTTCCTTCGGCCCTTCTGGCAGCTTCCTGACTTCCATGAATAGCAATGGGCCCTTGTTCCGAAGGTATTTTCATTTAAAGATAAGCTGGATGAAGAATTGCTTCGAAGGCATTGAGAGTACCACGACCAATGATTGCATTGTACGGGTATTCCATGTCAACAATATCAAACACAACTTGTTCAGTCCTTGTGTTGTTGATAAATCCGAAGGTCACTGGCATTGTAATTTTTCCAAGTGCCACGATCTGCCTTCCTCCGAAGCCACAAAGGGGATGTGTGGCATCATGGATTTTGTCTTCGGGCTCTTGCATCTGTCTGAAGGCCTTAGCAAATATGATATCAGCTGCGCTGCCTGTATCAACCAAAACATTGTGGACCAGAAATCCTTTGATCACACAAGAGATAACCATAGCATCGTTGTGTGGGTAATCCTTGAGTTGGAGATCCTCTTGGGAGAAGGTAATCGGAATGTGAGACCATCTTAACTTGATGAAGCGTCCCTGCACCCCGACATGCTGTACCCTTCTCTGTGCCTCCTTCTTCTGTTTCTTGTTAGCTGGCTCTGAGCATGAACCGCCTGTTATCGGGAGTACCAGCTTCGGAGCCGAAGCTGCTCCAACTTGATTGTTGAACGAAGCCATCAGCTCAAAAAAGTGGAAGTGAGTTCACCGGAGGTGGGCGCCAATGTTGGGGACTTGTTCTCAAATGCTTCGAATCAAGAACAAGGCAACACAAAGAATGTTAAATATCAGATGCCCTTCGTCCGCTGAAGCATTATCTCCCCAAGGATTTAATGAACTTCGGACGAAGGCCACGAACATAATATTACGAAGGTTTTACCTTCGTAATTAAATTTACAAAGATAATATAAAGTAATGTAAAAATGTAAAACATCAAAGATAAACATGTCGGAAATAAATGGCATCATTCACATATTCTATCATATGAATATAAGATGTTTGAATACAATGTTTTAAGGTACGTTTATACCTTCGCTTTGACAAGTAATGATTCCCGAGAGATTCACTTGCAATTATCATAATGCGTGAACAGTAAAGAAATACTGTTCACTATTTATAGGCACAGGACGCAGCCTGTGAAGAATTACAATCATGCCCCTCATAAGAGTTTACAACGTTGACTCAGACCCTTAAGGACTAAAAGGTCATTCTATCTTTAAGTCGGTTCGATCCCCCATCTTCGGACATGCTGTAATACCGAAGCTCCATGAATGGTACCTTCGGCATTACGTTCAAGCAGCTTCAGCCGAAGTTGTTTTCTTTCCGCAGGACCTTCGGCGATGAAGCATGGTCCCAACAGGATCTTTACTCTACTTATGTGCATCTCAACCGGATATTATGCTTTCTGTATGCATGTGTGCAAGGTTCCAAGCTGATCCTAAGGAAGTTCACCTTAGGGCCGTGAAGAGAATCATGAGATATTTAGTTTACACTCCTAAGTTTGGGCTTTGGTACCCCAAGGGATCCACTTTTGACTTAATATGATATTTCGATACTAATTGGGCAGGGTGTAAAATTGATAGGAAGAGCACATCAGAGACTTGTCAGTTTCTGGGGAGATCCCTGGTGTCTTGGGCTTCAAAGAAACAAAACTCAGTAGCTCTTTCCACCACCGAAGCCAAGTATATTGTCACAGGCCATTATTGCGCGCAATTACTTTGGATGAGGCAAACCCTTAGGGACTATGGCTACAAATTGAGCAAAGTCCCTCTCCTATGTGACATTGAGAGTGCAATCTGTATGGCGGATAATCCCGTTGAACACAGCCGCACTAAGCACATAGACATTCGGTATCACTTTCTGAGAGATCACCAACAAAGGGGGGATATCGAAATAGCTTATGTAAACACCAAGAATCAATTAGCCGATGTCTTTACCAAGCCACTAGACGAGAAAACCTTTAGCAAACTTAGAAATGAGCTAAAGATTCTTGATTCTTAGAATTTTGATTGAAACATTGCACACATAGCTTATTTATATACCTTTGATCATGTCTCTTTCATTTGGTGCAAATACATATATCTTATCATTCTTGTACCAAGGCTACGACTAATGTATTTTCAAGTGTATTTCTATACTAAGTCGTAGATTGAAAGGGAAATGGAGTCTTCGCCAAAGAACAAGGCTTCCACTCCAACTCTGACCGTATCAACTACCTTTGCCGTTGCTCCTCCAAACACTCAATTGGTATAATTCTTCACTCTTATTTACTCATACCAATGGGGAGAAAGTGTCAAAGGGCTCTCAAAGTCTCCGTTTTTGGCGATTAATGCCAAAGGGGGAGAGAATATTAAGCCTAAAGCAAAAGGACCGCACCACCATAATTTCAAAAAATTTCGAAATAAAGCTTTAATTGATATTTGGCAATTTCTCAACTGTATCCATGCTTCACTTGTCTTGAGAAAGCAAAATTTCAATTGATATCTAAATAATGGTAATCTCTTTAATTGATATCTTTAAAGATCAATTTCCAATTAGTATCTATTTCAAAACCCTCTTGAAAGCTAAGAGGAGAATTTCATTGAGGGGGAGTTTTATTTAGTCAAAGAAAAAACATTTGAAATAGGGGGAGAAATTTCATATCTTGAAAATGCTTCTTGCAATCTTATTCATATACCTTTGACTATTTGCAAAAAAAAAATTGAAAATATTTTTCCAAAAGAATTTGCAAAAACAAAACAAGTGGTGCAAATATGGTCCAAAATGGTAAATAAAAGAAAAGCAATCCATTCATATCTAGTGAGATTATCAATTGTTTTAATTCCAAGTAACCTATGCACTTACTATATGCAAACTAGTTCATTTCTGCACTTTATATATTTGCTTTGGTTTGTGTTGGCATCAATCACCAAAAAGGGGGAGATTGGAAGGGAAATAGGGTTAACATTTTCCTACAATTAAATTTGGTGGTTGAATGTCCAACACAAACACATGGACTAACTAGTTTGTCTAGAATTCATGTATTATAGGTGCATAAGGTTCAACACAAACCAATAAAAGATTCAAGTTAGGGACTCAATTTGAAACGAAGCAAAGAACATGACTGTGCTGAGAATTGGCGCACCGGACTGTCCGGTGTGCCATCGGACAGTGTCCGGTGTGCCATCGGACAGTGTCCGGTGCACCACCGGATAGTGTTCGGTGCACCAGGACCGTACAAGTGCCAACCAGCCACTCTCGGGAAAATAAAGGCGCACTCCACTATAATTCACCGGACTGTCCGGTGTGCCACCGGACTGTCCAGTGAGTCAGCGGGCAACAGCTACCCAGCACCAATGGTCGACTCTACAAAGTGCTACAATGCGTGAACAGTGCGCGGCAGAAGTCAGAGCATAAAGTCTGAGGGACACCGGACTGTCCGGTGTGGCACCGGACTGTCCATTGCCGCAAGAAGACAAAGCTCTAACGGTCGACCGAGCTTCGAACCCTAACGGTTGGGTGACGTGGTGGCTCATCGGACAGTGAACAGGACCTGTCCGGTGGCGCACCGGAATGTCCGATGCGCCCATCGCCAGCAGCCTCCCAACAGCTACCTTGGTGGTTGAGGGCTATAAATACCCCTAACCACCACAACTTCAAGCATCCAAGTTTTCTGAAGATCACATTCAATATAAGAGCTAGTGCATTCACTCCAAGACACATTTCCAAAGATCAAATCTTCTCCAAGTCTAGAATTCATTCCAACCACCTAGTGACTTGAGAGAGTGTGTGTTCGTGTTCATTTGAGCTCTTGTTGCTTAGATCGCTTTCTTCCTTTCTCACTCTTGTTCCCAAGTGACTTGTAATCAAAGCAAGAGACACCTAAGTGTGTGGTGGTCCTTGCGGGGTCTAAGTGACCCATTTGATTAAGGAGAAGGCTCACTCGGTCTAAGTGACCGTTTGAGAGAGGGAAAGGGTTCAAAGAGACCTGGTCTTTGTGACCACCTCAACGGGGACTAGGTTCTTTAGAACTGAACCTTGGTAAAACAAATCACTGTGTTCATTCGCTTGATTTCCATTTGATTTGTTTCCCCCTCTCTCCCAGACTTGAATTTAATTCTAACGCTAACCTCGGCTTGTAGTGTGTGTTTTAAGTTATAAATTCTAGGTTACGCCTATTCACCCTCCTCTACGCGACTTTCAGGTACAACATGTCGGAGTACAAGGATCCTTTATCAAGTCCAAGTGGTCACACATACCATTCACCTTCTCCTTGGAGGACCTTCAGCTCTAGGATTATCCTCATAATGATGCAATGGTCATATCTTGTGTCATCAAGGGTTTCTGGTTCACAACGTCCTTGTGGACACAAGTAGTGCAGCAGATATTATCTTTGCAAAAGCTTTCAGGCAGATGCAAGAGCAGGATGATAAGATACATGACGCAACACATCCCCTCTGTGGTTTCAGAGGGAGGCAGATAGTGGCACTTGGAAAGATAACAATGCCGATTACCTTCGGCTATGTTCACAATACAAGGACAGAGCAAGTTGTCTTCGACATTGTTGATATGGAATATCCTTACAATGCAATCATTGGTCGAGGAACATTAAACGCTTTCGAAGCAATACTCCATCCAGCATATCTATGCATGAAGATACCATCAGATCAAGGTCCCATAGTTGTGTATGGAAGTCAAGAGGATGCTAGGAGGGTCGAAGGGAACTAGACAGATTCAAAGGCCATCCACAACATAGACGAAGCCGAAGCTCATCAATAGTATAAGTATAATAGAGACAAGGCTGCCTCAGCAGACCAACCGAAGCCCATGCTTCTATGCGAAGACATAGCTGAGTAGAAGGGGCTATTGGGATCTCAATTGTCTGATGAACAAGAGAAAACCATGTTGAGGTTTCTGTTCAACAATAAGGATGTCTTTGCTTAGTTATCCAATGATCTTTGTGGTGTTAACAGAGATGTTATCGAGCATTCACTTAATGTAGATCCGGCTATCAGGCCAAGAAAGTAGAAGCTTCGGAAGATGTCCGATGACAAAGCCGAAGGTGCATAAAACGAAGTTAAAAGGCTTCTGAGTGTCGGAGTAATTAGAGAGGTAACATATCCAGAGTGGCTGGCCAATACTGTGATGGTGAAGAAGGCTAATGGAAAGTGGAGGATGTGCATTGATTTTATAGATCTCAATAAGGCATGTCCGAAAGATGAGTTCCCTTTGCCAAGAATAGACTCCCTAGTGGACGCCGCAGCCACCTCAGAGCTCATGAGTCTATTGGACTGCTATTCAAGCTACCATCAAATTTGGATGAAGAAAAAAGACAAGCCCAAAACAAGCTTCATAACCCCAAGTGGGACCTACTGCTACCTTCGGATGCCTGAGAGGCTCAAGAATGTTGGAGGAAGCTTCATTAGAATGACAACTAAAGTTCTTTGCTCGCAAATTGGCAGGAATGTTCTAACATATGTTGATGATATTATAGTTAAAAGTACTAAGCAAGAAAATCACATCGCTGATCTACAAGAAACATTTGCCAATTTTAGAAAGGCAGGTCTCAAGCTCAACCCAGAAAAATATGTTTTCGGGGTGAAGAAGGGGAAGTTTCTTAGGTGTCTCGTGTCAATAAAGAGAATTGAGGCAAACCCAAACAAGATAGAAGCAATACTTCGGATGGAGCCACCAAAGTCAAGAAAAGGCGCCCAAAGGCTGACAGAAAGATTGGCTTCATTGAACGGATTCATTTCAAGATCGGCAGAAAGGAACTTGCCATTCTTTGAAGTATTGAAGTCAGCCAAAGTCTTCCAGTGGGGACCAAATTAGCAAAAGGCTTTCGAAGAGCTGAAGCAGTACTTAATAGAGCTGACAACTTTAACCCCACCTTCGTCAGAAGCCCCATTGTTGTTGTATGTAGCTGCTTCTCACGCTGCAGTTAGTGCAGCGTTGGTACAAGAAAAGCAAGATGGCCAAGCAAAGAAGCAAGTGCCAGTATACTTCGTCTCTAAAGTACTTAGTCAATCAAAAAAATTACATAGAGTTGGAGAAGGTACTATATGCTGTATTGATGGCCTCAAGGAAGCTTCAACACTATTTCCAGTCATACCATATCATAGTACCTTCTTCTCAGCCTCTCAAGGATATAATAAGAAACAGAGAAGTCACAGGAAGAGTTGCGAAGTGGGCTACAGAGCTGAATGAATTTACCATAGATTATGTTCATAGGTCTTCAATTCAATCTCAGGCGTTAGCAGATTTCATCATTGATTGGACGCCAGGGGCTTAGGACAAAGAAAGAATAAAAGATGATGAAGCTTGGACAATGTTTTGTGATGGGTCATGGGGAACCTTCGATGTAGGAGCAGCTGTCATTCTAATTTCACCATCTAAGATCAAAACCTGCTACGTAGCAAGGCTGGAGTCAATTGCATAAATAACATTGCAGAGTATGAAGCCCTTCTCTTGGGGCTTCGAAAGCTTAAGGCAATGGGAATAAGAAGGGCAATCCTCAAATCTGACTCACAAGTTATTACAGGCCACATTGACAAAAGCAGCAAAGCAAGAGATCCGAAGCTTGAGAAATATCTCGATACAGTCCAAAGAATGGAAGCCTCTTTCGAAGGTTTCTCTATAAAGAATATCCCAAGAGGAGAAAATGAGCATGCAAACCTATTAGCCAAATCAGTGGCACAGGGGCTCCCATTATCTTCGAAAGTATTTTTTGAAATAATAAAAGCACCTTCGGTTAAGCTCATGGAGCGGCCCTATGTAATCATAGAAGGAGAATTGTATAACCAAGGAGTTTGTTCCCCATTATTGAAATGTTTGTCTGGAACCGAAGGTCAAGAGCTAATGAAGGAGATACATACAGGACTGTGTGGAGCTCATATTGGATCTAGGCCTTTACTTGGAAAGGTTTTCAGACAAGGAATTTATTGGCCAAAGGCAGCTTCAGATGCAGCGGATTTAGTTCAAAAATGTGAAAACTGCCAAAAGTGTTAGCGAGACCAAAAACAACCTTCGTATCTAACTCAGCTAATCCAGCCCACTTGGCCATTGTAAAGGTGGGGCCTAAATTTATTAGGCCCACTTCCACCAGCGTAAGAAAATTTAAAATACGTTGTGGTAGCGGTGGAATACTTTTCAAAGTGGATTGAAGCTAAACCTTTAGCTACAATCACTTTGACCAGGGTTCAAAAGTTTTTCTGGTAGAATATTGTTTGTCGCTTCGGTGTGCCGAAGGCCATTACAGTATGCGACGGAACTCAATTTGATGTCGAAACATTTAAAGCTTTTTGTAACCAAATCGGTACAAAAATACATTTTGCATCAGTGAGACATCTAGAATCAAATGGACTGGTAGAGCGAGCTAATGGAATCATAATAACAGGGATAATGAAGTCAATCTTCAATCAGCCAAAGGGAAAGTGGCCAGATGAGTTAATAAAAGTGGTATGGAACCACAACACTGTTGTCCCAAGGTCAACAGGTTTTACCCCATTCAAGATTTTGTTCGGTGATGAAGCAATAACACCGGAAGAAGCAAGAACGGGTTCAATAAGGACACTAGCTTCGGCAGAAAACGAGGAGGATTGTAAGATAACAAGAGACACCATAGAAGAGACCAGACTTCAGACAATAGATCATATCAATAAATATCAAGCCGAAACTGTCAATTGGCATGACCGAAAGGTGAGATTAAAAAACATCAAGCCAGGACACTTGGTACTTCGGAGAATGGCCAACCCGGGTACACTGGGAAAACTTCAGCTCAAATGGGAAGGTCCTTTCTTGGTGGTATCTTCGTCAAAACCTGGATCTTACAGGTTGAAAGACATGGATGGAAACGACATTCCAAGATCATGGAATGGAGATGAGCTTCGGAGATATTATGTGTAAATTTTGTAATTTTCTTATTTTTCCCTTGTGGCACCCTTTTCCTTTCAAGAGGGGAGAAAGGTTTTTAATAGGGCCATAAGTTGTAATTTTTATTTTTTGTGCACCCTGTGCAATACAAGGGCCAAATTCCCCCACATGTAAAATGTAAGGATCTAGGATTACACCGTCGAGTGTAAAAAAGTATGAAGAAGCTCCAAAGTCGTTCCTAAGGGGATGCAGAGCTAGAATGCCACCTAAGTAAAAGGTGAAGAAGCTCCAAAGTCGTCCCTAAGGAGATGCAGAGCTTAAATGCCACCTAAGTAAAAGGTGAAGAAGCTCCAAAGTCGTTCCTAAGGGGATGTAGAGCTTAGCTCCAAAGTCGTTCCCAAGGGAATGCAGAGCTGAACAACCACCTAAATACAAGGTGAAGAGACTCCAAAGTCGTTGCTAAGGGGATGCAGAGTCTAGGTGTGTGTTCGTGTGAGTTCATTACTTTCGGCATACATTTGCATACTTCATCACATCATCTCTTGCATTCATACAAACATACATTAGGCATTTGTAGTTTCATCATCATGACATAAAGCATAAAGCATTAACAAGAAAAACGTGGGTTCCTGCCTTCAATGAGAAAACGCTTCGAATACACGAAGAGGCTTCGTCTCAAATGAAATTTCATTGTATACGAGAAGTGCTTCGATGTGAACGAAAAGAAGGGAATGTGTTTTTCGCCTTTGTCTCAAAAAGCTACGAGCATTGGTTTCGTCCACAGCAAAGCAGATGACACAAGAATGAAAGGTAAAATAGCATTACAAAACATTTACAAATATTTACAACTATCCATTTACATTCAATTACAACTCTTTGTCAAATAATACATTTTTCTTGCACAAAGAATTTCCAAAAGGTGTTTTTACAGATGCTAACACAAGGAGCTTCTAAAGTTTTCTTCAATGGATTAGACTTAGCTTCGGTCTACTAGCCTTCGACACCATCACCCTGAAGAATGACGAAGGCAAGGGGTAATGAGGAATATGGTAAGGAAAAACATAAAATAAAAGAATAGAGGTAAAGTGCTATACTTTGTTGAGTAGATTTCGGGCTTCGTTTCCAGCTAACTCGTGGCCGCCCTTAGCCCAGATTTGAGTGATAAACCTATTGCCTATGCTTCGAGCTTCGGCTGGAATATCAACTAAGTCCGATGGCGAAAGGCTGAAATTTGGCCTGTTAATGGCCCTTGCGTGGTTGCACCTGGCTTTTATGAAAGTGGTGACCGTACCACAAGAAGCCACTAGCGCACAGAAGTCACCGTGGCCAGTTATGAATTCGTCGAGGACGTCAACCTCCTTCTCGACACATTCAAGTGCTCCGGGGACATCTTCGGTAGAGAGGCTAGCTTCCTCAGATGCAGCTCCAACTGAATTGAATATAATCTTTAATCGAGCAGTGCATTGGCTTGCAAGTTAAAACATTTATCATTGAGAACTCTGAGTGCTTCGCGGAGCTTTAGGTTTTTCTCAGCCTCAACCTTGATTGTCATGTTTAAAGCTTCGGTTTCACGGTTGAATTAGCTAGAGTTCTCTTCCAAAAGCGTCTGGGCCTCTTTCAGCTCCTTGCTCAATCTCTTATTCTGAGCCTGCGCTTCGGCAAGCGATCCTTCGGCTGAATGTAGCAAATCATCTTTTTCTTTTAAAGAATCTTCAAGTTTCTTGATTTTATCTTCGAAGCCCTTAACAACAATTTCATTCTTCCTGTCTTCATCACCTTGTTGCATTTTCAAAGCTTTGCTTAATAACAAACTCTGTAAAAACGAATCAAAGTTAGAATACCTAAGTCAACATGAAGATATGAACGGTAACTCGCAAAGGGACCTTACTTTGAAGTTCGAATAAAATAAACTGCCTATGATGTGCTGGGTCTGTAGCAGCTGATGTCTTTTTCAAGCTTCGGGAAACCAATACTCTTGGATAGGGTGCTTATAATTTTAGCACCGGTGCGGTCCCGGATGCATCCCACAATTTCTTCACCGACCCCGCTGAAGAGCATTGTCCCCGGTTGGTAGCCACAGGAGATAGCAAATTCTTTTAGCTCTGATATGTCCTCTTCGGAGAGCTGTTGGCCACCCAAGTGCCATAGGTCGAAATTCACACCTTCCGAAGAGGTTTCTTCAATTTTCTTCCCCTTATCAAAAACTACTGTGGCTAGAACCACGTCTGATATAAGTCTGTCAATTTCGGATAGAGTGGTTGTGAGATTTTCATCTTCGGCTGCAGTGATAGCTTCGGCATCAGTCGATTTAGCAGCTTTGTCTGCCGAAGCTGAGGGCAGGGTCTGTTCAATGGCCTCCAGTATATTCATCATACGTCGTTTCTTCTAGCCCCCGCCTCTCCCCTCGGCAGCCGAAGAGGTTTCCCTTGTCTGTAAGAGGCTAGTCAGTTCCGACCTCAAAGAACTTAGCAGTGAAAATGGGAAAGTCTCAGTCATTACCTTCAAAATCTCCGAGACTTCAGCAGTAGAAGACGAAGAAGGGCTAGCAGTCTGCTTCGGCACATCTTTTGACTTCGTCTTCTCAAAGAACATTTCGACAAGCTTCCATTTTTTGGGAGCTGATACTTTCGGCTCCGGTACAGTTTTTCGCTTCTTCAAAGCCTCTTGGTCTTCTTTAACCAACCAGACAACTTGCCTACTTAGGATACTGACAATCCTTTTCCTCTTGACTCCTCCGGCCCCTTCATCAAGCCTTTTGTAGTCAGGATACTCAAAGTTAAGAGCATCCATTACACAGTTTAGCCTTCATTTTGGCCAGGTGCCGAAGACAACAGTCATTAGCTGATCTTCTTTCTTCGTATAGTTTCCAAGAATTTCGTTGCACATGGTTTCTATCAATTCCAACCATTCAGTGCATGGTTCTTTAAATCTTTTCTGAAATTTGAAACAGTACAACAGACGAACAAGCTCTACTTCCTCCCCTCTTCTTTCTTCTTCGGCATTCCCCAACCGCCAGAAGTTAGGAATGTCCGGTTGGCTAGATACTCTTGCACTAAATCTCTCGTGCTGATATGCTCAGCCACGACCCTAAATTCCACTTCAGCTAGCTGGCAAGGAGTACCCAACTGCATGTTGCCAAGGGGCTGGGTCATGCCGAAGTTTAGTCGCAATGGACTCATCACCATACTCATAAGATTTTCTCTTTTCTGCCCGTCTGCCTTAACGTAGAACCATTCACTAGTCCAACTAGTAGGCCACTTGGTCCAGTAGCCTATCACGGGGGCCTTCGTATCCTTTCGATATGCAAACACTAGTACAATTTGGCTCTATACAAGCGGTAGGATTTTTACATCACAGGCGGTTCGGTTAGAAAACCGCCTGTGATGTCCCAGGCGGTTCAGTACGCCTGTGATGTAATAGTATCACAAGCGGTTTTTGTTTAGGACCGTCTGTGATGCTCTATCATTTTCACAAGCGGACCCTAAGACAAAACTGCCTGTGATTGTAAAAATATGAAAATACAATTTAAATATGAAAATAATTTAATTTTTAAAAGAAATATGCAAATACAATTTAAATGAATTAATATTTAATTTTTAACAATAATATGCAAATACAATTTAAATGAATTATAATAGCACACATAGATAACTAGAGAGATTTTAAATTAATTGGCAACCACAATTCATAGTCGATCATACATGATAACAAATACAATTTGATTCATACAATTTTTCATGAACTACCATTTTTCCGCATGTATGGCTTTAAGTTCTTATCAATTTTCTTTTCCACACGCTTGATTCTCTCTGGACCGTTAAAGACGAACATCTCTTCATACTTATTGTATTCCTCATCTTGGTCTCCCACATTCTCAACTCCAACAATTTTTTGCTTTCCAGAAATAACTACATGCATCTTCTCATCTGCTGGATCGAGTACATAGAACACTTGTGCAACACATTCGGCGAGAACCCACGGGTCATCTTTATATCCTACTTTCTTTAAGTCTACCAGTGTGAGTCCGTAGTTATCCACTATCACCCCCACGGGATGTTGTACCCATTGGCACTTAAATAAGGGTATTTTCATGCTTGGGCCATAATCAAGTTCCCATATTTCCTCTATGAATCCAAAATATGTGGTCTTCTGTCCATGTAGGTCAAAAGCATCGATACGAACACCGCTATTTTGTGCAACACTTTTCATGTCTTTTGATTTAGTGTAGAATGTGTACCCATTGATGTCATATGCTTGCCATGATGTCACAAAACACGATGGCCCAGAAGCCAAATTCTTCATTGTTTTCTCATCCGAAGAGTCTCCGAATGGGATGTTTTTGTCCATTAACCATTCGCTGAAACGATGTTTGTGCTCCCTCATGATCCAGTCCTCTGTGTGGTTCTGATTTTCTTTACGAAGCTCATTCAGGTGTTCCTCTATGTAAGGCTCGGCTATCGTGAGATGTTGTAGTACACTACCATGAGCACAATGTACTAGCTTGTAATCCTCAACGCGAAAAGTTTTCTTGCCCATTCTCCCTCTCCCACATAGTTTACCCTCATGTTTAGGTACAGGCACACCTATCATTGTTCCGTCACTGATGTAATCTATACAGCTCTCAATCACTTCTTCTGTAGTGTATCCCTCCATGATTGAACCCTCTGGGTGAGCGCGATTTCGCACATAACCTTTTAATACTCCCAGGTATCGCTCCAACTGAAACATATGATGTAAATATAGTGGCCCTAATATTTTTATCTGATCCACGAGATGTATGATTAGGTGTACTTGCATATCAAAAAATGATGGAGGAAAACACATTTCAAGCTTGCACATAGTCTCGATGATGTATGCCTTTAGATAGTCCAAGTCTTCTAAAGCTATTACTTTTTGTGAAACCGCATTGAAAAAGTAACACAAGCGTGTGATGACAACTTTGACATGCTCTATTTCGAGGGCTCTTACCGCAATTGGGAGGAACACCGTCATCATCACATGGCAGTCATGAGAGTTGTAGCCAAATAGAGACAAGTCCTTCATCCTGACTAGTCTGCTGATATTGGATGAGAAACCTGTGGGCACTTTGACCCCACGCAAACATTTGCAAATTTTTGTTCTCTCCTCAACTGACAAGTTGTAGCTAGCTGGGGGGAGGTAAGGCTTCCCTTTGCCACTATCCACTGGATGAAGTTCCGGTCTGATTTGAAGATCTACTAGATCATTGCGTGATTTAAGTCCGTCTTTTGTCTTACTCGGCATGCCCAACAAGGTTCCAATGATGCTGTCAAAAACAGTTTTTGTTACATGCATCAAATCAATGCTGTGGCAAATTTCCATATCCTTCTAGTATGGGAGGTACTTGAAAAATATTGATTGCTTCTTGAAAGTTGTGTAAGTTGAAGGGTCAGTTCTCTTTCTCTTTTCTCCTTTGTTTTTTCCCTTTCCGAATACAACATGAATGTTCTTTACAATTTCAAAAACAAGTTTCCCACTATAAGGCTTTGGTGCACCTTCACTTTCCAGTTGATTGTTAAATTCCTCTTTCATCTTTCGGTACTTATGCTGCTTCATCAAGAACCGTCTGTGTCCCATGAACACCAACTTCTTGGATGATTTAAGGTACATGGAAGCAGTTCCATCGACGCACACTACACAACCATTCTTTCCTTTAGTCTTTTGCCCTGATAGTGTGGCGCCACCGGGAGAATCATGGATGGTAACAAATATAATTGCTCTTAAGTTGAAATACTCACGGCAATACTCATCCCATATTCTAACTCCTTCATTCCAGAGCTTTGTCATATCTTCCATAAGAGGTTCTAGGAACACATCAATATCAACACCAGCTGATTTCGGACCTTGAATAAGAATAGTCAACATAATATACTTTCTTTTGTGACACAGCCATGATGGAAGGTTGTACATCGTTAAAGTCACGGGCCAGGTGCTATGTACACTTCTTTTTTCACCAAATGGATTCATTCCGTCTGTACCCAAAGCAAATCTTACATTTCTGGTTTCTTTGGCAAACTCAGGATACATAAGATCGAAATTTTTCCATTGTGATGCATCAGCAGGGTGTCGAATCTGTTTGTTATTCTGCTTGCGATTTTCAGCATGCCAACGCATAAGCTCAGCCTCCCTAGGGTTTGAGAACAAACGTTTTAAGCGATCAATTACTGGAAGATACCACAGCACCAAAGCTGGGTTCTTTGACTTCTTTTTCCCATCCATGTCATCAAAAGTGTCATCGTCACTTTCAGGTCCAATAGTGGATTTCTTGTTTTTATTTTTCTTCGGGAATTTTTTTACACAGTCTTGATTGTAGCTCTTCTTGTATCGACTGACATTGCAAACTGGGCATCTTGATGCATTCTCAAAATCGCCACGATACAGAATACAATGGTTCGGACATGCATGAATTTTTTGCACACCCAGAGCTATGGGAGATATAAGCTTCTTCGCTTTATAAGTGCTTGTTGGTAGTTTGTTGGGTTTTGGTAGTAATTGAGACAGAAAATTCAAAAGATCTGTGAAGCTAGTATCAGACCATCCGGCGCTGGCCTTCAACTTCAGAAGTTCTAGAACTGTACGCAGTGTAGTAAACTCTTTGTCACAACCCTTTGATTCATCATATAAAGGTTCTTTTGAGGCACTTTCCAGTCCCTCCATTTTAGATAGCCCTTTCTGCGATCCCACAGAACTTAACATTTCTGGTTCCATATGGCGCAACATCTCTTCACAATCAAATTCTTCAAAATCTTGATTAGCATCCACATTATCCACTTTACCATCAACTTTAAGATCTAAAATTCCGACAACTCTCTCGTCATTACCAGGCACTTCACACGGATCCAACTCACCATGTTCTGACCATATCGTGTAATTGTTTTTAAACCCTCTTTTTAGCAGATGTGATTGGATTACTCCTATATCTCTCCAAGCTATCTTATTATCACAATCGATGCACGGACATAATATCTCCTTGCTCTTTCGCAAATTCGCGTGCTTGTTGGCCGCTTCAATAAAGCTTCTCAAATTTCGAATGTACGACGGATGTGGTCTTGGCACATTGTACATCCAACCTCGGTCCATTACCTATCCCTATATTGATTAACGTCAATATCGAGATGTAACATGAAAAAATAAATGTTCATGAAAGTGAAACAAGATCATATCGAGATGTACCTAGCACATGAGACAAAATTTTTTTAAAATATCCCTAATTAATTGAATTTAATCCCTAAATCATGAACGAATTAATGTGCATGAAAATGAAACAAGATTGCAGCAATATAGGTACCTTGAGGTGAGACAACTCTTCAAAAAAAATCTTTAAATTAGATCAACTACAAGTCCAAATCTTGGAATTCCTGAGTTTTTCTTCAATTCCGGTCTATATTACAAAATTGAGGCAAAAAATCGTATCAAAATGAGAAAGAAAACAAACGGAGATCATATATATGCATAAACTCTTGAAATCAAGCCCGAAAATCAAAAACAAAACCTTCTCCCCGTAGATCAAAAAAATCCGCCGCCGCTACAGTAATGCGCAGCCTAGCGGCGTCGGGCTCCGGAAGTTAGGGTTCCTGCGCTGGAACCACTGAGCCTTTTATACTACATACACATCACAGGCGGATTTTTAGAAAAACCGCTTGTGATGTATAACATCACAAGCGGTTTTCTATTTGGACCGCCTGTGAAGTTTACATATCACAGGCGGTCGAAATAGAAAAGCGCTTGTGATGTTATACATCACAAGCGGTTTTTCTAAAAATCCGCCTGTGATGTGTTTACTATATAAAAGCCTCGGTACGGTGGCTTAGGGTTTAGGTTTCGCCCGGAGCTGATACTACGCCGCCAGGCTGCTGCGCCGCCGTTCTCGTCCCCGTCTCCGAGCCGTGAGCGCCCGCCACGCCGTCGCCGAGCCCGAGCCCAAGCGCCACCGTCTCCGAGCTGGGCGCCCGCCAGGCCGCGCCGTCCCCGAGCCCAACTCCACCGTCCCCGAGCCCAACTCCGCCGTCCCCGTCCCCATCTCCGAGCCCGAGCGTCGCCGTCTCCATCTCCGAGTCCGAGCGTCGTCGTCTCCATCTCCGAGCCCGAGCGCCTCTGTCCCCGTCCCCGAGGCCAAGCGCCGCCGTCCCCGTCCCCGAGCCCGAGCGCCGCCGAGCCCGAGCGCCGAGTGCGCCGCCGTGCCCATCTCCGAGCCCTCGGTGCACTCCTTGATCATGCCTTAATTACTTGTTACAAATTCATGCCTTGATTACTTGTTTTTGCTAGTCATGCCTTGTTAATCTTATATTGTTAATGTTGGTCATTATGCTTATATTGTTGGTGTTTTCACTTACATATTTTGTTAAGGTCACCATTTTTGCTTTAGTAGCTTGTATCCCTTGTGATTAAATGTTGGTCATTATGCTTATGAAGAATTTTGTCATGGATAGTTGATGCAACTACTAGGACCCCTTCTTGGTAGAAAATCTCCATAGTGATTGGGGCAACAAGTCTATTTTTAGTGCTTATGGCCACATACATCATGGAAGTACATAGCCATGGCAATGTTATTATCTCCCTATGTTATAAGACTTGTTCTTATCTCCCTTCTTAGTTTTTTGACTACCTATCTTTGCTTCCCAACCCTATGTTATAAGACTTGTTCTTATCTCCCATCTTTGACTTGTTCATAGCCATGACAATGTTATTTGGACCCCTCTTTTTGCCCTATAAGCCACATCCTTGTTTTCCCTCTGATCCCTGCCTTTGTTGCGATCTCAATTTTGATTGTGAGACTTGGCCATTTTCAGTTTTAGAGATGGAAAAAGAGCCACTTGACATGGTTGAGAGCTCAGTTCGAGTCATCGAGACACATGTTGACATCATTCGCAGTCTAGTGACTGATGGGGTTGTGGATACTAGTGAACCGGAATCAGTGTACACACTTAAGACCACTTTGTTTCAAATTGGAGATGTATGCGACATGCTTGAGAAGTGTGCTCTGTCCATCAAAAAGTATGCTGACTCCAAGAGGGCTAAAATTATTCAAGATGAAGCCCTGCAATATGCTGAAGATGATGAAGCTGCAGATGATTTGGAGGAACTCCCAAGCCCAGATCTCCTTACTCAAGCCGACATATTGGAAAAATATTTTGGAATTGAGTATGATAGCGACCAGTCAAGGGGTTGTTGATGTTTAGTCCTAAACAACACGATATGAGTATCGTAGGTTTCACTCTTAGAGAGAATGTATTTTGTATGAACCTCTTAGAGAGTGTCAAGTCAATGAACTATCTTCGAGTACTATTGGGAAGTGGATCTCTTTGATGTATTTTTTTTCTAGTGATATCGATGGTGCCGAGTAGCACCAAATTTGGACTTGTGTCCATATCTATAGATGCTAGTAGTTGAGCACTAGCGCCTACAGTCTTGACTACCTCATCCCTATTCTCTGTTTGGGACTTATATGGAGAATGGCATCGGCGGAATGCCTGAATCGGCGGACCCCAAGAAGAGATTAAGTCCTGTAGTCTACCACCTCCCGTTATTTGTGGGCTTCACCGATGGCTGGAAACATTTGGTGATAGCAAACGACCTTCGGGCTGAAGACGTCTGCGAGCTTGTTAAGAGGCTAGACGATGTTGAGCCGGTGTACTATGTCCGGATGTGTGGTCACAAAATTAAAAGCTGCCCCGGCTGCATGTGTGTGCTTCTCTTCTCTTAGGTGGGGTGCTAAGTGATCTTAGTAGCCGACATAAGAGAAGAGAAGCGCACAGATGAAGCCGGGGCGGCTTTAAATTTTGTGACCACACATCCGGACAGAGTACACCGGCTCACCATCGTCTGGCCCCTTAACAAGCTCGCAGACGTCCCCAGCCCGAAGGTCGTTTGATGTCACCAAATGTTTCCCGCCCTCGGTGAAGCCCACAAATAACGGGAGGTGGTAGACTACAGGGCTTAATCTCTTCTTGGGGTCCTACAGGGCTTAATCTCTTCTTGGGGTCCTTCAGCATGGCTGTGATGTTATAATGCTGAAGGACCCCAAGAAGAGATTAAACCCTGTAGTCTACCACCTCCCGTTATTTGTGGGCTTCACCGATGGCTGGAAACATTTGGTGATAGCAAACGACCTTCGGGCTGAAGACGTCTGCGAGCTTGTTAAGAGGCCAGACGATGTTGTGGGCTTCACATAAGCGGAAACGAGGGCGACGAGGTCCAAATCAGATGAAAGAAGGTGCAGTTATGTATGTAACAAAACTAAATGCAGAGGGGTTTCCTGAAGAACCACTTGACGTGGTTACAAAGTTTCGAAATTCCTGTGGGGCTACTGTTAGAGATATAGTGCCAATCACACTTCAAAAATGGAAGGATTTAGATGAAGACACCCGCAACAAGCTATGGGCTAAGTTGTCTGAGTCATTCAAGTTCGCAAAAGGCACAGAGGATGCAGTAAGGAAGTCGATGCTCTCTGCTATGGCCAAGATGTTTCGTGGGTGGAAGGCCGAGATGAATAGGGACTTTGTTAAGAAGAATAAGGTTCCTCCGCCCAAGAAAATGGGGAAAATCACTCAAGCTCAGTGGGAGGAATTTGTTCGTCAGAAGACCGAACTGAAGGCTAAAGAACTGGGTGAAACTAATTCTCAGAGAGCGAAGATGAACAAACACCCCCATCGCCTGGGGTCAAGCGGATATCACCATAAAGTTGTGCAGTGGAACAAGATTATCGAGGAAGCTATAACTAACGGCACTTTGGACCCAATATTAAAAGATATCGATGAGAGAGCTATTCGTTGGATCTTAGGTCAAGCAGGTTTGAGTGAGGACGGCAAACTTTTGCATCCAGAATTGGTAGGCGAAGTTTCGACAAAAATTCAAGAATATGCAGATAAGAGAAAAAAAGGAGAATTTAAGCCTCGGAGGGAGAATGACATACTAACTGCAGCACTAGGCAATCCTGAACACACTGGACGGGCTCGGGGAATCTCTTCTAAGATTTCCTGGAGAGAGGCGTTTCCAGAGTATGCGTCGTCATATAGGAAACACGAGAAGTCGAAAAGGACCCTTGAAGAGACTATTGATGAAAGGGTACAAAAGGCTATTAATGACGTGATGAACAAAATGAAGAAAACAGAATGCATATCATTTGAACTCAAGCCAAGCCACATGAGTCCACCTATAGTCCCTAGCAGCGTTGGATCTGTGCAAGACTTGACCAAGTACCCTGTAGACGATATTGTTGAGGACAAGCCTTGCTTTCTTCATATTCCAATCAATCGATCTGGGACAAAAACAAAGCAAGCTGCTACTGGTTTGGTAAAACCAGGACTTGTTAACTACAAGGACAATCCTGTCCCGCCACACTATGCTGTGGTCCAAGTTCTAGAAATCACAAACAGTGGTTGTGAAGATTGGGAGATAGATTTTCCAGTTGAGGGGATCATAACTTTGCAGGAGGCAATGAACGAGTTGGTTCTTTGGCATCGACGCGACATCAAGTTTGGTGATGAGCCGAATTCAACACCAATGCAACAAAAAGCTAGTTCGATCATTCCACACCCCATGGTGCAGGAAGATATGACACCGACCTCCAAAAAAATCGTTGAAACAATCATATCGCCTCTTGCGAAGGAACTCGACGAGGGGGACGTAGACAAAATTGTTCCTCAGAATGTCGACGTCAACATCAAAAAGGAACCAAAGGTTGGCACCAATGTTGAAGGGCCAACTATTTCAAAGAAAATTCATAAGCGAATCGCCACAGACGATGTCAAGAAACCGTCAGAATCAGTGGCACGCTACCTGCATAAATTGCAGAGAGTTATGACTAATCAATCAAAAGCAGTATCAGCATCTCATGGAGTAGGCACACGGTCGGCCCAAATAGACAATTTCAAAGTATGGGAAGAAGATGGAATGATTCATACTCGAGAATCATTACGTCTTAAAACCAATATCTCGGTATACAAGAAGGAGGATGTTCCTCCTAAATTTGTGAATGGGAGGCCGTTCTTAACGACGGTGCAACTTTCTAAGTTGTCAACTCCGGAGATTAGAATGCATGAGTGGTACATGGTGGCTAGCAACAAATACAAACTCGAGGAATTCACATTTGTTGTGCCAGAAGATGCATTTTGGAGCAATGATCATATAAATCCTGTGCGGCATTTATTCTTTGACGATCTCTGGTCGTTGTACCACCGACAAAGGATGGAAACCAACTACTTAACCCTCTTTTGCTTGTAAGTACCTCTAAACTTTCATATTTGTTAGTTTTGTACACGCACACATAAACGAGAGTCTAACGATTAACACTATTACACGTAGGATGCAATACATGGATGATAAGAAGAAACAACTTAAGGCAGGGTTTCTTGACCCGTTGATGATATCCCAAGCTCGCTACAAAGTAGTTGCTTGGAGGCAAGGAGAAGAATACAAAGACTTGGACGATGCTGAATTTGAGAAAGCCGTCAAACAGAATCAGAGAAAGAAAATGAAGGTAATGGCGGCATACATTGGACGAGCCATGTATAATCATGTACAACATGGCAAGGACTTAATAATAGCTCCGCACCACTTTAAGTAAGTTATCGACATGGTTTAATTTTGAACTATAAATTATGGCAATCGTGATATTAACATGTGTTTTCGTCTATGTCTATATAGTGACCACTACATTTGTATCATGATCTGGCCAAAGGATGGTAAAGTCGTGGTCTTCGACTCATTGAGAATGGAAAAGGCTACGTATAATGACTTCTTGAAGATTTTAGAGAAGTATGATTATTATTGCACACTTGTACTTATTACAACTTAACAAATGTATTCTTAATCTAACAATGCTATTCTTATATGCAGTGCATACCGTTTTATTGGAAAGATCTTGGCGGCGAACATCCAGAGGACAAGCCTAATTTGTCAATATCATTATTTCCATATGGTGACAAACAACCTCCGGGTACTGTCCTGTGCGGTTATTATGTATGCGAATGGTGTCGTGTCACCTTCCATTACATGGTCAATCGTGAGGATGTAAGTTCGCTATCATTGTCTAAGTTGCAATTTTTATGTTATATTGTTGCTCATCACATTACTCTTAGCACCGATTGCTTTTTGCTTTCATTGCAGGTTCCTAAATCTAAGATCAATGTTGAATGGTTAGAAAGAGATATGGTTTCCACCGGCGTGGCTAAGGTTGTAAGAGACTTGCTTTACTTTATGCGCCGTGAAGTTCTTCATCAACAAGGGCTATTCTACAATGTAAATGGAAATTTGCAAAAATTCCCAGAACTAAGTTTGTACACAATATCACACAGTGTTTAGGTCTTTAGTTAGGAACTTTAGATGTTTAGTTGTCTATGGAACTTTGAGATGTTGAGTTGTTATGCAACTTGATGTGTATAAATCTTGGTATGATGGAACTTTTGATATGTGGATGAATCTGTGTATGGAACCTGCTATAGAACTTGTTTGAATCTGTGTATGGAATCTTTGTATGATGAATATGTGTATGGAATATGTGTTTGAATCTGTGTTTGAATCTGTTATTAATTCTGTATTTGAATTTGTTATTAATTCTGTTAGGTGTGCTTACAGTCGGACTTATAATTAAAACCGCTTGTGATGTGTGCTAACACAGGCGGTTCTTTTAAACCGGACCGCCTGTGATGTGTGTCTATCACAGGCGGTTCTTTTAAACCGGACCGCCTGTGATGTGTGTCTATCACAGGCGGTTTTTGATTGACCGCCTGTGATGTTGTTTTACATCACAGTCGGTGCACCACAAGTGGTTCCTAGAACCGCCTGTGTAGAGGCTAACCGGACCGCTTGTACAGAGGTTCCCTGTAGTAGTGAAAGTTGTAGCATCCAAAATTTTTGTGAAGACCATCAGCCCTTGCCTTTGTCTGATAATGAAGTTCATGAACCCAACAGAACCCTTCAGCGTTAGCACTCTTTTCTTGGCTTCGGAGAGCCCAAATGTAAGCGCTAAGCCTCACGATAGCGTTCAGGGTTAGCTGATGAAGATAGATCTCAAACTTCTTCAAAACTTCCCCTACCATCTCATAGAGGGGGAACCGAAGCCCCACCCTGAAGAAGCTCTTGAACACCACAACTTCATCTTCCTTCGATTCTAGGACTATTTATTCTCCAGTAAAGCGAATCAATTCATTATCATTCTCTCGAAAATAACCTAGTTTCTTCATCACAACTAGATCCTCTGCTTTTACTATAGATTTTCCAAAATTCAACATGACTAGGCTTAGTTGGGCATAGAATACTGTCGTCCTCTTCGCTTTCATTGTCACTCTTAACTTCGATCACAACTTGTTCAGCTTCAGCGTTAGAGGTACCTTCGGCAATAGCTCCCTCTTGTACAACTAGCCCTGATCGCCTCATCATTTCTGATATGGATGCTGTCTCAATTACTTCAGTTTTATCTCCCTCACGGGACACCCTTGCAGTGAATCTTACTCTGGTCATTTCAATGTTCAGCTTCTTTTAGACGAAGTTGATCTTAAGTGACGAAGTGCTTGTTTGATAGCACAATGTAGAGGGCTTCGACTTTGGTTAAAATTTTCAACAGCACAACTGTGCAATAGCAATGAATGCTGCTGTAACTTCTTACCAACCTGTCTATTTATATAGCCATGCAGGAGAAGAAGGCGAACCGTCAAAGCGTGTATACTGGCTGAACGGTGGACCGACCAGCGCTCGGAATATTTTAACCGTTTTTTTGATAACAAGCTAAGGGAAGGTGTTTTTCGGACCTTCGGCATTCTGAACCCTTCGTGTTTTTCGCGGATCGAGCTCGTTACAAAAAACGATCTAGCACCGTGAAGGAGCTACTATTGGGGGTCTTCTTCTCCGCCGAAGGTCCTCAAGATAAAAACACCTTCGGCAAAGTGATACTGAAGTCTTCCCTCCTACCGAAGCTTCTCAAGACGAAGATCTCACTTAGAAGCAACAACGCCAAGTGCTGAAGCTACCATTAGCTTTGGTTTAGATCGAGCAAAGGATGAAAAGACTAGATAGACCCTAGTAATTTAAGTTATGCATATATACAGATGTTGAGGGTCATGAATTTAATTTTATCTCGGCCGCGTCCCGTGCCTATAAATAGATGAACAGTAGCGTCATACTGTTCACGCTGGATTGTAACTGCTCTCTCGCGTCTTCACCTTCGAGCAAGACGAATGTATTATTGTAATATGAATTCTATTGATATTCATATATGCCTTATGGAATGTAAATATCAATGAATCAGTAACTTATATCTTTTATATATATATATTAATCTATTAATAACATGATGAAGGCATGTCCTTCATGACCTTCGTCCGATGAACATTGAATCCAAGAGGAAACAATGCTTCAGAAGACAAAGGTCTTTTATCCTTAACAATTGTGTTGCCTCATTCTTGATTCACAGCATTTGAGAACAAGTAACCAACACCTTCATCCTTGAGTTGTTATCCCAAAGGAATAACATTTCAAAGACAAAGGTTTCTACTCTTTAACCTCGTGTTGCCTTATTTTTTATTTCGTACAGCAATTAAAAACAAGTGACCAACAGTCTTCATTTTTTATTCTCTTCAACTCAATTTCTCATTCTTGCTCAAACTTAGCACCAGAGCACCATTTCCAAAGTCCAAAATATGTTCCTAGGGCCATTTAGAACTTATCCAACCACTTGAACTACTTATAGTTTATCTTTTCCAAATTATGTCCTTTCTAGCTGAGTTATGAGCTATTGTTCATATTGAATTTTCTATTTTCATCCTTATGAAACTGCAACCATTCACTTAGCAAACTAGTTAGTTCACAATGTTGTGGTAGTCATCAAACACCAAAATAATATAGAAATGACGTAAAGCCCATTTTCCTTTCAGCGACCATTATATAGGGGTATGGGGTGCAAGTTTCAGCGTGTGGTCAATCCGTGAATCTGCTATGCATGGGATTTAGGAAGGACTCCCAATCGGACTAGAGACAATGTAATTGATCGTCGGGGCTTACCTATCAGTGGTTGTGGACTCGTGTGCGCGCGGAGGCATGATCCCAAGATGTCTTGGCCGAGCGATTTATGCCATTGACGTCACCTCGGGTGGGAGCAGGCGGTCGAGTTGGGCCACGGCCACTGATCCCATTCGGCTGGAACAGTGAGCTGGGCCCACGAGGAAAAATAGTAGAAACCTTTTAGAATTTTTCAGAAGTTGATTCAAACCAAATTCAAAAATTCAAATACAAATTCACTCTAAGAAATGCTTCAGCATGCAGTGCACAAATATGAGCCTAAGATCACATTTATTTATTTTAGAGAATGATTTTAAATGCCTAGTCCACATTAAAAGCACCTTAAATCAAATGATTTTTTTAGAGAAATTTATTTAAAGCTCTTAAAATTAAAATTTGGGTGTTACAGTTGCCGGGCAATTTGGCACGCAAGAAGGAAAAGTGTGCATGAAGGATATTTTCATCTATGGGGACAGTTAACCAGCTAATCAAGAACTGCAAATCTCATACGGGACTCAGGGAAGGAAATGTGGTAAACAGAACACAGGAAAGAGGATTCATACTTGGATTCCTCCTGAACGGGGTTTCCACAAGATGGATGTTGATGCATCAGTTGCTAGGAAAGGAACCAAAGGTGCTGTAGGTGTTGTTTGCCGTAATGATCAAGGGCTATTTCTTGCAGCAAGTGCATCTGTATGCCCCATTGGTTCATGCTGAAACACTCTTGAAGCAATGGCATGTGCAGGGGACTGTAAGATTCGCATTTGGAGTTCGGATTTGCTTAAATGTTATCAATAATATTTGAGAGAAACCAGGGTGCTCTTACGTGGATTCTTCAAGATATTAGGAGAGAACAAAATATTTTGAGTGCTTGAAGTTTGTGAATGAAGTTTGTCACAAACCAGGGTTCTCTGCCATGTTCCTTCCAAAAAAGCATACAATTGTCTTGGCAAACATCAATCTTCTCATACTTCATACCAAGACCTTCAAGAAATTTCTTGGACTGGTACATGTCTTTCGGCATCTTGTGACCCGTAGGAAGAACCTCGCTAATCAAATCCACAAGCTCCTTGTAACAATTAATTGAGAATGCAAACTTGGACTTGATTGACATCAGCCGGGTCACAAATTCCAGTACGGTCACGTCAGTGTGCCCGTGAAGAGGCTCTTCTGACGCTTTGAGTAGGTCGAAGAACTTCTGAACCTCCGGTGTAGGTGAATCATGATGATCTGGTGCCAGTTCAGGCTGCAGATCCTCAAGCATCTGGTCCATCCTATCAACATCATCTTCACCGTCATCAACTTCTACTTCTGCTGCTCGTTCAACATCTTCCCCATGGAGATACCAGACCTTATAGCCTGGCACGAAACCATGCGAACACAGGTGTAGTGTGACCTGCCTCTTGGTGTGGCTCGTCATATTTCTACATTTATTGCATGGACACCTAATATTATCTATTTGTGACAAAGCAGCTGCATGGTCCAGAAACATCTGCGTCTTGGCAAACCATTCACTTGTGTGACACCCACCCTTCTTGAAACCTTCATACATCCAATCACGTCTATCACCCATTATTGCGGCTGTGTGTACGAGTAAAGAGTGCGTGTGAGACATTCATGTTTCTACACGTCACACATACATCTATAGGTAAGTAGTAAAACTATATATATATATATATATATATATATATATATATATATATATATATATATATATATATATATATATATATATATAACATCACCTTCAACACAATAACATGATATTCATTAATTAACAATAATGCAACATCCAAATTTAGATAAACAATATTTGCAACATTTTCAGAATATCAAATTTGCAACAAATACCAATATTAAATAAATTGTAATCGCATTACAGTTAACTCCCGTCGGCCATAAAAACCGACGAAAATAAACAATATTTGCAACATTAAATCCATTAAATTAAATAAAATTTTCAGAACATCAAATTTATTAACAATAGCATCAAATTTATCAATATCGAAACCTTCATACATCCTAATATTATAAGTTAAATCTAATCAATAAACAATTAACAAATTTAAATTAACTCTAATCACATGAAACTTAACTCCCGTCGGCCATAAAAAACCGACGAAAATAAACATCTACACACATATTTAACTATTATAATCACACTCGTATTCATAATTTAGGATGTATACCTCAACGACAAGGCGGCAACGGCGCTCGGGAAGCGGTCGGGACCGGCGGCGGCACTCGTGGAGGCGATCGAAGGCGACGGCGGACTTGGGGCTGCGGCGGTGCTCGGAGAGCCGGTCGGAGCGATGGGCGGCGGTGGAGGAGGCCGACGGGGGAGGCTATTGCGGCGGCGGCGGGGTCCGGCAGGGGCGGCGTGGTGGTCGGCCGGCCGTTAGGGGCGGCGCGGGGCCGGTAGGGGAGTGGCGGCGGCGGCGGTGGATGGGGCAGGGGCGACGACGGACGGGGCTGGGGCTGCTGCGGCCGCGCGGGGTCGGGGCGACGGCGGGGCTTGGGGAGGCGACGGCGGGGCTTGGGGAGGCGCGGCGGGGCTTGGGGAGGCGCGGCGGCGGGGCTTGGGCGCGGCGGCGGCGGAGCTAGGCGATGGCGGCTCGGCGGTTGAAGACAGACAGAATGCGTCCGCGCGGGTCACCCGCGCTCATAAACGGCTAATCCCCGTCGGTTTTCTCCCTGGCCGACGGGAGTTAAGTAATCCACGTCGGCCTACGCTCTAGCCGACGGCCTACTTTCTGGCCGACGGGAGTTAAGTTAACTCCCGTCGGCTGCGTTTTAGCCGACGGGAGTTACATTATCCCCGTCGGTTTTCTCCCTGGCCGACGGGAATTACCCTGGCCGACGGGAATCAATAGGATTCCTGTAGTGGATACGGACGGATATTTCTCGTTCCATATGTATTTTTATAACTTTTCTTCGGATTTAGATGGATACGGATATTATTGAGTTGTGTTAGATAAATTCAAATAGATACCGACATCTTAAATACCAACTTTAAGTATACAGATATGTATATAAACTGGATACGGATTGGATACTGAACACCTAGGCTTAGATATGGATCGAATCTCAGCTTTATTAGATGGAACGAATTCAAATACGAATACATAAAATCCGTGCCATTTAAAACGGGTCGATGGAACAAAATATACGAATAGAATTTAACACCCAGGCTCGGATACTGAACATCCATGCAAACAGGGAAGCCCATACGTTAGCAAAGTTTACTTCACGGTCGTCTTGTATTTCTTTGTTTTTGCTGTGTATGCTGTAGCAACTAGTTGGGCCTCAACGGGTCGGTGGTGGACCTAAAGACTTGGCAACCCAGCTCAAGCCCGTCTCCTCCTCTTGTCAACCGCAACGTTATCCGCATTACCCACTTCCGTAGGAGAAACGGACTGAGGTGCTCAGCTGACGCCGGTCGCCTCGCAGTGGCAAGTGCCCGAGCGATGCAGCAGATAATCAGCGCCTGCAAGCTGCCTCACACGCAACGGGCCGCCGCGCTCCTGCCGCAGAGGCCATCGCTCAGGCGCCTTCCAGTCCCAGGTTTAGACCGGCCAGGTGACAGATTGCGTATAATATATCTCGCAAACACCGTCCTGACTTCATATGCGATTTTCAGCAGGAGGTGCACCGCCGCCGCGGCGATTGGTGGTCAGGAGGAGATGCCAGGAAGAGGATAAGCAGCAGCAAGAGGCCGAGGAGGGAAGCGGCGCTGACGAGAAGGAGCAGCAGAAGAGAACGTTCCTGAGCCTGGAGGAGGCCGGGCTGGTGGAGATGTCCGGCCTCAGCACGCACGAGCGCTTCCTCTGCCGCCTCACCGTAAGTGCAGACTTGCAGTGACTGTGACTCCGATCGAGATTCGAGACGAGTCGTATATCCGCCATGAGTGATCGAATGGCTGCCATTTGCTCTGTGTGTGTGTGTGTGGTTTTCAGATATCGTCTCTGAACCTGCTGAGAGTGATCTCGGAGCAGGAGGGCGTCCCGATAGAGGAGCTCAACGCCGGGCGCGTCTGCGACTGGTTCCTCAAGGACAAGCTCAAGAGAGAGCAGAACGTCGGCACCGCCGTCTTGCAGTGGGACGACCCTGGCTTCTAGCTAGTTCCAGCTTCGTTCTGAGCCGGAGATCATGCTATTCTACACTGCAGCGCACGCAGGGGCTATATAGTTCAGGGCTTCAGGCCCTTCACGGGATGAGCAACCAATGCCACATGTTCAGTAATCTCAGAATTTCAGTTTCAAGAATGCATGGGCGCATCAATTCTGGCCATTCCATTTATATATCTTTTTCGGTTTGGTTTCATCTTTACAAAGTTTCTGTAGCGTTGAACAGTTTTCCTGTGCGGAAAATGGGAAAGGAATTTACGGGTAAACTGTCACCGACATGGCGGCCATCGACCGAGCCAAACCCTCAAAAACCGCCTGCCCCCACTCATTTCGTCGAACACCTATTGCACGCTTCTCCTCCTCTCCCACACACTCCAATGCGCCAGCGCCGCTTCCACCACATCCCTCGCCGGCCAGAGCGCCCCAGTCCATGGCAACTACTAGAAGTGGGGGCTCATGGTTGATTTTGGAAGATAGACGGAGTTTCTTGCAAATAAATTTTATCAGCTCCAATTTATCTCCTCTGATCGTTAATCCGGTCATTCAATCGAAACCAAAGCCGGTTAAAGTTCTCTAAACCCGTAGGAATAATATGAAGGAATATGTCAACGACCTTCCCGGTCCAGCCCACTCAATGCTACACCTTTGGGCGTTTTCTGACGCTCGTGGGCTAATACAAGCGAACCCCTTCACTCGCTCTCAAAACCCAGGCTGTGAGAGGAGGGGAAATCTCGCTTATAAGCTCATCACGGTCCCCTCCGGCTAGCGAGGTGGTACTAAAAGACGGGCGCTAACGGCTGGGCTCTTGACAGAATATTGTAGTAGGGAAAGTGGAGAAGCCGCCACCGCCGCCCCACTCCCCCCTCCGAGGCCTTTCTCTCCGTCTTGGTACTGCCAGAGGGGCTGGCCAGAATGCCCGCGTCGATCCCAGGACAGCGGCGGTGAGGCATCCGCCTTATTGGCGTCACGAGCGCCCAAATCCATGTGGGGAGGGAACTCGCGGCTGGGGCGTGATCTTGGTGACTGTGGCAGAGCCGTGCACCCACATGAGCATCGCGGGTGGAGGTGCGGTGGCGGTGGTGATGCAACTCACGGAGGCTGTTGGCGGTCCGACCAGATTATCGTCGTGGCCGGCCGTTGCAGCCTTTTAATGGCTTGTTCGGTATGATAGTCCACAAGGAGATTGGAGATTGGAAGTGATTAATTCTCCTTCTAATCATTTTTACTAGAAAGGGATTTAATCCCCTCCAATCTCTTTCTAGATTAGCGTAACTGAACAAGCCCTTACGCGGATCTAGGGCGACAGCTCTTAGCGGTTCGGGGAGGTGCTGCAGGGGCCATGCGCTGGCTGTCGTCGGGTTGCCGACGAGGGGAAGCGGCATCCTCTGGCCATCGCTGGCTATCGGCTGGCGTCGCGGGAAGTAGCAGCACGATAGGCTTCTCCTGGTGGCGGGGGTGAGACCATCTTAGTGGCTACGCTCGTTAGCGGTCATAGTGGTGTGCGAGCCTGCGAGGTGGAGGGTGTAGCGCGTCGGTGTGGGGGTGGCGCTATGGCTTTAGCTTGGTCTGCTTTTATCATGTGGGTGGTGGCATGGTGGCACGACTGATGGTGGCCTACTCCGATGTTATTGGCGTCATGGTGGTTGCGTGGCTATTGGCGGTCGAGCGGTGGTTTTCTTGTTATGACATGGTGGCGTGACCGGTAGGACCTTGCTAGCTCTTCATGGCGTGCAAGCAAGGGTCGAGGCTTTCGGTCGTGTCGGTGGGGGTGGTGGTGGCCGTTCGACAGGCTTCTCGTCGAAGGCTACAATCACTACCCACCGGAGTAGCTCCTCAGTCGTGTGCATTGGGACGGGTGGCAGTGGCGAAAGTTTAGCCCGCTCTTCGGGCTGATGATGGTGATGTCGTGGGACGTTGTTTACTTCCTTGGAAGCTTATATCGATTTGTCCTTGTCCCTTTGCATAGTGTCCTATCTTCTAGGGTATAATCCTGACCTTCGGGTTAGGCGACGACGGCGCCATACGTCGCACCCTTCCTTAGAGGCATCGCTTTGGAGGATCACGCCGAGCGACTTGCTTGGTGATGTGTGCTACAACAAAGTCGTGAGCTACTATTTGAAGAGTGGAGTTTGAATGACTCGGTCTATGCCTATAGCAGTTCATCTATGCTTGGTGATGGGCGCTTTGGAGGATGTGTGTTGTGGCATAGATGAACTGCTCACTATATATATACCTTTGAGTGACCATATAGCAGTTCATCTATATGGTCAGTCAAAGAATTGTTTTGCAGCTACTATTTGAAGAGTGGAGTTTGAATATGGAAATGGGGATGGGTACTTTGAGCCTATCTCAAAGGCAAAGGCACGGATATTTGGGCCATAGACCTATAGTCACCACTACAAGCTATTCGACTACTGCAGCAAACCAAACTCACCACGATGCAATATATATATATAGTTTATGTATTAGGAGCATTGGGCTCTCAATAGCTAAAAGAAGCTCTAGTCTAATGGTGTCTTTTGGTTGAACCGGACTGGCTCAATTCTTTTTTACCGAACTGCAACCTGGCGCCTTGGAATACAATCAGTCCACGTTGTGGATCGGTTCACATAGCGTCATCATATTCCCCATTCTCCACTCGGTTTGTGGCGCCCTCACCTCCACGGCTCCACTACCACCCGACACTAATCCCCCTCGATTCCCGCACGCCCTCGCCTCCACCACGCCCCAACCACCCAACGCCGACCCCCTCAATTCGCGGGCCCCACCCACTGCATCAGCTCCCTCCGGCGCACCACTGTAACACCTCGGGCTTTAAAGGACAAAGCCAGGTGCATCTCATACATGCGCCAAAAAAGACTTAACAGAGTGTATAGAGATAAATGTCACAATAAAATCAGAGTACTTATTACATAGCGGAAGTCTTACAAAATAAAAGATAAATATAGCAGGATCTAAAATCCATCCTTGGCGCCAGAAAGTCAACTGGGAGACGCCACCTAGATCGAATCGAACTCCTTGATGTGGCTCCTCTTGAACCACCTGTACTTCTCCTGTGGGGGGTGTGAGACAGCAAGGGTGAGCTCACACATGTTCATCGCTCAACAAGTTGTGGGGAATAATGTGACATGAACTCACAAAAGGTGGGAGTTCATGTGAAGTGTAAGGCTGAGCAACAAAATAAAGGTTGAAGCTGAGCATTGCTTTTATAAGTTGGTCAAAGTTTTATTAGCAGTTACTAAGTGTAAGTAAACACCAAACCTTAATAAAAGTAATAGAACAAAATTAATAAATAATCCCATGCAAATGCAAATAAAAATTGAATTTAGGTTCCAAAATTAATCATGTGAGGGTCCGAGCCGCTCATGACCGTGAGCACGGCTAGTATACCAGTTTTACACTCTGCAGAGGTTGCGCATCTTTACCCACAAGCCGTGTTACCCATCTGCCAAGGGGTCATGAATCCCATACACCTCTACTAAGGAAGCGAGGCAGGGTAACACTACGAGGCCTTTACAAAGTTCCACTATCTTCAGAAAACCCGCTACTGTTTTTAGGAAGCTCCAGTGCAGGAATCCCTCGCCTGACCGCCATCGCAGCAAAATCAACCCAAGGACCTCCCTACACTGACCACTCACCTACTGCCCTTGCCCCTTTCGGGTAAGGTAGTCATCCACTAGCTTTCCTAGTTAATCAGCCAAGGGCATCCCATTAAACCCTTATGGTAGCACTGTTTTCCCGGGTGGTCGCACCATGTTCCAATTAACATAATGATCTTATCATGAACATAAATAACATAACACAATAATTGGAACATGGATATAATGAAATATTAACCCAAAACCATATAAAGCAGTAGCAAAACTACCCAAGTGTTTCAGGGATAAACAAGGTAAAAAGGATAAGCACACTAGGGTGACCTATTGGGTCCCATCAAAATTAAACCTATGCATTGAATAGTGATAATAAAGAACATTATTGGGTAATAAATGTGATCAAGGACACAACTTGCCTGACACTTGATATTCCAGTTACCAGGATGATTCTTCAGTGTAACACCCCTGGTGTTACTATAACTAAAACTTGAGCATGGCATCATAAGCATTGGCATTGCATATGTTTGACACACCTAGAGTGCATTCACTAGGCAAAAATTTCAAACAAGTTGTATTGTTTTAATGTTTTTGCAAATAGAACCCTGGTTAAAGGACTTAACCCTAAATAGTGGTTAAAGGGGTAAAACTTAACCCAAGTTAAGAAAACCTAAAGACTTTAGGGTAAAAGTCATGAAATGACACTAAGAACAAACTTAAATTCCTTTTATACCCCTGGGATACCAGAAACCCTAATTGGAACCCTGAAAAACCCTGAAACCAAACCCTAGGGGCTTATGTGCAAAATTAGCCCACTTTTGGGCTAAAGTGCAAAAATCAAGCCAAATAAGTACCTTAAGTCAATTGGTTCACAAATATGTGGATTTGAAAGCTAAACCCTAAGTTTTGGACTTGTTGGGGTCGTGCTTCGGTGCGCCGAAGGTCTCACACGAAGAAGCAGCTTCGGCTGGAGTCGTCTCCAAGAGATGGCCGAAGGTTCCTTTTCATGGAGCTTCGGCGTTTTAAACCGACATAGAGATAGAATGACCTTTTTATTCATATAGGTCTGAGTCAATGTTGTAAACATTTGTAAGGGGCATGATTGTAATTTGTCACAGGCTGCGACCTGTGCCTATAAATAGATGAACAGTACCTCTGTACTGTTCACGCGAACCTGTCATTTGCCTTCGCATCACACTTGTATTTCTGCCTTCCTCAGGACCGAAGGTACATTTGTCATTTATATTCATTCGTATTAATAGAAATGGAAATGATTTTATGTTAACATTTGAATGTCCATTTTATATCTCATGGTTTATATGAATGCTTCACCATACGTTATTATGTTTACGAAGGTGCGTCCTTCGTAACCTTCGTCCGAAATTCCTTATGTCCCGAAGGGATATAATGAAGTGGAGGACGAAGGACCTTAATATTTAACATTTTCTGTGTTGCCTTGTTCTTAACTCTTAGCATTTGAGAACAAGCCCCCAACATTGGCGCCCACCTCCGGTGAACTCACTTCCACTTTTCTGAGCTGATGGCTTCGTTCAACAATCAAGCTGGAGCTGCTTCGGCTTCGAAGCTGGTGCTCCCGATAACAGGCGGTTCTTGCTCAGAGCCGGCTAACAAGAAGCAGAAGAAAGAGGCTCAGAGAAGGGTGCAACATGTTGGAGTACAGGGACCCTTCATCAAGTCAAAATGGTCTCATATTCCAATTACCTTCTCTCAGGAAGACCTTCAGCTTAAGGATTATCCTCACAATGATGCTATGGTTATTTCTTGCGTGATCAAAGGATTTCTGGTCCACAATGTCCTAGTTGATACAGGCAGTGCAGCTGACATTATATTTGCTAAAGCCTTCAGACAAATGCAAGAGCCTGAAGACAAGATTCATGATGCTACGCACCCTCTTTGTGGCTTCGGAGGACGGCAGATTGTGGCACTTGGGAAGATTACCATGCCGGTAACCTTCGGATTTGTCAACAACACAAGGACTGAGCAAATTGTGTTTGATATTGTTGACATGGAGTATCCTTACAATGCTATCATTGGTCGTGGAACTCTTAACGCCTTCGAAGCAATTCTTCACCCAGCTTATCTCTGCATGAAAATACCTTCGGACCAAGGACCTATTGCTATTCATGGAAGCCAGGAAGCTGCTAGAAGAGCCGAAGGAAGCTGGACTGACTCCAAGGCAATCCATAGCATAGATGGAGCTGAAGCTTGTGAACAGTATAAATTCAGGAGGGAGAAGGCAGCTTCAGCAGATCAGCCGAAGCCCATGTTATTGTGTGAGGATGTAGCAGAGCAGAAGGTGTTGTTGGGCTCGCAATTATCTGAAGACCAGGAGAAAACCTTGATAAGGTTTTTATTCAACAACAAAGATGTTTTTGCATGGTCAGCCAACGATCTTTGTGGAGTGAATCGGGATGTCATTGAACATTCGCTCAATGTTGACCCATCCTTCAGACCCCGAAAGCAGAGGCTTCGGAAAATGTCTGATGACAAGGCCGAAGGGGCTCGTAATGAAGTAAAAAGACTCCTCAGTGCAGGAGTTATCAGAGAAGTGAAGTATCCAGAGTGGTTAGCTAACACCGTTATGGTGAAGAAGGCCAATGGCAAGTGGAGAATGTGTATTGATTTCACAGATCTCAACAAGGCTTGTCCGAAGGATGAATTTCCGCTGCCAAGGATAGATTCTTTAGTTGATGCAGCAGCTTCTTCGGAACTTATGAGTCTCCTGGACTGCTACTCAGGCTATCATCAAATCTGGATGAAGAAGGAAGATGAGCCGAAGACTAGCTTCATAACTCCAAGTGGTACATATTGCTATCTTCGGATGCCTGAGGGGCTCAAGAATGCTGGAGGGAGTTTCAGCAGAATGACTGCGAAGGTTCTCCAATCTCAGATAGGCAGAAATGTGCTGACTTATGTCGATGACATCATTGTAAAAAGCACGAAGCAAGAAAATCATATTGCTGATCTGCAAGAGACCTTCGCCAGTTTCAGACAGGCTGGTTTGAAGCTGAATCCAGAGAAATGTGTCTTCGGAGTGAAGAAGGGCAAATTTCTTGGATGTTTGGTTTCAACGAAGGGAATCGAAGCTAACCCAAATAAAATCGAAGCTATACTTCGAATGGAGCCACCAACCACAAGAAAGGGGGCCCAAAGATTGACAGGAAGGCTGGCATCCCTCAACAGATTTATATCTAGATCAGCAGAAAGAAACTTACCATTCTTCGAGGTGCTGAAGTCAGCTGAAGTCTTTCAATGGGGCCCAAGTCAGCAAAAAGCCTTCGAAGAGCTGAAGCAATACTTAATAGATCTCACAACATTAACTCCACCAACGCCAGGGGCTCCTCTGTTGTTGTATGTGGCAGCTTCGCACTCAGCAGTAAGTGCGGCGCTTGTCCAGGAGAAGTTTGATGGACAAGCTAAGAAGCAGGTCCCAGTATATTTTGTGTCTGAGGTCCTCAGTGTCTCAAAGAAAAATTATACAGAGCTGGAGAAGATATTGTATGCCGTTTTAATGGCATCCAGGAAGCTTCGGCATTACTTTCAGGCATTCAACATTATTGTTCCCTCTTCGCAGCCGTTGAAGGACATCATGAGGAACAGAGAAGCTACTGGGCGTATTGGAAAGTGGGTTGCGGAACTCAATGAATTTTACATTGATTATGTGCATAGATCCTCAATTCAGTCTCAAGCATTGGCAGATTTCATTGCCGACTGGACGCCAGGGGCTCAGGACGAAGAAGCGAATAAAGATGCCGAAGCATGGACAGTGTTCTGTGACGGCTCTTGGGGAACCTTCGGAGCAGGTGCAGCTGCTGTGTTGGTCTCTCCGTCCAAGGTTAAAACTTGTTATGCAGCAAGACTTGACTTCAGCTGCACAAATAATATCGCTGAGTACGAAGCTTTGCTCCTGGGTCTTCGGAAACTAAAGGCAATGGGGATCAGAAGGGCAATTCTTAAAACTGATTCCCAGATTGTTTCGGGTCATATTGATAAAAGTTGCAAGGCTAAGGACCCGAAGCTTGAAAAATACCTAGACACGGTCCGAAGGATCGAAGCTTCCTTCGAAGGATTTTCTGTTAAGAATATCCCTCGAGGACAAAATGAGCATGCTGATTTATTAGCCAAGTCTGCAGCACAGGGGCTGCCACTACCTTCGGACGTGTTCTTCGAAACAATAAAGGCACCTTCAGTGGAGCTACTTGAAAGAGCAGTCCTTAACATTTCTCCTGTCTACAGTGAAGATTGGAGAACAGAAATAATCTCTTACCTTCAGGGAAACTTTCTATCAGATGACGAAGCTTATAATAAGAGGATAGAGGCAAGAGCTCGTCCTTATGTCATGATAGAAGGGGAGTTATACAAGCATGGAGTTTGTGCCCCGCTGCTCAAGTGCTTGTCTAGGGCCGAAGGTATAGAGTTGATGAAGGAGATACATGCAGGCTTGTGCGGATCCCACATTGGATCCAGGCCGTTACTTGGAAAAGTGTTCCGCCAAGGATTTTATTGGCCGAAGGCAGCTTCGGATGCAGCGGAGTTAGTCCAAAAGTGCGAAGGTTGTCAAAAATGTGCAAGAGATCAAAAACAACCTTCGTCATTAACACAGCTGATACAACCCATCTGGCCATTGCAAAGGTGGGGCCTTGACTTGTTGGGTCCATTGCCACCGGCCCAAGGCAACCTAAAATATGTTATAGTAGCTGTGGAATATTTTTCCAAGTGGATTGAGGCGAAGCCATTAGCCACAATAACTTCGGCCACCGTCCAAAAATTTTTCTGGCAGAATATTGTCTGTCGCTTCGGAGTGCCGAAGGCTATCACTGTAGATAATGGAACACAGTTCGACTCCGAAGATTTCAGAAATTTCTATGATCAAATTGGCACGAAGATCCATTTTGCATCAGTCAGGCATCCGGAGTCGAATGGGCTTGTTGAAAGGGCCAACGGCATCATAATGACAGGGATAATGAAGCTAATTTTTAATCAACCAAGGGGAAAATGGCCAGATCAGTTGACCAAAGTGGTGTGGAGCCACAATACAACAACAACAAGGTCTACAGGCTTTACCCCATTCAAGTTATTATTTGGTGACGAAGCAATAACTCCAGAAGAAGCTAAAGCTGGATCAATAAGAGTGGTAGCTTCGGCAGAATCAGGTGCCGAAGATACTTGCCTTGTGGAAAAAGATGCCTTAGAAGGGATCAGGCTTCAGGCCGTGGAAAATATCAACAAATACCAGGCTGAAACAATCAAATGGCGAGATAGAAAAGTCCGGCTAAAAAATATTGAGCCAGGACACTTGGTGCTTCGGAGAGTGGCCAACCCGGATACAGTGGGCAAGTTGCAACTGAAATGGGAAGGGCCTTTCTTAGTAGCATCTTCGTCAAGGCCTGGTTCGTACAGACTGAAGGACATGGATGGCAATGAAATTCCAAGATCTTGGAATGCCGATGAGCTTCGGCGGTTCTATGTATAACTTGATGTAATTTTATCTTTTCTTTTCTTTTTTATGGCACCCTTTTCCTTTCTAAAGGGGGAGAAAGGTTTTTAATGGGGCCATCATATGTAATTTTCCTTTTTAGTTTTATAAGAGCAAAATCCCCCAAAAGATGTAAATGTAAAAGCTGAGAGCGCACCATCGAGTGCCGAAACTGAAAAAGAGAAAAAAGCTCCGAAGACGTCCCTAAGGGGATGCAGAGCTTACAGCGAAAAGTCAACGCTGATTCCGCCGAAAGTAAAAGGCGAAGAAGCTCCAAAGACGTTCCCAAGGGAATGCAGAGCTTATACCGTCTAAGTAAAAGACGAAGAAGCTCCAAAGACGTCCCTAAGGGGATGCAGAGCTTACAGCGAAAAGTCAACGCTGATATTGCCTAAGTGAAAGGCGAAGAAGCTCCAAAGTCGTTCCTAAGGGAATGCAGAGCTAGTGTGTGGTTGTTTCTAAGTAATGGCTGACAATGTGGCTTCGGACATATGCTTCGGACATTCATTCGCGCATTGCATTACATCATAACATTTGCATGCATAAGCATTCATTCATAGCATCTGTGTACCAAACTGGTTGCTTCGGCAGAAGGGAGAATTGGCTTTTTATGAATCGTTGTGTAAAAGAAAAGTTTTGGAGAAGAGGTTTTTATGATTCGTTATGCTATGTTATGTACGAAAGAGAAGAGCTTCGTTGATCAGCTTCGTTGTATACAAAAGAGAATTGGTCTTTTATGCTTCGTTGTGTACGAAAAGAAGGGAAGGTGTTTTTTCGCCTTCGGCTCAAAATACTGATTTCGTCCACACCAAAGCGCCTCAAGCAAAGGGTAAGAATATATTACAAGGTATGTACAAGGTTCCTTGAAGACAGTCTAATTGTATTTACAAGAATTGTTACAAAAATATCCTGAGTTTTTCTATAGCATATTTCTACTGATCCTCATTAAGTTTCAGCTTTGGCAACAGCTTCGGCGACATAACTTAGGCGTCATCTTCACCTTCGTCATCCTACATAAATCAAGGAATTATAAGTAAAAATCAAGAGCAAAGGAAAAGGTAACTCCGAAGTATCATTTCTTACTGGTTCAAGATGACTTCGTGCTTCGTCTCCAGCTTTCTCCCGCCCGCCTTTTGTCCATATCATTTTTATAAATCTATTGGAGATACTTCGGGCGAGGTCAGGCATATCATCCAGGATTGATGGAGATAAGGTGAAGTTGGGCCTGTTGACAATTTTTCCGTGTTCGCAGCCGGCCTTCAGAAATGCAGCAGCGGTACCCCGAGAAGCCACCCAGGCACAGAAGTCACCATGCCCAGCTATGACTTCGTCGAGCTCGTCAATCTCCCCCTCAATATGTTCGAAGGTCTTCGGCAAATCTTCAGCTGAGGGGGTGAATTTTTCACTACTGGCTCCAACTGAGTAAAAAATCTTTCTTAGTCGTTCAATGCACTTGTTGCTAAATTTCAAGCAGTTTTCTTGAAGATTTGTCAGTAGTTTTCTCAAATCTGAATTTTGCTGAGCTTCGACTTCAAGTTTTGCAGTAAGATCTTGTTTTTCTTGTTCGAATTGCTCAGACTGGCGGAGTAGCTTCGTATTCAGTTCTGATATCTTTGCTTCAGCTTCCGCCAATAAACCTTCGGTTGCCTGGAGCTCAAAGTTCTTTTTCTCGAAAGCATCTGATTGCTCCTTTATTTTGTTTTCCAAATTTCCAATTATAACTTCATGCTTTTTATCTTCAAGATCTTGTTGCATTTGCAAGGCTTTGCTCAGCAGCATACTCTGTACGAACACAACCTTCGTCAGACATGTTTTTATTAGAAGCGACAAAAGTTAGGTGGCAAGTTGTTCACCTTGAAGTTGGAGTAAAATAAACTACCAACGACATGTTGTCGTCGGTAGCGGCTGATGTCTGACTCTAGCTTCGGAAAACCGATACTCTTTGATAGAGTACCGATTACCCTAGCTCCAGTCTGGTCTCGAATGCAGCCTAGCTTTTCATCATCCACACCTCCAAATAGGAGAGCACCTGGTTTGTAGCCGCAAGATTTCGCATACTCTTTAAGTTCTTCCATTTCGTCTTTTGTAAGTTTTTGCCCAATTAAATTCTGAAAGGAGTAGGCTTCTTCATCCGAAGTATCTTCGGCTATTTCTTTTCCTTTTTCAGGCACTGTGGCCATGGATTTTTCAGTAGCAACACCAGCTTCTTCTGCATCTATGTCTTCCAAAATTTTGTTAATATCCGCAATGGTCGTTTCTAAATTAACATCTTCGGCTGTAATGGCTTCGGTAGCCGCGACTCCCGAAGGTGTGACTTCGACGTTTTTGGTGCTTTCGGCAGCTGCTGTTTTCTGAACTGACGCCCTTGGCGGCGTCTTATCGATAACTTCAGTTACCGTAATGATTCTTTGCCGTTTGGGTTTGCTTATCTTCGCCTGATCCGGCTCGTCCACCTTTTGAAAAAGCTTCGTCAGTTGGAGCCCTAATGGACTTAGCTTCGTGGGCATGGGTTCAGTCATTACCTTTAAAATTTCTTCCACGTCGCTGGTAGAAGGCGGTGTGGGGGTCCTCTCTTCTTCGGATATTTTCCGTTTCGGACTTGATATTTTCCTTTTCTTCGGGATTTTCTTCTCTGCTGCTGGTTGCTCTTCATCCTTTGTCAGAATTTCAGTTACTCTTTTCCTTTTGAGACCCTCGGCACCCTTGTTCAACTGCTCGTAGTCTGGGTACTCGAAGCCCAGGGCATCAAATACTCGGTTCAGCCTTCGCTTCGGTCGGGTGCCGAAGGCCGCTGTCATTAATTGATCCTCCTTTTTGGAGTAATTCCCCAAGATTTCATTGCACATTGTCTCAACTGTGTTTAACCACTCTTTGCAGGGTTTCTTAAAGTACTTCTTGAATTTAAAGTGATAGGGCAGACGGACCAGCTCCCCCTTCTTCTTTTCTCCCTTCAGCTTCGGCATTTCCCACTCTTTTAGAGTAGGGAAGACTCTGAATGCCAAAAATTCCTGAACTAGATCCCTGGTGCCAATATGTTTTGAAATGATTTCAAATTCACCCAGAGCAGCCCAGGTGGGACCTTTTAGATCGCCGATGCGGCATCGTGGCCTCGTCTCTCCGAAGATTAACTCCAAAGGGCTTTGTACCAATTTTTCTCTGTCTTCGTCAACTTTCACATAAAACCACTCGGATTTCCAGCCTGCTGGCCATTTGCTTCGGTAGCTGATGACAGGACATTTTGTTGTCTTCCGGTAGGCAAAATTATAGCAACCGAAATTATCATGTAGCCCATCTTTTCTGGCCTTTGTTTGGTAGTGTAATTCGTGAACTCGGCAGAAGCTGTCGGCAAACGGTTCCACAGCTTGGCTTCGGAGGGCCCAGATATAAACATTGAGCCTAACGATAGCGTTAGGAGTCAATTGATGAAAATAGATACCAAACCTCCTCAATATCTCTGCAATAATATTGTGCAGAGGAAATCTCAGCCCAGCCTTTAAAAAGCTTTTGAAAATAACAATCTCATCCTTCCCTGGCTTCGGGGTGGTTTCTTCTCCCCCGAAGCGGAGTAGCTTCTTCTGATCTTCAGTGAAATAACCCGCTTTCACCATCTTCGAAAGATCAGCTTTTGAAACAGTTGATTTTCCAAAATCCAGGTGACTGGGCTTGCTGGGCGTAGCAATGTGGTAGTCATCTTCGGAGTCAGTCCCATCAATGTTTTCTTCTTCTTCGGCTGTTGTCGGGTTTGCTTCGGCAGCAGGTTTTTCTTCCGCAGTCACTAGACCGGAGCGCTGCATCGCTTCGGAGATGGGCATAGTGTCCGAACCTTCGGCTTCGTCTCCCTCACGTGCAACTTTGGCAGTAGATCGCACTCGTGCCATGTGATTCTGAGTTTGGGGAAGTCAGAAACTTTTTTCTTTTTTCTTTTCTCCGAAGCTCTCCGTTCTGACGAAGCAAGCGTCGAGACGGACCTTCGTTCGATTCTAAGAGTCAAGCTTCGGCTATGGTGGAAAATTTTGGCAGCAAAACAGTGCAAATAGCAATGAATGCTGTGGTAACTTCACACCTACCTGCTTGTTTATATAGTACTGCAGGTAAGAAGGCGAAGCGGCAAGATTTTTACACCAGACGGGCGGTCACTTGTACTCGCTGAGCAGTGGACCGCAAAGATCAAACAGTAACTCTGCAAGGTGGGCCTGGCACGTGCTCGGAAGCCGGATCGTTTCTCCGCAACGAGCTCAGGGAAGGTGTTTTTTGGACCTTCGGCTTCCCGAAGCTGAAGAGGCTCTTTTTTCACGGGTCAAGCTCGTTACGAAAAACGATCTAGCACCGCGAAAGGGGCTACTGTTGGGGTCGTGCTTCGGTGCGCCGAAGGTCTCACACGAAGAAGCAGCTTCGGCTGGAGTCGTCTCCAAGAGATGGCCGAAGGTTCCTTTTCATGGAGCTTCGGCGTTTTAAACCGACATAGAGATAGAATGACCTTTTTATTCATATAGGTCTGAGTCAATGTTGTAAACATTTGTAAGGGGCATGATTGTAATTTGTCACAGGCTGCGACCTGTGCCTATAAATAGATGAACAGTACCTCTGTACTGTTCACGCGAACCTGTCATTTGCCTTCGCATCACACTTGTATTTCTGCCTTCCTCAGGACCGAAGGTACATTTGTCATTTATATTCATTCGTATTAATAGAAATGGAAATGATTTTATGTTAACATTTGAATGTCCATTTTATATCTCATGGTTTATATGAATGCTTCACCATACGTTATTATGTTTACGAAGGTGCGTCCTTCGTAACCTTCGTCCGAAATTCCTTATGTCCCGAAGGGATATAATGAAGTGGAGGACGAAGGACCTTAATATTTAACATTTTCTGTGTTGCCTTGTTCTTAACTCTTAGCATTTGAGAACAAGCCCCCAACAGGACTTAAATGCAAAATGGACCTCATTTGAGTTTTATTCTAAGTCTGAAAATCAGAGAATGGGCTCAACTTTGGGGCTTTGTAACTTACAAAGTATAGGGTTTTTACCCTAGGTCACCACATCAAAGTTGAAGACCAATTATAGGAGAACAACTTTGCTAAAGAGTGTGAGCTTAGTTATTATGAGAAATTTGGAGAAAAACCCAATCAAAGTTTGACCGTCAGGCTTGTTCATTCTGAAATTCAGCCTTTCAGTGTAACAGGGTTGACTTTGAGGGTGAATTAAACCTTGATCCAGTGCTCAAATAGGTTTCATTCCTATAGTCGAGTTGTAGCTGGTATGTAGCACTACAACTTTGGTGCAGAGACTTGGACCTGTTGTCACATGAAACTGGGAGAAAATGAAGCTCTAAAATGCGCTGTCAGGTTGTCTGAACTGCACTTCGCCATTGTACAGTAGCTGAAACAGATAAGGTCGCAAGCAAACCCACCGCCGGTGGCTTTCCGCCGTGATTCACGTCGCCGGCGTCACGATTCGCGCTCGGGTATGTGGATAACTTCGCGGCGTCAAAAGATCATCACCGCCCATGGCCTGGACACCGCTCCGACTAGCCGTAGTCCATCTCCCCTGGCTCACCGCCCGCGGTAAAGTGCTCACCGTCGACCGCCGCCTCTCGGCCGTGTGCCGCGTGGCTCTACTCTTTCACCGTGTCGCCATGACCTCCTCTGAACTCTCCGTGGCTCACCGGAGTTACTGCCACGTCGTTGGCCACGAACTCACGCGGCCAGTGCTTCTTCTTCACCTCCGACCGCCGCGCGTCTCCTCGAAATTCACCGGCCACCGCCCTTGGAGCCTATAAATTGAGGGCGGGGATAGTTGCGCCATGTAATCGTGAAGCTGTAGCACCCACTACCGTCTCCGATTAACTTTCATAGCCAGAGAATTGCTCGTTTCCCCCAATTCGGTTCTCCGCCACTGTGAAGAGTACCTCACCGCGGCCAGCCCCTCTCCGGTCAGTCCCCGTTCCCTGCTTTCTTGTTTAAGCACTTGCATAGCTCCGTGATGCTTATCAAGTCATCAATTTGAACTGTGTGACCACCCATCACCGGGAACGCATGATTCTTGGGTTCGTCCGCGCGGTTACCGTGGCCAGACCAAATTAGATCGTCATTCTTAAAATTAACTTAGGGGAAATGATCAGTGAAGGTTCAATCCGGTGTGTGTAGCTCGAAGGCACTAATCATAATGTAAATCCGCCAGTATAACCTCACCGGAGTTCGTTCCCCGCGCGGTCGCCGTCGCGGACTTGAAACAAAGAATAGAGAGAAGTACGGGGGTTTATCTGTAATCTGTCAGTGGCACACAGGAATAGTACAGGAACTATTTTTCAGTTACCCAGAACTCCAGGGACCCTTCCGCATGATCGCCAGGACGCGGGCGCGTTTTTGCCGTGGACCTGGGCTAGTTGGGCCAGAATCGGCCCAGTCCTATTTCATCTTTTTGCTTTTTCTTTTTCCAGCAAAGCCAAAATGTTTATAGGAAAATGTAGAAAAATGCTAAAATTGTGAAACTAATTTTCCTAGGCTTGTTATTTTCTCTAGTATTTAATAAAAATAGTTTTGTGATTTTTAATGGAAATAAGAAATTTTAGGGTATTTAAAGTAATTAAAAATATTAGTTATGGATTTTTAGAAATTAAATGGTAAGTCCAAAAATGTCCAAACTTTTTATGGGCACTTAAACCAATATTTAAGAGCCTTGGGTAGAGTTTGAATTGATTTGGACCTTGTTTGACCACTAAACCCAAAACCACCCCCCCTGCCTTATGAACTCCTTCACTGACTCCGGAAACCCTAGGTTCTCGGAGTACCGTGAAGGAAAGTTGTACTCAAGACTTAGATAATAAGTTTATATAATTATTGCATCCTCATGAGCACCCCATGGCATCCATTCTTATGCATATATATGGTTATGTTAGAACACGAAGAAGAAGAAGAAGTCACTGAAGAGGGAACTCCACCAACCTCAGATCCTCAAGCAGGCAACTACTTTTATTTCGATATTTGTGGATCCGAGCAGGACTCACCTGATAACAAAGGCAAGCCCCGGTGCATTTGCCACCTCCCTTGATGTTTTTAAAATCTTTCTCACTTGCTTGATGCATTAGGTGATAGGAGTTGATTGATAAAACAATTCCTGCATTACCTTCCTTGACTTTGATTACCTTCCTTGATCACCTGTTTTACAAAGGATTTTTGATGCTTAGTCTTGCTTTAGAAAAACAAAATGTTTTGTTTTTACAAAATATGATGTGGCAAAAGTGGGTGGGATGTTTTCAAAAATAAAACTTGATGGTGGATCCATCATGGCCATGATGGATTCAACATCGGAAAAGATGTACCTCTGTCAGGTACCAAGTTTCTGGGTTAAAAAGATTAAGCTGAGACTGGGCGGGTGACTTGCACGAGAAAGAGAGTCTCGGTGTAGTGTCTCTGTCTGAGTCAATTAAGGACCGTCTCGATGTAGGCTTGATGATCGAGGACCCTTTAGCTGGTCACATGCCTCGTCATGGGTAAGCCTTGCCTCGGGCAGACTAAGGCCGGAATAAGATAACACGAAATGGGTGTGGAGCGGTGGCGAGAGTAGCGTGTACCCTCCGTAGCAAGAGGCTGGACGGTGGTGTATCTGTGCTCTCGGTTTGCGTGAACCTGATCCGGTCTTAAGAACCTCGGTGGCGGGTTGACATATGCAAGGGTTAAGTGCTACATATGTCGTGTGATTGGAGATCCTCAACTGAGTATAATCGATTCGGATCGCCGTACCTTCGCGGTTATGAAGACTTGGTCACTGACCTACACGTAGCATTCCACTAAAGATGATGGGTATTTGTTAAGAAATTGGCTAGTGCAGGACTAGTGATTGAACTAGGGTAGAAAGAACTCTAGTTACAGGTAATTGAACTTAACTTGACAAATAAAATTTGATTTTTAAGGATCCACTTTAGTAAGCATTTCTGCAAAACAGAGTCTTTGATTATTGAGAAGCCTTACCTTGACTCCCTAAAAGCCAGCATACCCTTGAGAGTCTTTTCTTTAGTCGGGTAAGTCTTGCTGAGTAATTCCATACTCAGGGTTTATGCCTTCGTTGTTTTTAGGTGAGGAAGTAGCGGACTTTTGCTGCTTCTGTGCCAAGGTGGTTCCCAAAGAAGAAAAACAAGACTAAAGTGCGGGAGGACTCGGTCCTCCACATAGGATCTTTTGCTTATAGTTTATCGTGAGAAGTTTGTGCCTCCCTTGGTGTGTATAATATTACTACTCTACACTCACTTTTAGTCTGGTCTGTAATAAAATAACTCGAGCTTGCTTTTGAAATAAATGTATGTTTATGTAATTCGCTTCCGCATTTCTTTATCTCCGATGATCTGTAATGTCTGCAAGACGGGTGAAATGTTCCTGGTGAGGTAGGGAAAGATACCAAGCTTGTCAAGTAACTTAGGAACATCTACAGGGTGTCTGATGTCTGTTAGACAAGGACAACTGTAGGTGGGCCTAATTACTTGGGAGGTTCCGTCACAGCTGGTATCGGAGCGTAGCCCTTCTTTGCAGATATTATAAGGCATCTTCAAAAGGATTTCCGAAAGTTTTACCTAAAAATTCTTTTCTCTTCTTACCTAAGTACTCTGAAGAGTTTATATTAAAGACCAGATAGGAAGAGTGCAATGTATAGAAGGTTGAATCGACCAAGGTTGATTCTGTACTTATTCATGCATCATGCTAAGAATTATGCTAATAAATTTTCCCCCTTAGAAAGATGCCGCCACGCACAAGGCTAACGGCACGTAAGTCAACGAGACCGATTGGAGTACCCCGGCATCAACTAGCCCCTCGACACGAAAGCAGTAGCAGCGGAAGTAATGACCCTATAGGAGACCTGGAAGCCGAAGTGAGTCGACTTCAAGCAACGCTGCAACACAGGACCAATGTTTGGATCGCAGACGGAGATAGAATCAATGAATTAAGAAGGGATATCCGTCACCTGCAGGATCAGCTGGCTGATCGGGACTTAGCACTTGACTGGGCAGTACAGTCTCATATGTTGGTATGTGCTAAGGAAGCGAGGGCTCAGGCCCGAATTAAAGAACTTAGCTCAGCTGTCGACAACCTGCAGGTCTACTGCAATACGTTGCATGAGGAAGTCCATGTGTTATACTTACAATTACACCCTAGTGAGTCTGCACACTCTGCTGAGACGGAAGCCGGACCCTCTCACGTTGCGGGACGCGCACTGGGTGGGGAGTTAGACCTTTTTGAACCCCCTCCTTCTTTGAGGTTGGTTGACGTCTGGACTCCCACACCTGACGATGAGGCCGCCAAAAGTAACGGAAAGCAGGACTAATGGTGTAATAAAAGTAGAGTAGTGTATTGTAGGGTGTACTGTTGTATAATAGGTTGAACTTTTGTAAAATGGGTAGTGTATCCTGTTATGTAGTGTCGAGTCTGTATCATTACTCTTTATAGTAATGTAAAATGGAAGGTTTTCTTTGGCACATTATGTTTATTTAAATGTTTTTGCCTCAGATGCCGACCAGGACTCGCGGACAGGACGCAGCCGGAACTTCTGGGGGTCGGGATGTCACCCCAAATCCACCTCCGGTTCCACCCACGCTTGCCGAGGCGATTGCCGCCTTGGTGAATGCTACTGCCGACAATACCCGCTTCCTTAGGGAAATGGCGGGTCAGCAGCAGTTCCAGCAGCAGGCAGGAAGAGGTTTTCAACAAGGTCCCCGTGAAACTACTTATCTGGACTTCTCCGAAACTCGTCCACCTCTATTCACCAAAGCAGAAGACCCGCTAGAAGCCGACGAGTGGATACGAGTTATTGAACAAAAGTTTGGCCTTCTTCATTGTTCGGAAACACAGAAGCCATTGTTCGCGGCACAGCAACTTCATGGCCCTGCCAGTACTTGGTGGGGAAATTTTGTGGCTATTCAACCTGACAACCATCAAATCACTTGGGACGAATTTAAAGCAGCCTTCCGCGAGCACTACATACCAGAAGGAGTGCTGCATATGAAACAAGAGGAATTTATGAAGCTGAAACAAGGTGGAGACACCATCAATCAATATCTTAACAAGTTTAATCACCTGTCGCAGTATGCCATTGATCAGGTGAATACTGATTTGAAGAAAAGGAACTGTTTTATGAGAGGTCTAAATGACCGGTTGCAGCGAAAAATGGCCACATGTATTGATCTCACATATGGAAAGGCTGTCAGTACAGCCTTATCTGTGGAAGCAAAATACGCAAGTTCTGGGAAGAATAAGGGATTCAGTGGTGAGAGGCCTAATCAGGGCCAGGCGAAGAGGCAACGGTTCGTCATCCGGCCTTCTAGCCAAAACCATACTTTTTCTCGTCCACCAGCATTCCCTTTCAAACAGCCCATTATTATCCGCCCCAACAATACCTCCACTTCCCCAAATCAGCCGGGTGCCCCAGGCACTCGATTCCCTGCCTTGCCCAGCTCTTCAACTGGGTGTTTCAACTGCGGCAAATCGGGACATTTTATCAAAGACTGCCCGTACCCCAAGCAAAATCAATCCAATGCTCAGCAAGGAACTGGGAAGTCTATTCAGCCCAAGGGAAATGCTGTGGGGAAAAATACCAAGAAAACGGGGCGTGTATATTACACCCAAGTGGCCACTACACCGGAGGGAGAGCCGGTGATGATGGGTACGTTTCCCGTGGCCAGTCACCCTGCAATAATTCTTTTTGATTCTGGTGCTTCGCATACCTTCATTAGCAAGACATTTGTGGAGCAACATCACATTGCATGTCATGAATCAAAAGAAGGATTTAAAATTCACTCACCTGGGGGACACATTTTTACTAGAGAAGTGGCCTATGAAGTGCCAGTAACAATGGCCGGACGGAACTTTCCTGCTAATATGATTGTTCTGAAAGGCCAAGATATAGATGTAATTTTGGGTATGAATTGGTTAACCCAACACAAGGCAATTCTCAACACTGAACTCAGAACCGTCAGGTTGAGCTATAATCAAGAAGAAATTCTTTTGTCTGTCCCCAAAACCAATCCAGCCAAAGCTTCTGGTAGAATATTTGAAGCCATTGTACCGGAGATCAAGAACATTCCGGTAGTATGTGAGTTTCCAGATGTATTTCCGGAAGATTTGCCTGGACTACCCCCTGAAAGAGATGTAGAATTCGTAATTGAGCTAAAGCCCGGTACGGCTCCCATCTCCCGAAGATCGTACCGTATGCCCCCTAATGAGTTGGCAGAATTGAAGATTCAATTACAAGATCTACTGAATAAGGGATTCATCCGGCCAAGCTCGTCCCCATGGGGTTGTCCCGCCATTTTTGTTAAGAAGAAGGATCAAACCCTGCGCATGTGCGTGGACTATCGGCCCCTAAATGAGGTCACCATCAAGAATAAGTATCCTCTTCCCAGGATCGACATCCTATTTGATCAACTGACTGGGGCGAGGGTATTTTCTAAAATTGATCTCAGGTCGGGCTATCATCAAATCCGTATTCGGCCCGAGGATATACCAAAGACCGCGTTTACTACGCGATATGGATTGTTCGAATACCTAGTAATGTCTTTCGGGCTCACAAATGCTCCTGCCCACTTCACTTATTTGATGAACTCGGTATTCATGCCCGAGTTGGACAAGTTCGTGGTGGTCTTCATCGACGATATTTTGATATACTCTAAAAATGAAGAGGAGCATGCTCAGCATCTACGGGTTGTATTGACGCGCCTGAGGGAACATCAGTTGTACGCCAAGTTCAGTAAGTGCGCGTTCTGGCTGGAGGAAATTCAATTTTTAGGGCACGTGTTATCAGCTAAAGGAATTGCGGTAGATCCTAGCAAGGTCAAAGATATTCTGGAGTGGAAACCCCCATCCTCTGTTCACCAAGTCCGGAGTTTTCTTGGACTGGCTAGGTATTATCGCACATTCATACCCGATTTTTCTAAGCTTGTGAAGCCAATCACAAGTTTGTTGAAGAATGACATTAAGTTCAATTGGTCTTCCAAGTGTAATGAAGCCTTTGAGCAATTGAAGACATTATTAACCACTGCTCCGGTATTGGCTCAACCAGACATCACTAAGCCTTTTGATGTATATTGTGATGCATCTGGCAGTGGGCTCGACTGTGTACTGATGCAAGAAGGCCGAGTAATTGCGTATGCTTCAAGGCAGCTGCGCCGACATGAGGAGCATTATCCAACTCATGATCTGGAGTTAGCTGCTGTGGTTCATGCCCTGAAAATATGGCGTCACTATCTGCTGGGAAATATCTGTCACATATATACAGATCATAAAAGTTTGAAGTACATCTTCACCCAGTCAGAGTTAAATATGAGGCAAAGACGATGGCTTGAGCTCATTAAGGACTATGAACTAGAGATCCATTATCACCCAGGCAAGGCCAATGTGGTGGCAGATGCATTGAGTCGTAAGACTTCCTGCCACTGTCTTATGGCGAAGGCCTCCGAGAACACCTTGTGTCAAGAAATGGAGAAGCTAAACCTGGGGATAATCCAGCATGGGACTCTAAATCAGTTAAGGCTTGAGTCAATCATTCTGCAGAAGATAATTGATGCTCAAAAGGATAATCTGGGTATGAAGCACATACGAGAGAAGATAAGGGCTGGAACAGCCAAATGTTTCAAGGAAGATGATCAAGGTGTGTTATGGTTTAACAACCGCATAGTAGTGCCAAAGGATGAAGAACTCCGCCAGCAAATCCTAGATGACGCGCATCTTAGTCGCTATTCTATTCATCCGGGAAGCACTAAGATGTATCATGATCTAAAACAGCACTACTGGTGGACGAAGATGAAAATTGAAATTGCACGCTATGTGGCTAAGTGTGACACTTGCAGACGTGTCAAGGCCATACACATGAAAACTGCCGGTCCATTGCAGTCACTACCAATACCAACATGGAAATGGGAAGACATAAGCATGGACTTCATTGTGGGATTGCCCAGGACCGCAAAAGGATATGACTCTATCTGGGTGATTGTTGATCGACTTACAAAGATTGCTCATTTTCTGCCGGTCAAGACATTTTACCCGGTACTTACCTATGCGGAATTATATATTGCTCGTATTCTCAGTTTACATGGTGTTCCAAAGACTATAGTGTCGGATCGTGGGCCACAATTTGTATCTAAATTTTGGGAAGAACTTCATAAATCCCTGGGTACTAAGTTACTCCACAGTTCGGCCTATCATCCTCAAACCAGTGGACAAACTGAGAGAGTGAACCAAATACTTGAAGATATGTTGCGGGCATGTGTCCTGGATTTCTCACAGAAATGGGATGAATGTTTACCTTTGGCGGAGTTTTCATATAATAACAGTTACCAAGAAAGTATCAAGATGGCACCTTTTGAAGCTTTATACGGACGTCGATGTCGAACTCCGCTAAATTGGTCTGAACCTGGTGAAAGGTATTTCTTTAGGCCTGATATGGTAAAAGAAACCGAGGATAAGGTTCAGAAAGTTATTCATAATCTAAAGAAAGCACAAGCTCGTCAGAAGAGTTATGCAGACAAACGGCGAATGCCCTTATACTTCTTAGAAGGAGACTACGTCTACTTAAAGGTTTCACCAATGAAGGGAGTATCGCGTTTCGGGGTAAAGGGAAAACTTGCACCCAGGTACATTGGTCCATTCCCTATTCTTCAAAGATATGGGCCAGTGGCGTATCAACTTCAACTTCCCGAAACATTGTCTGCTGTACATAATGTGTTCCATGTATCGCAATTGAAGAAGTGTCTACGGGTTCCCGATCGAACCATTGAAGTGACAGATGTTGTCCTGGAACCAGACTTAACGTACTCAGAACATCCTATTCGAGTTCTGGATCAAAAGGACAGGGTTACCCGAAGAAAGACTCTCAAGTTTTACAAAATACAATGGAACCAGCATTCTGAAGAAGAGGCTACGTGGGAAACTCAAGACTTCTTGAATAAGAATTTCCCAGGCTTTCTAGCCTCATGTAACTTGTAAAGTGTATATAGTTATGGCAATAAAGGAATGAACCCCACACCACCCTGCCTTGTACCAGAAATAAGGAAATAAAAATATGACACATTTCCTTTTCCATTACTCACCCTAGGACTTTAAATCTCGGGACGAGATTCTTTTATGGGGGGAAGGATGTAACACCCCTGGTGTTACTATAACTAAAACTTGAGCATGGCATCATAAGCATTGGCATTGCATATGTTTGACACACCTAGAGTGCATTCACTAGGCAAAAATTTCAAACAAGTTGTATTGTTTTAATGTTTTTGCAAATAGAACCCTGGTTAAAGGACTTAACCCTAAATAGTGGTTAAAGGGGTAAAACTTAACCCAAGTTAAGAAAACCTAAAGACTTTAGGGTAAAAGTCATGAAATGACACTAAGAACAAACTTAAATTCCTTTTATACCCCTGGGATACCAGAAACCCTAATTGGAACCCTGAAAAACCCTGAAACCAAACCCTAGGGGCTTATGTGCAAAATTAGCCCACTTTTGGGCTAAAGTGCAAAAATCAAGCCAAATAAGTACCTTAAGTCAATTGGTTCACAAATATGTGGATTTGAAAGCTAAACCCTAAGTTTTGGACTTAAATGCAAAATGGACCTCATTTGAGTTTTATTCTAAGTCTGAAAATCAGAGAATGGGCTCAACTTTGGGGCTTTGTAACTTACAAAGTATAGGGTTTTTACCCTAGGTCACCACATCAAAGTTGAAGACCAATTATAGGAGAACAACTTTGCTAAAGAGTGTGAGCTTAGTTATTATGAGAAATTTGGAGAAAAACCCAATCAAAGTTTGACCGTCAGGCTTGTTCATTCTGAAATTCAGCCTTTCAGTGTAACAGGGTTGACTTTGAGGGTGAATTAAACCTTGATCCAGTGCTCAAATAGGTTTCATTCCTATAGTTGAGTTGTAGCTGGTATGTAGCACTACAACTTTGGTGCAGAGACTTGGACCTGTTGTCACATGAAACTGGGAGAAAATGAAGCTCTAAAATGTGCTGTCAGGTTGTCTGAACTGCACTTCGCCATTGTACAGTAGCTGAAACAGATAAGGTCGCCAGCAAACCCACCGCCGGTGGCTTTCCGCCGTGATTCACGTCGCCGGCGTCACGATTCGCGCTCGGGTATGTGGATAACTTCGTGGCGTCAAAAGATCGTCACCGCCCATGGCCTGGACACCGCTCCGACTAGCCGTAGTCCATCTCCCCTGGCTCACCGCCCGCGGTAAAGTGCTCACCGTCGACCGCCGCCTCTCGGCCGTGTGCCGCGTGGTTCTACTCTTTCACCGTGTCGCCATGACCTCCTCTGAACTCTCCGTGGCTCACCGGAGTTACTGCCACGTCGTTGGCCACGAACTCACGCGGCCAGTGCTTCTTCTTCACCTCCGACCGCCGCGTGTCTCCTCGAAATTCACCGGCCACCGCCCTTGGAGCCTATAAATTGAGGGCGGGGATAGTTGCGCCATGTAATCGTGAAGCTGTAGCACCCACTACCGTCTCCGATTAACTTTCATAGCCAGAGAATTGCTCGTTTCCCCCAATTCGGTTCTCCGCCACTGTGAAGAGTACCTCACCGCGGCCAGCCCCTCTCCGGTCAGTCCCCGTTCCCTGCTTTCTTGTTTAAGCACTTGCATAGCTCCGTGATGCTTATCAAGTCATCAATTTGAACTGTGTGACCACCCATCACCGGGAACGCATGATTCTTGGGTTCGTCCGCGCGGTTACCGTGGCCAGACCAAATTAGATCGTCATTCTTAAAATTAACTTAGGGGAAATGATCAGTGAAGGTTCAATCCGGTGTGTGTAGCTCGAAGGCACTAATCATAATGTAAATCCGCCAGTATAACCTCGCCGGAGTTTGTTCCCCGCGCGGTCGCCGTCGCGGACTTGAAACAAAGAATAGAGAGAAGTACGGGGGTTTATCTGTAATCTGTCAGTGGCACACAGGAATAGTACAGGAACTATTTTTCAGTTACCCAGAACTCCAGGGACCCTTCTGCATGATCGCCAGGACGCGGGCGCGCGCGGGTGCGTTTTTGCCGTGGACCTGGGCTAGTTGGGCCAGAATCGGCCCAATCCTATTTCATCTTTTTGCTTTTTCTTTTTCCAGCAAAGCCAAAATGTTTATAGGAAAATGTAGAAAAATGCTAAAATTGTGAAACTAATTTTCCTAGGCTTGTTATTTTCTCTAGTATTTAATAAAAATAGTTTTGTGATTTTTCATGGAAATAAGAAATTTTAGGGTATTTAAAGTAATTAAAAATATTAGTTATGGATTTTTAGAAATTAAATGGTAAGTCCAAAAATGTCCAAACTTTTTATGGGCACTTAAACCAATATTTAGGAGCCTTGGGTAGAGTTTGAATTGATTTGGACCTTGTTTGACCACTAAACCCAAAACCACCCCCCCTGCCTTATGAACTCCTTTACTGACTCCGGAAACCCTAGGTTCTCGGAGTACCGTGAAGGAAAGTTGTACTCAAGACTTAGATAATAAGTTTATATTATCATTGCATCCTCATGAGCACCCCATGGCATCCATTCTTATGCATATATATGGTTATGTTAGAACACGAAGAAGAAGAAGAAGTCACTGAAGAGGGAACTCCACCAACCTCAGATCCTCAAGCAGGCAACTGCTTTTATTTCGATATTTGTGGATCCGAGCAGGACTCACCTGATAACAAAGGCAAGCCCCGGTGCATTTTCCACCTCCCTTGATGTTTTTAAAATCTTTCTCACTTGCTTGATGCATTAGGTGATAGGAGTTGATTGATAAAACAATTCCTGCATTACCTTCCTTGACTTTGATTACCTTCCTTGATCACCTGTTTTACAAAGGATTTTTGATGCTTAGTCTTGCTTTAGAAAAACAAAATGTTTTGTTTTTACAAAATATGATGTGGCAAAAGTGGGTGGGATGTTTTCAAAAATAAAACTTGATGGTGGATCCATCATGGCCATGATGGATTCAACATCGGAAAAGATGTACCTCTGTCAGGTACCAAGTTTCTGGGTTAAAAAGATTAAGCTGAGACCGGGCGGGTGACTTGCACGAGAAAGAGAGTCTCGGTGTAGTGTCTCCGTCTGAGTCAATTAAGGACCGTCTCGATGTAGGCTTGATGATCGAGGACCCTTTAGCTGGTCACATGCCTCGTCATGGGTAAGCCTTGCCTCGGGCAGACTAAGGCCGGAATAAGATAACACGAAATGGGCGTGGAGCGGTGGCGAGAGTAGCGTGTACCCTCCGTAGCAAGAGGCTGGACGGTGGTGTATCTGTGCTCTCGGTTTGCGTGAACCTGATCCGGTCTTAAGAACCTCGGTGGCGGGTTGACATATGCAAGGGTTAAGTGCTACATATGTCGTGTGATTGGAGATCCTCAGCTGAGTATAATCGATTCGGATCGCCGTACCTTCGCGGTTATGAAGACTTGGTCACTGACCTACACGTAGCATTCCACTAAAGATGATGGGTATTTGTTAAGAAATTGGCTAGTGCAGGACTAGTGATTGAACTAGGGTAGAAAGAACTCTAGTTACAGGTAATTGAACTTAACTTGACAAATAAAATTTGATTTTTAAGGATCCACTTTAGTAAGCATTTCTGCAAAACAGAGTCTTTGATTATTGAGAAGCCTTACCTTGACTCCCTAAAAGCCAGCATACCCTTGAGAGTCTTTTCTTTAGTCGGGTAAGTCTTGCTGAGTAATTCCATACTCAGGGTTTATCCCTTCGTTGTTTTTAGGTGAGGAAGTAGCAGACTTTTGCTGCTTCTGTGCCAAGGTGGTTCCCAAAGAAGAAAAACAAGACTGAAGTGCGGGAGGACTCGGTCCTCCACATAGGATCTTTTGCTTATAGTTTATCGTGAGAAGTTTGTGCCTCCCTTGGTGTGTATAATATTACTACTCTGCACTCACTTTTAGTCTGGTCTGTAATAAAATAACTCGAGCTTGCTTTTGAAATAAATGTATGTTTATGTAATTCGCTTCCGCATTTCTTTATCTCCGATGATCTGTAATGTCTGCAAGACGGGTGAAACGTTCCTGGTGAGGTAGGGAAAGATACCGAGCTTGTCAAGTAACTTAGGAACATCTACAGGGTGTCTGATGTCTGTTAGACAAGGACAACTGTAGGTGGGCCTTATTACTTGGGAGGTTCCGTCACATTCAGATCATCGTAACCTCGCTCTAGTCGTAGCAATATAAACAGACATGGTATAGACAAAATTAACATCACACCAAACATAAGAACATACTGCATAATAATGATCTACGCGTGCTACGAGATCGTGGAAACGAGAACCACTAAAATCAAGGTTACAGTTAAGGAATTATGATTATATAGAGGATTTATGTGAATACAATATTGAACTATATTACAAATTGGTTATTATAAATCATATGAGAGGTTATTCTATAAATAATTATCTCAACTTTAATCTAAGTTATGAATTGACCATAGATCATCTTCTAGTAGGTTATAATGATAAGTAGATTAACAAGACTAACCTGCATAAATTAAATAAAGATCTAATTAGAAAAGAATGAGACATGGTATAATAACTATTGTTATTGCATAGTAAATATGAAGCTAACACAACTGAAACGGTTCGATTCGGAGTTAAAATGGAGGAGTTATGAATTTCCTAAGGTTTTATGTATTTGATATGAGATTAAGTAGGAGATGAATTTTAATATGGTTTTCATGTCAAAATAGTGGCACCAAATGATAAACAATCATATTACAAAATTAAAGAAACTGGAATGGATTAGTTTGGACTTCATATGAATTTTATATGAATTAAACAAACTCTAGCCATTACTTTTATATTAAAAATAGATTTCTAATCCCTTTTCCTGGATTTTCTATTTACTCGACTAGGCGCATGAATACATAAAAGGCCAGGGGCTAAAGGGCAAAAACGTCCCAGACTCAGGGTGCACCCGAATGGACGGCGGGTTCTATTTCATAAAAATACAGGGATTCATCTGCAAAACAGCGAATGAAGGGTACAAGCTCATTTGAGCCATTGGATCACAATTTAATGGCCCCGATTAGATATATTGTTATATGAACCGGTACGCAACCGAGAGTAGTACGATCACGATTCGACGGTCGCGATTTAAAGTTTTGAGATCTAATCTCACTCGCCAGATCAGGACTGGACGACCCACATCATCCTAACCCAAACGTGGTCCTCTATCGCCCACTTCAATACTAACGGCCAAGATCAAACTCGGTCATAATCTAATCTCATCCATGAAATCCAAATCGGAGGTTGTGTATACCTTCTTCTATCTTCAACAGCCGAGCGAGGTGGAATACTTCTCCCGCGGTGGTACCCTCGCCGGAGAAATCCGACCCGGCCACGGAGTTCCCAACGCACGTGCCAGATTTGGAACGGCGGGGCGAATGCGGCTGGACGGTACTCAGTGGGGTGATGGGGACAGGGCAGTGTCCCCTGGTGTTGGGGCGGACACCACGATGCTCGACCACAGCTCCGCGTTGTGGAAAGCCTTGACGTTGTCGAGGACATGGAATCGTGGCGGGGACGCCAGGGGCGGTGGCTGCGGGCGGATGTGGGACGACGTGAAGGGCTCCACGACCGCGCTCACGAACCAGATCCCGTGGAAGCCGATATCAACACAGCGGACCTCGACCATGGTGACGGGAGGCAAGGGTGCTGGCGGCGGCATTGATCTCCTGGTGATGGCTTCGAAAAGGAGCTATGTCGCAGCGGGTGGTCGACGGCGGTGGATTCCCTGCATCCCGAGGGTTTCCCTCGGCGGTGTGCTGGGATACCGGCACGGATGGCAACCCCCCTAATGGAGGTTTCTTCTCCACCCGAGCTACGAACGCACAGCTGCACCACGCACTCGATTGGGCGTTCACTTGAGTAAGGAGAGAAATAGGAGTGCCAGGCGCGAGGTTTAATAGTCTAGCAGGGCGGATTCGCACGGGTAGTTACATGCACGCGACCGATTCGGCCGGGTTGTTGACGTGTCTCACCAATCTCCTCGCGATTTCTCTGATGGCGCAAGGATGCACCTGGGGTTCAGCGCGCATGTAGACTCATAGGCTCCACACCAGGGGAAAAGTTGGCAGGCACACAATGCATCCAAGTGGTTACAACAAGGCGAGCGAATTCATCGGTGGAATCCGGGTTCTACGACGCGGTCTGTAGCATCGAGCAGAGGATTTGGGGAAGAGGATGAACCCGACGTCAGGGTCCCACGCTGTCAGCGAGTCAGAGCCATGGACGGGGAAGCCAGCTGAGCGGGCCCACGTGGCAATGACCGAACATCAGTGTGTAGGCAGGCGAGTGAGCAGGAGAGGGAGTGGGCCGGAAGATGGGAGCTCGACCCAAACCGAGGCTGTTCTTTTTGTTCTTATTTTATTTTATTTTTTTCTTTTCTTTTCTGTTTGTTTTTTATTTGAATATCTTTCATTAATTTCAAATCTAGCATTTGCATTCAAATTTGATTCGCAAAATGCCCACTAATTATATTGCACAATTTAAAAGTACCATTTATGAAGATATATATATATATATTCTCTTATATTTCATACTCTTTCTCGGTTTTCCAATTCCAATCTAGGATATAGAAGTTTAAGAATTCGAACTTAATACATACTCACAATCAATTATGGAGCAATAGATATATTTTTATTTTAATTAATTTATTTGTTTGATAAATGTTTGAAATATGAGAAACGCTCGTAGGGTTCCTTTCTTTTTAGGAAAATAGTATTTTGATTACGGGACATGAGTTTAAAGTTACATCAAAATTAAATATTCATGTAACTAAATGCTTATGGTGCACCATTTATGGTAATGCATAATTATTTAGTTGAGTAGAAAACATTTCTATTACTTCTTTTCTAAAATAACTCTTGGTTTTCAAAATTCAGTTCTCGATTTTCAGTACTCAAGTTTAATTCGAGATTTATGAATTTACTATTTTATCACTTCATATTTTTATTTTATTATTATTATTTTCTTATACACATTTTGGGCATTACAAATCCTACCCCCTTAACAGAAATCTCGTCCTCGAGATTTGTAAGAAAATGGTGTATACTCATATTGTCTCAACACATATGCACAACAAAAATGTCACCATGATGCATAATTTATTAGCAACACATGGGTCAATTAGACCTTATTATTCCTCCTAAAATAGTATCATACTATCTACTAACTAAAGTAACATTTAGATCTTACAAATAGTAGTAATTTATATATATGTTTATGTAGCTTGGTGGAGCTGGTGGTGGTGGTGGAGGTTGTTGTTGTCGTTGTCTTTCCAACTGTGCTTGCCTTATTTCTCGACGTATCTCCAGCCGGTCCTGACGTATTTCCTCGCGTTCTTGTCTTATCTGATTTTGCAGTTCGGTAACCATGTTTGCCATTTGTTGTATTATCATCATTTAGGTGGCAACCACTTGATCGATTCCAACTGATGGAGGATTCATTTCTGTTTGTTGTTGCTTGATAATCTTTCCTTCCTGGTATTGACCATGAGAGTTAGATGCATATGGCAAGATAGTTTTGCAATGAAAAGTATTTGGTAAGCAGAATGAATAGGTTAGTAGCTGTCTATGATCTGAAGATTCTTTAGAAGGGCTTAATCTGTTTTATGTCTAGATTGGGGTAACTAGTCGTATAATGTGATTATCCAAAGGTAGGATAGAGTTTTGTCAAGATGAGATAGTATACATGATGTAGGTTAAAACTTTGTTTGATGTTAGGTGGGGATAAATAGGTTATACCATCCATCATGACTCTATGGTTTGGGTTAGCTCTTATGCTCCTGGTTATGTTGGTCTAATATGTTAAGTTGCGTTGACACCTGGCTAGTAGGGTTCAAGTACCAGTAATTTGTTTAAGCAGACCACATTGGATTAGATCACATTAGATTACATCATCATATTTAAGAATATCATTTAGTTGAGCATATCAAGCTGACTTTATCTTTATAAAATTCTAGTATATATATATATTTATACACCTGAATTTTTTTATGCCTTTAGCAGGTGTGGTATAGAAACAAGGGTACATCATACTTTAGCCATTAGGTGAGTGTTGACATACAATGAGTGTACTAAGGCATAATCGAGCTTCCTTTGAGGGTCTGAATTAGGGACCATTGGTTGTGGTGTTAGATGCCATTATCTGAGTTGAGATAACAATGTGGGTACATGGAGTAGGTAGATTGAACAGAGTTTTACTTTTGCTTTTGGGATAAACGGGTTGGGCAATCTATAACATAGGCGAGGTCGTGGTTTCTTGGATGAATTGGTCTAAGACACCAATTTAGATTTAAAACCAATTAATAGGAATATGATTTAGTTAATACTTGTGGTAGATCAGAATTTTCCGTTTAAATTAAAATAGAGGAGTTATGCAACCATCGGATGGTTAAGGTAGTTGCATAAGGCCGAGTTGGTCGGTTACTCTTAATTTAGTGCCGAGTGAATCACGTTAGAACAGGTGGGTTGGGTCTAATCCATGTTACAAGTATAACTAACCTGTTTGAGTGGGTCACATTGGGTTAGTTCAGATTAGATGGAAACTAGATTAGTTTAGCATAACTAGATTTGACTAAATAAGACCTAATTAATTTTGGATCAGTTTAGGTTGAATGGGGTCTAGGCATGACCAGATTAATCTAGATAAGATCTACTTAGTTTATTTTAGAATAGATTATGTCGGTCACACCATTATGAGATAAGCAAAGTGGTGGAGATAAGTATGCTTATTAGAATAAGATGAATCTCTAAGATCATGGTAGAATCGTTTGAGATTAGTTAGATCTATTAGGATAAGATGAGAATCCTTTCGAGATAAGATAGATCTATTAAGATAAGAGAGTCTTTAAGATAAGAGGGATCTCTATGAAATAGATACATTTTAATGGAGGATAATATAATTTGTTTAGTTATCTTATGAATTCTATTTATGCCTATACGTATATGCAGATGTAATTGTGGACATTACTCCACAACTTATCACACTCAATCAAAGATTCAAATCAGACAAATATCATAAGAACAAACACTCAAGCGTATAGATACCTATAAAAATAGGTTTATTTTTTTCCTAAGAGTAGGTTTCCTAGTCCTAAAATCACTTTAGGTCAAGGATTTCAAAGTGTGAAATCCGCATTTGTCTTTAGAAGAGAAAAGGTGAGAATGATCAAAGTAAAGCGAAAATAGATGAGAAAAGATTAAGATAAGTTTAGACAAGAATCAGAGTAGCAAAGGTACGGTTAATCAGAGTAGAACAGTAGAAGGTGAGGCATGATCAAGAAAAGTATAGCAAGAATCAGAGTAAGGTAAGTAGGTAATGGTTGTCCCGTTCTATCTAGGTTTCGTCCTACAATCAACATTCCTTTGATACCACTTCTGTAACACCCCAGGCTTTAAAGGACAAAGCCGGGTGCATCTCATACATGCGCCAAAGAAGACAACATATATAATAACAGAGTGTATAGAGATAAATGTCATAACAAAATCAGAGTACTTATTACATAGCGGAAGTCTTACAAAATAAAAGATAAATATAGCAGGATCTAAAATCCATCCTTGGCGCCAGAAAGTCAACTAGGAGACGCCACCTAGATCGAATCGAACTCCTTGATGTGGCTCCTCTTGAACCACCTGTACTTCTCCTGTGGGGAGGGTGTGAGACAGCAAGGGTGAGCTCACACATGTTCATCGCTCAACAAGTTGTGGGGAATAATGTGACATGAACTCACAAAAGGTGGGAGTTCATATGAAGGTAAGGCTGAGCAACAAAATAAAGGTTGAAGCTGAGCATTGCTTTTATAAGTTGGTCAAATTTTTATTAGCAGTTACTAAGTGTAATTAAATACCAAACCTTAATAAAAGTAATAGAACAAAATTAATAAATAATCCCATGCAAATGCAAATGACAAATTGAATTTAGGTTCCATAAATTAATCATGTGAGGGTCCGAGCCGCTCATGACCGTGAGCACGACTAGTATACCAGTTTTACACTCTGCAGAGGTTGCGCATCTTTACCCACAAGCCGTGTTATCCATCTGCCAAGGGGTCATGAATCCCATATACCTCTACTAAGGAAGCGAGGCAGGGTAACACTACGAGGCCTTTACAATGTTCCACTAGCTTCAGAAAACCCGCTACAGTTTTTAGGAAGCTCTAGTGCAGGAATCCCTCGCCTGACCGCCATCGCAGCAAAATCAACCCAAGGACCTCCCTACACTGACCACTCCCCTACTGCCCTTGCCCCTTTCAGGTAAAATAGTCATCCAGTAGCTTTCCTAGTTAATCAGCCAAGGGCGTCCCATTAAACCCTTGTGGTAGCACTGTTTTCCCGGGTGGTCGCTCCATGTTCCAATTAACATAATGATCTTATCATGAACATAAATAACATAACAAAATAATTGGAACATGGATATAATGAAATATTAACCCAAAACCATATAAAGCAGTAGCAAAACTACCCAAGTGTTTCAGGGGTAAACAAGGTAAAAAGGATAAGCACACTAGGGTGACCTATTGGGTCCCATCAAAATTAAACCTATGCATTAAATAGTGATAATAAAGAACATTATTGGGTAATAAATGTGATCAAGGGCACAACTTGCTTGGCACTTGAGATTCCAGTTACCAGGATGATTCTTTAGATCCTCATAACCTCGCGCTAGTCGTAGCAATACAAACAGACATGGTATAGACAAAATTAACATCACACCAAACATAAGAACATACTGCATAATAATGATCTACGCGTGCTACGAGATCGTGGGAACGAGAACCACTAAAATCAAGGTTACGGTTAAGGAATTATGATTATATAGAGGATTTATGTGAATACAATATTGAACTATATTACAAATTGGTTATTATAAATCATTTGAGAGGTTATTCTATAAATAATTATCTCAACTTTAATCTAAGTTATGAATTGACCATAGATCATCTTCTAGTAGGTTATAATGATAAGTAGATTAACAAGACTAACCCACATAAATTAAATAAAGATCTAATTAGAAAAGAATGAGACATGGTATAATAACTATTGTTATTGCATAGTAAATATGAAGCTAACGCAACTGGAACGGTTCGATTCGGAGTTAAAATGGAGGAGTTATGAATTTCCTAAGGTTTTATGTATTTGATATGAGATTAAGTAGGAGATGAATTTTAATATGGTTTTCATATCAAAACAGTGGCACCAAATGATAAACAATCATATTACAAAATTAAAGAAACTGGAATGGATTAATTTGGACTTCATATGAATTTTATATGAATTAAACAAACTCTAACCTTTACTTTTATATTAAAAATAGATTTCTAATCTCTTTTCCTGGATTTTCTATTTACTGGACTGGGCGCATGAATACATAAAAGGCCAGGGGCTAAAGGGCAAAAACGTCCCAGACTCAGGGTGCACCCGAATGGACGGCGGGTTCTATTCCATAAAAATACAGGGATTCATCTGCAAAACAGTGGATGAAGGGGTACAAGCTCATTTGAGCCATTGGATCACAATTTGATGGCCCCGATTAGATTTATTATTATATGAACCGGTACGCAACCGAGAGCAGTACGATCACGATTCGACGGTCGCGATTTAAAGTTTCGAGATCTAATCTCACTCGCCAGATCAGGACTGGACGGCCCACATCATCCTAACCCAAACGTGGTCCTCTATTTAATCTCTTTCGCCCACTTCAATCCTAACGACCAAGATCAAACTCGGTCATAATCTAATCTCATCCATGAAATCCAAATCGGAGGGTGTATATACCTTCTTCTATCTTCAACAGCCGAGCGAGGTGGAATACTTCTCCCGCGGCGGTACCCTCACCGGAGAAATCCAACCCGGCCACGGAGTTCCCAATGCACGTGCCAGATTTGGAACGGCGGGGCGGATGCGGCTGGACGGTACTCAGCGGGGTGATGGGTACAGGGCAGTGTCCCCTGGTGTTGGGGCGGACACCACGATGCTCGACCACAACTCCGCGTTGTGGAAAGCCTTGACGTTGTCGGGGACATGGAATCGCGGCGGAGACGCCAGGGGCGGTGGCTGCGGGCGGATGTGGGACGACGCGAAGGGCTCCACGACCGCGCTCACGAACCAGATCTCGTGGAAGCCGATATCAACACAGCGGACCTCGACCATGGTGACGGGAGGCAAGGGCGCTGGCGGCGGCATTGGATCTCCTGGTGATGGCTTCGGAAAGGAGCTGCGTCACAGTGGGTGGTCGACGGCGGTGGATTCCCTGCATCCCGAGGGTTTCCCTCGGCGGTGTGCTGGGATACCGGTACGGATGGCAACCCTCCCCCAATGGCGGTTTCTTCTCCACCCGAGCTACGAACGCACAGCTGCACCACGCGCTCAATTGGACGTTCACTTGAGTAGGGAGGGAAATAGGAGTGCCAGGCGCGAGGTTTAATAGTCCAGCAGGGCGGATTCGCACGGGTAGTTACATGCACACGATCGATTCGGTCGAGTTGTTGATGGGTCTCACCAATCTCCCCGCGATTTCTCTGATGGCGCAAGGATGCACCCGAGGTTCAGCGCGCATGTAGACTCATAGGCTCCGCACCAGGGGGAAAAGTCGGCAGGCACACAACGCATCCAAGTGGTTACAACAAGGCGAGCGAATTCACCGGTGGAATCCGGGTTCTGCGGCGTGGTTTGTTGCATCGAGCAGAGGATTTGGGGAAGAGGATGAACCCGACGTCAGGGTCCCACGCTGTCAGCGAGTTAGAGCTGTGGACGGGGAAGCCAGCTGAGTGGGCCCACGTGGCGGTGACCGAACATCAGTGCGTAGGAAGGCGAGTGAGCAGGAGAGGGAGTGGGCCGGAAGTTGGGAGCTTGGCCCAAACCGAGGCTGTTCTTTTTGTTTTTATTTTATTTTATTTTTTCTTTTCTATTTGTTTTTTATTTGAATATATTTCATTAATTTCAAATCTAGCATTTGCATTCAAATTTGATTCGCAAAATGCCCACTAGTTATATTGCACAATTTAAAAGTACCATTTATGAATATATATATATATATATTCTCTTATATTTCATTCTCTTTTTCGGTTTTCCAATTCCAATCTAGGATATAGAAGTTTAAGAATTCAAACTTAATACATACTCACAATCAATTATGGAGCAATAGATATATTTTTATTTTAATTAATTAATTTATTTGATAAATGTTTGAAATATGAGAAACACTCGTAGGGTTCCTTTCTTTTTAGGAAAATAGTATTTTGATTACGGGACATGAGTTTAAAGTTACTTTAAAATTAAATATTCATATAACTAAATGCTTATGGTGCACCATTTAAGGTAATGCATAATTATTTAGTTAAGTAGAAAACTTTTCTTTTACTTCTTTTCTAAAACAACTCTTGGTTTTCAAAATTCAGTTCTCGGTTTTCAGTACTCAAGTTTAATTCAAGATTTATAAATTTACTATGTTATCTCTTCATATTTTTATTTTATTATTATTATTTTTTATACATATTTTGGACATTACACCCTTCCTAGCCTAGATCCGTTCGCCCCTCGCCCTCTCCGGAGTCTGGACTAGGTGATTCGCAGACTCGCCAGCTGCTCAGGCTCGCCCCTCGCCCTCTCTGGACTCGGTGATTCGCAGACTCGGCCAGCTGTTCAGGCACCAACCACCGGCATCCAGATCTCCTACTCCGCTGCTCGCTGCCTCAGGGCTCTCCAACATTGGCTCGGCACGGTGGCACCCCCAGTAGCCTAGTTCTGGATCCCCCACGGCCCCACCGCCCATGCCCCATAGGTCAATCACCGACCACCGATGTCCGACGAGCGGGCGAACCTGCCCTACGGATACACGAGTTGTTTTTTTCTCAAATTGATCTGAATTATTTATTCGGGCTACATGCTTCATGATCGAGATATGGTTGAAAATTAATGTTTAATTTATTTATGTGTATTGCGTAACATGTGTAATGAGCAACTTATTTTCAGTATATGTGTGCCATTGTTTAAAAGTCTATCGTCATACCATATGTATAAAGCCACTTGCTAATGTCGTTTTGATGTATTGGCCTCCTATTTGGTATTTTTACTTATTGTGTTTCTATTCAGATAAAGTGCCTTGAGAATGAGCTGCTAGAGAAAAACGAAAACAACTTGTTCAAGCATGGATGTGCCGCTGGAGATTTTCATAAAACACTATGAGGCAGGTAGCAAGTGATCCATATAGTTTTTTATACTTGTTTGGCTATTCCTACTCAAGTTCTTCGATGTGTTTGTTTTTTTCAGGTTAGAATATGGAAGGAAAAGAACCTCAACTCTTGGACCAGTAGTAGGAAAATAACTTTAACTCATGGGAAGAAAAGATCATATTTTATGCACTACACAAAATCATTTTATGCTAGTTTAGACAGAATCATTCTCCATTAGATGGTTAGGATTATATTTTGGTATAATGTGGACTAAACAAGTGTCTTTATGATATTCGAGACTTATGCATTTTCAAATGAATTTTACGACAGTTCTTGTTGCATTTTACGCTACAATTACCTCAAATCACTTCTTGTTGTGCTGTACGACAATTTTTGACGCTTTTTGATGCGGTTTTACATCAATTCACGACACTTCTTGATGCGTTTTACGACAATCTCATGTGAAGCGAGATACACAACAACTACCCCAAATCGTACGTGTTTTTACGACTGAAATAGTGGGATCTCTTGACTGTTATAACGTCAACAATAGTTTACGCTAAATTATACACCATTTTACACTTCTTTTTGTATCCGTTTTACGCAACCTCGTGCGAAGCGAGATACCCAACAACTATCCTAAATCGTGCATGTTTTTTACGCATAAAATAGTGGATCCTTTGCCTAATATAACGTCAACAGTAGTTTACGCTAATTTATGCACAATTTTACGCTTATTTTGCATTGATTTTACGCTAAAACATACAAAGCGTGGTTGACTAGGGCTTCCTACAACTAATGGAAGACTAGGGCTTCCATTACCTTGTCCATATATATAGTAATGGAAGCCATGGGCTTCCATTAGTTGTAGGAAGCCCCATATATATAAAGAGAGAGAGAGAGAGGAAGCCTAGGTCAGACCCTAGGCTACGCGGTCTAACCCAACCAGGTTATGATGTCTATAAAAGAAGTCCCAGACCTCTAGGGTTCATTTTTTGACGCCACCATCCTGACGAACGAGCAACAGCAGCAGTTCCCCTGAGGCACGAGCAGCGACCTAGGAGGCGCGAGCAGCACCGGCGGCCCAGGAGGCGTGGGCACCGGCCGCGGTCCGAGGAGGCGCGAGCGAGCCATGCATGCCCCCTCACTCGTCAGCGGCAGTTATCCGAGGCACGAGCGATGGAGATGGCCATTGAGGCACGCATAACGGCTATGGTGGCCTAGAGGAGTAAGCACCATGAGGCTCGTGTGGTGGCTCCCCACGCTCGTACAGTAGTGATGGCCCCCTCCGGCGGTCGCGCGAAGCGCGGCCGTCTCCGGCAGCAGTGGCCATTGAAAGTCACCTAGAGGGGGTTGAATAGGCAAAACCTGAAAATTATAAACTTTGAACACACACTTCATCCGGGGTTAGGGTTAGAAATAATTCATAGTTAGTTCAGAGTGTGGAAGATAGTTCTTCTTGCTATGAGTTGCTCAATCAATGCGGATAACCTTGGGAGCCAACTCAAAACAATATGAGTAAGAGAACTTTAGAGAGAGGAGAGGGAAGAAACAAATCAAGTGATGAAGATCAACACAAATGAACATGGTGATTTGTTTCCCGAGGTTCGATTCTAAGGAACCTACTCCCCGTTGAGGAGGCCATAAAGGCTAGGTCTATTCCAACCCTTTCCCTCTCTCAATCGGTCACTTAGACCGGTCGAGTGCTTTTTCTTAATCACATGGGTCACTAAGACCCCGCAAGGATCACCACACAAATAGGTGTCTCTTGCTTGCTTTACAAAACACTTGAGAAGTTTAGAGTGAGAAGAAGAAAGCAATCCAAGCAACAAGAGCAACAAAAGAAACACAAATCACCCTCTCTCAAGTCACTAAGCGCTTGATTTATTTTGGACCTTGGAGAGGATTTGATGCTTTGATTGTATCTTGGAGTGTATGCTTTTGCTCTAGTATTGAATGAGAAGGTTGGAAAGCTTGGATGGCTTGAATGGAGGTCGTTGGGTGAGTATTTATAGCCTCCAACCACTTCCTAGCCGTTGGCTGACTTTACTGTCGATGGGCATGCCAGACAGTCTGGTGGTGCACCGGAAACTCTATTGTTCACTGTCCGGTGCGTGCCATGTCAGCCGATCGTTGGGGTTTGGAGATGTTGACCGTTGAAGTCTTCTATCCTCTTGCGGCACCGGACAGTCCCGTGCATTCTGACTTTGCAGTTCTGACTTCTGACTTCTGCAATGTTCACTGTTCTGCAGTCAGCATAGTTGACCATTGGGCGAAGTTGACCGTTGCTCCATTGGCTGTCACAACCGTTTCTAAGGGGCAGAGCCGGGTGCATAGCATATGTGTGCCAGGATCTATTTCCACACATATGTTGATGTCACAAGTGTAATATATCAAAAGAACAATGCATAAAAGCGTAAATTACGATTATATTAACATATTGCACTTCGAACAGACATAATGTCTTAACCTTTATTCATCAAAGTACAGCGAAACAAGGACATCCATCCATAGGAAGATGACCGGGGGAATCACTAGACTAGCATCCATGGAGTTCAGCATCATATCTTCATCTGCAACTTCTGATCAAAATTAAGCAAGGGTGAGCTCACTTATGGTCGAGGCTCAGCAAGTGGGGGAAAAACTAATGCAGGTTTAACAAGGTGAGGCTAAGGTTGAGGAGTAAGCATTTTAGTTGGTCAACATTTTATTAACAACACCTGTCTTACTAATAAGTGTGAATCCCAAGTATTCCCATTAAACAAAGGTATAAGAATATTTCAACAACACTTAAGTGAAACCACTTAAGCAAACCATTGGCAGACCATCGGATCTCGATTTATTTCCATCTTCAAGTTCAATTATCATGTGAGGAGTCCAGGCCGCTCATAACCGTGAGCATGACTGATATATCAGTTTTACACTCTGCAGAGGTGGCGCATCTTTACCTATGAGTCGTGATTCCCTTCTTGCCCGGGTTAGCTAGACCCGTATTCACTTCCGAGGTGAATGGCCAGGGTCTCACTACGAGGCTTCTCCCTAGAGTCCTCATTACGCAAATGCTGGAAATGGTCAAACTGCATAAGGCACACCTACCGTAACCAACTTATAGTCCGGACCACAGGGTAAATCTTTGGGAACTATGCCCGTATCCAATCTGCCTGAGCCGGTACTATAAGCGCTTGCCAGATGCCCCCGTTCCGGTCGACCACGACCAACACTCAACATAAGACTTCCCTAGTTATTTAGCCAAGACCAGAGCCATGAAAATTCTCATGGTAACACTGTTTTCCCGGGTGGTCACTCCATGTTCCAATTAATATGCAATAATCTTGTTTAACCATCGGGTTAACAACAATAATGTAAACTTACCATTTGGAACATTAATATCATAAATGGGAGTGACTGCATAAAGTTAAGTTGTAGCAATAGCATAGCTACGAAGGTAAAGTATAATTCCGAGGTTTGATCAAGGAATAAGGTTGGAAATGTTATCTAATCAGGTAACCCGTCAAATTATGCATATATATCCAAAAGAATAAACTTTATTAAATGTATTGTTTGAGATCAAACAGAGTATGCAGAGGTAGAAGTCCACTTGCCTTGCTTATTCAAAACTTGAGACTCTTCCACGGATCTGAATTGATCTTGATTCTTAACTACTAGATCAACCACTGAATATCACACAAACAAACAAGAAGAACAAACACCACTCAATAACATACTACATTCACCATATGTAAAGCTAAAAGAGAGCCTAACGAAAAGAGCGTTCGCTTTTCCAAAACGTCGTAAGTAATGGTTATAATAAGAAGGTATTCTTTTCAAAAATGTGTGATCTATACTTTATAAAACAAGACATGAGCTTAAAATATATTAATTAAAATATACAAATATTTGGTTCACCAAATTAATCTTTTTATAAAACGTCATTCGTGATATGTCTAAGATTAAGGGTTTATAAGACGATAAAACATGTTATAACAATATTAAACCTTTTTAACTTTTTAGAGAAGATATATGTTATATATCTAAGGTTAATGGGTTATAAAACACATTATTAAACAAGCTCATAAATAGCTTAAACAACTTTTTATGTGAAAAGATCATAGTTTTATTATTAATCACCTATTTAAGACGAGTTAGGTTATGGGCCTTAAGTGGATTTTCATGCAAAAGATAATGAACGCATAACCATCATTTAATTTCATTAAAAAGCACATAGCCTATATTATTATACTTGAAGTCAATATATATAAAGTAACATTTTAAGTTATAAAAGAATTTAAACTCTTATTACTGTATTTTATCCTTTAGGAAAAGCTAAGTGATTCGTACATAATGTGGACTAAATTCTATGAAATCATTAATCATGCCATAAATCTAGTTAAGACCAAATTGACTATTGGTTTGATTAATAAATTATGATAAAGGATAATTAATCTATTAATTATCTTTAATTCCATTGTAGGAACAAATGATCTAATTCATTAGAAGGAAGTTATGTATAAACTATCATTTTAGTTTATAAAAGTAATGACCCTTGTTTTCTTTTAATTCAAAAATTGTAAATAATCTATTAATTGGACATATGTTTATCTTCTATTTTTATTAAGAAACATATGTCTACATATTCTTTTAAGTTTCTATTTAATACGGCTATACTCAAACATCTATAACGAACCTTGTTAAATTTAATATCTATTAAAAAGGTCATTTTAAACTAGAAACATGTTATCTAATTCTTTAGTAAGAAACCTACGTTTAACAACATAACTATCAATCTCTTTATTAGAAAATCATAAGCGCCTAGTTAAGTCATTATTATAAATTCTACTCTTTCGATTTCTCCTTTCTTTTTCTAAATAGAATTTATACGTATAACTAAAAATTGTTTATTTAATTCCTCTAACATTAATATACTAAGAATTATTTGTAAATTACTAATTAGACTTTTAATAACATATTCAAGATTATTATGACAGAAACAAGTATTTTACTAATTCTAAGTAATTAAGTGTTATGCTTATATTTATCATGACTAGAAAAATCTATATTTTTATTTGACTAAGAATACGTGGCATCGGTGTAATGACTTAACCAATTCATAAAAATAAACTAATTATTACCTAATTATTTATACTATGAATAGTGATCTCCTTTTAGTTTTATCTTTCTTTTTAAAAGAAAATTGTCATTAATAATCAAAACATCTAATAGTACATTAAACCAATGTTTATACTATAATATTTGTATTGCTATGAATTCTATACCACTTACTAATATATGTTAAGAGAAGCTTTTATTATCTATTTAGTGGGTTTAACTGGACTTATGTATATAAACTTTTAGATAAATTCTAAAATTCGTCATAAGCAAAATTAACTAAGATATTATTTATCTAGTGTTTTCATTACTAACACATGTCTACCAAATTTTGCTATACTTCATTCCAAACCCAAATCTAAAGGAACCGTAAACCAATATCACGTCTACTAACAATTCACCAATTCATCGCACATACACTTAAAATCAATTGTTTACACGTATGAATTCCAAATCACAACGAATAATTACCAAATTCATGAATTAATTTAAAACATGATTTTGAAGTTAAAAATGTTTGGTTTGTCTTCAACCTTGTGGTGCATGGAAGGATTTGGTCGCAGTGAGACGAGGCACGGCGTTCGGGCACGTCTCCGGCGAGGCTCCACGGATGGCAGACGACGTATGAATGCGAACGGTCCAGCGACAAGCTTCACGACGGCGAGCATGGCGCTGCTCCGGCTTCCGTCCACAACAGCGTCAACAGTGAGTTCCGGTGGCGAGGGAGAGAATGAGGAGGGAGTGAGAGACGTGTGAGACAGAGAGGGAGTTTAGGCAGGGAGAGAGGAAGGGAGTGGCTGTCCAATTTATAGGGAGAGGGCGCCGGGGGAGGGAGGAGAACGGCGACCGGCCATTGATGGCATTCATGGAGGGAGGAAGTAACGGAGGAGAGTGGGGAAAGGAGAAACGGTTCCATTGAAGCTTCTTTACTCGAGTGATGAATGGACGGCGTGGGATTTTGGTCGCGAGGTCTTCGATGCTCGGGTTCCTGGCATCGGGCGTTGGCTGCACAGTTGTTGGCGCGGTCGGTCGCACGGGCTCGCACGGTGTCGCATGGCGCGGGATGGCTGCGGGGCTGGGCGCGGCTTCGGCGTCCATGGGCGCGCGGTTCCTGGACTTCGCGTCGTAGGAGTGCAGGGCGCAGCGGCTGGGCAGTGGTCGGACGGGGTGCTACGCGCAGGTGCCTGCGCGGCCGGGGCCTGGGCGCGTGGCTTGGTCGGCCTCCTGTGCGCGCGCGAGAGATAGGAAAGGAGGAGAGAGAGAGCCGAGTGGGAGAGGAGGAGCAGGGGCGGCGGCGCTGTGCAGGGGAAGAAGGAGCGGCGTGGCCGGCTCCTAGGGTTAGGGAGGGGCGCAGCCTAATGGGCCTTGGGCCGGCTAGGTTAGGTTAGCTTTTTTTCTTTTTTTTCTTTTCTAATTCAAAATATGCTTTTGAATAACCATGAAATTCATAATGTTTAAACCAAAACTATTTATAAATAATATTTATATTTTTTTGGGACTAATAATTATATTATTAATTTACTAGGATTTTCATTTAACAAAAAATGTTTATTAAATATCCAAAAATCAATTATGAGAAGTCAAAAATCATTCCAAAGGCAAATAAATAACAAATACTTAAAAAAGTAATTATCATAAATATCATTAATAATCAAATGTATTATTTTTATTTGATGACTTTTATAGTGTTACATTGGCTCACCGGACAGTCCGGTGAATTTTAGTGGAGTAGCTCTGAGAAAACCCGAGAGCGCCAGTTCGCTAGGTGCCTCGGCCTGGGCACCGGACAGTGTCCGGTGCACACCGGATAATGTTCGGTGCGCCACTGGCTGCGCCAATTCTTGTATGCTCCAAACTTTGTAGAATTCTCTCAATTCTTTTTCTTGGTATGTTTATGTTGAACTTTATGCACCTGAGAGAAATAACAACTAGGCAAAACTAGTTAGTCCATAAGGTTTGTGATGGACGTCAAACACCAAAATCGATTATAGGAAATGGTTAAGCCCATTTCTCTTTCACCACGCGAGGCGCAGGTGCCTCTAGTGGCAACGGCAGTTGCGCGAGGCGCAAGCTGCGAGGGTCGGTGATCTGTATGTCGGTTTAGGCATCCTTTGATGACCAACTCCTACGATCCGATGGTCTTGGCGGCGTCCTATGACGACGACCTCCTCCAACCCTTTGTTTATGCATGCGGCTGGTGGTTGAGCCTATAATAGTATTGTTTTTCATTAATTATGATGCATGTTGTAGGTATTTATGCAACTTTCTATAATGATTTATGCTTTGCGTGATATTAGCCATTCAATTTTTGTGTGTATGTTGTGGGAACGAAAATGTCATTCAAAATTTGTGCGCATGCAATGGAAACTCACACGACCTATCATAATTTTTGGATCTGCATAAAAATCTGAACCGCATGAATGTTGGATCAGTATTTACGCTCATAATTGCATGTGTTTATGCTTAAAACTGAAGGTGTTTCCTCTCGAACATGGGGATCTGTCCACCAGTCAACCGCATACCAGTTTTTTACGCATGTACCATATTGCCTAAATACCTACACCTTGTAGCATAATTAGTACTAGTATATATCGTAAACTAGTTCTAACGAAACTAACTGCATGACTGCTTAAGCGATCCTATATTTATGGAGAAAATAAAGCATTTAAATAAAATTATTTGTTTCCATGCATGCCAATCCATTTTCTTTCATCGCACATTAATGTTATCCTAAATTTGTGTGCATGTAGGAGGAAATAGATTTTTATGCCGTTGTCGGCGTTTCGACCCCGGGGGGTCCCTGGACCGACGAGTAAATTGTCGCTGCGTGTCCCAGCCCAGATGGATCGGCGCGAGACGGGACACAAAGAGGGGAGAATAGTGAGGGGAAACAGCGGCCTTCGTGTTGTCCTGCGCCCAGGGCGGATGGATGCGCTTGCAATAGGGGGTTACAAGCGTTCGCGTGGGAGAGAGAGAGAGCGAGAGCCTTATGCGTCGGCCCGTTCTCCCGCGCGGCCAACCTCCTTCGTACGAGAGCCCTGGACCTTCCTTTTATAGGCGTAAGGAGAGGGTCTAGGTGTACAATGGGGGGTGTAACAGTGTGCTAACGTGTCTAGCAGAGAGGAGCTAGAGCCCTAAGTACATGCCATCGTGGCAGTCGGAGAGGTTTTGGCACCCTGTTCATGTGATGTCGTGGCCGTCGGAGGAGCGCTGGAGCCCTGCGGAAGTACAGCTGTCGGGGCTGTCGGATCCTTGCTGACGTCTCCTAGCTGATGTAAGGGGCTGAGAGCTGCCATCATCATGGAGCGTGCGGGGTGTCATCATTACTTGTTTGCTGGGGCGAGCCAGATGGGACGCCGGTCTTGTCCCCCGTAGCCTGAGCTAGCTAGGGGCAGGGTAATGATGACCCCCCTGGCGACGTGGTCGATCCGAACCCGAGTTTGGGCGAGGTGGCGATTCCTCTGAGGTCGAGGTTGAGTCTGAGCCCTGGGGTCGGGCGAGGCGGAGTCCATCGTCTTCGGGAGCCGAGGCCGAGTCCGAGCCCTAGGGTCGGGCGAGGCGGAGTTCGTCGTCTTCCGGAGCCGAGGCTGAGTCCGAGCCCTGGGGTCGGGCGAGGCGGAGTTTGTCGTCTTCTAAGTCATGGTTGAGTCTGAGCCTTGGGGTCGGGCGAGGCAAAGTCCTTCTTCCGAGGCCGAGACGGGGGCTGAACCCTAGGGTCGGGCGAGGCGGAGCTTCCTATGTCGCCCGAGGCTGGACTTAGCCACTGTCGACTTCACTCTGGCGAGTGGCACGACAGTCGGAGCGGGGCAAGCGACGCTGTTTTCTTGTCAGGTCGGTCAGTGGAGCGGCGAAGTGACTGCGGTCACTTCGGCTCTGTCGACTGAAGAGCGCGTGTCAGGATAAGGTGTCAGGCGATCCTTGCATTAAATGCTCCTGCGATACGGTCGGTTGGCGTGGCGATCTGGCCAAGGTTGCTTCTCTGCGAAGACTGGGCCTCGGGCGAGCCGAAGGTGTGCCTGTTGCTTGAGGGGATCCTCGGGCGAGACGTGAATCCTCCGGGGTCGGCTGCCTTTGCCCGAGGCTGGGCTCGGGCGAGGCGAGATCGTGTCCCTTGAGTGGACTGAGCCTTGACCTTAATCGCGCCCATCAGGCCTTTGCAGCTTTGTGCTGATGGGGGTTACCAGCTGAGATTAGGAGTCTTGGGGGTACCCCTAATTATGGTCCTCGACAGTAGCCCCCGAGCCTCAAAGGGAGTGTTGGCACTCACTTGGAGGCTTTTGTCGCACTTTTTTGCAAGGGGACCGGCCTTTCTCGGTTGCGTTTTGTTCCAGTGGGTGCGCGCGAGCGCACCCGTCGGGTGTAGCCCCCAAGGCCTCGAAGGAGTGTTTTGACTCCTTCGAGGTCTTAGTGCCTTTCGTGATGGCTCGGCCGGTTTGGTTGTTCCCTTATGCGAACTGGTCGTTGCCCGGGTGCTTAGTCAGGTCTCAAGTTCTCGGGCTGGTATGTTGACGCCGTCAACGATTTGGCCGGAGCCGGGTTTGCGAGAGCAGCCCCCGAGCCTCCGCACGAAGCAAGAAGACGGTCATGGACAGACTCAGCTTTTTTCATACGCCCCTGCGTCGCCTTTCCGCAAGGAGGAGGGGGGGGGGGAAAGCGCCATGTTGCCCTCGGAGGGCGCCGAACATGGTGTCTCCAGTGAGTTGCTAATGGGTAATCCGAGTGGACGCCCGTGCCCCATTGTTTAGGGGTCGGCTAGTGGCCCGGAGGCACGCTCCAAAAGTACCTGCGGGTGATTCACCGGACCCGGTCCCCTTTTGACGGGGTCCGAGGGCTCTATGCCTCCCTCTGATGGGATTCTGTTACAAAATCGCTCCCGCTGGTCTCAGAAATGTCCTAGGGTACCTCAGGAGACTAGCCCAAGCCTTGGTTATGTATCGAACGTACCCAGAGTCATCCCTCGCTCTGCGTGCTCTGAGGCGGCTGTCGAACCCTTCGGGGGCCAGCCTACGAACCCCTGATCAGTAGTGGGCGCGGAGCCCGAGTGGCCTGAGGCGGCCGTTGAACCCTTCTGAGGGGCTAGCCTTCGAACCTCTGACCAGTAGTGGGCACGGAGCCCGAGTGCTCTGAGGCGGCTATTGGACCCTTCCGAGGGGCCAGCCTTCGAACCTCTGATCAGTAGAAGGGCTCGGGGCCCGCTTCCTTCGCAGAGAAGGATCCCTTTCGGAGTATCCCCTTTCCCGGTCCCTGTAGCAAGAGAGAGAAAGGGGAAGAGGAAAAGGATACGAAATTGAGTGACGTGGCGCACCTTTTTTGACGCGGTCATTATGGCGGAGGTGAAGCGTCGCCCGCTTCGCCCGCCAAAAGTGCCGCCTGTCCTGCCGCAGAGTTAATGCGACGGGACGAGTGATTCGCGGGGCAGCTGTTGTGCATGCGCGAGCCGTTCGAGGAACGGGCGTTTCGCCTTCGAGTTTTGGGTTTCGCGGCGGTTTGTGAAGGATTCTTGGGGGTTGCTCCCCACTGGGATTTGTGGACTCATCTCTTCTCCGCGGAGCCTTTTGCCTCGGCGACGGGGGAGAAGAGGGTCCACATGGCGGTGCGGGCTGGTGGCTGCATCCTCCAGTTGAGGCAAGCGCGTGCGCAGCAGTACATCCCCGCCATCCTCGCGTCTTCGAACAATGGGTGGCAGCGCAGGTGGTTTTACCTCCGGAATGACGATGGGAGGCTCCCGTTGTTTTCTCAACGAGTGGTGACCGCCGCCGGCAGCCATTGGCGCTATGGGGCCCCGCGCGAGAGGCAGAAGAATCTTCAGCCCCTCCTGGAGGCCTTGGAGAAGCTGCGAAAGGGAGGGCTCACCGCCGCGGGGGTGGTTGCCGCCATCCATCGTTGGAGGGTGCTCCCCCTAACGGAGCGACGACTGCTACTTTCGGAGAAGACGCCGGGGGTCGGCTTGGAGGGTTCGCAGATGTCCTCGGTCCCCCTCTCCACCGATGACCTCCACAGGCGGGTGGCCGGTACGGTAGGGAAGCTAGATGCCGGCGCCTTCACCCAGCTCCCGATGCGTCCTGAATGCGGGTGCATGTCCTTGGTGAGTGTCCGCTCCTCCTTCTCTCTTGCGTTGGATTGCCCCTGGTCCTCTCAGCCGAGACCTTTCGTTCGTCTGCAGGAGCTGGGGTCTCACAAGCCTTCCCTGCCACCGGTCCCGGAGGACGTGGTGGACCGCGCCGCACGGAGGGTTGCTGCGGAGAGGAAGAAGGAGAAGAAGGACGCAAAGAAGGCTCGGGCCCGTGAGCGGATGCAGGCTCGGGACGCCTTGGAGAAGCGTCGTCGACGGCAGGAGAGGGACGGGCTCTCGAGGGAGCAGTCGCCGGAGATGCCTGATGATGACAACGACGACGATGATGATGAAAATGATGACATGGCCGCCCGCCTTGGCCTCAGCCCGGATCTGAGGCTAGGCCAGGGGTCGTGGAGCCAGCCCTCGAGTGGGCCGGTGCTGTTGGTATCCGGGGCGGGGGCATCAGGGTCCCGACCCAAAGAACAGGGGCAGGCCAAGGGGGTTTTTGACCCCTTGGCCCAGGTAGCTGAGGTGACCCTGGGGAGTCATGCCGTCCCGCCTGTGCCCCCAGAGCCATTGTCCGTGCCGGCAGCAGAGGAGGCCGATCCTCAGGTCGCCGTGTTCGCGCCTAGGCGGACCGTCCCTTCGGTGCCCCGGGCGCCCGAGGCAGGGATGGCGCAGAAGCCGGCAGCGGGGCAAACCTCGGCGGTGCCCACAGGGGCCGAGGCTCGAGGGGCCTCCCCGCAGGCACGATTGGTCGTGGCCCGGAGTGGGTAAGTATCTGAGGATACTTCTGTCCCGGCACCTTCTTCGTGTGTCCTGATCCTGCTTTTTCCCTTTCTTCCCAGCAAACGGAGGCATGATTCGACCGGTCTGGCTCCCCGTAAAGCCCTTAAGATGGTGCCAGCTTCTGCAGCTGGTGCTGCACCAGGCCTCGGCGGCCGGCTGGCCTCTTCACAAGGTGCCCCCGAGCAGGGGGTTCATTCGGCGCAAGTTTCCGTGGGGCGAGCTCCCGAGGCCGACTCCTCCGTCGAGGCGGCCGTCGTGCCGAGGGAGACTGCTGGCAGGGCTGCGGCCTCGAGCCCACCAGACGCGTTGCCGGCGCTGGCACCGGCTTCTGCCGAGGTGGTTGCCGTTCTGGCCGTGGAGCCACCCATCGCCGCCGACGCTGAGATGGCCGAGGTGTTGCTACTTGATGCCTCGGAGGAGGGGGTGCAGAACCGCAACCCGTCCTGGGGAGCGGCAACCTCGTCCCCGCACGGCGTAGTCCCGACGGGCGGCGTCAGTCGCTCCGGTTCTGGACCAGTGGGGCTTTGGATCCCCTCTTCGTTCTTGACGATGAGCGAGAGGAGCAGTCTTGGGACGGGCTTCGTGAGTGTGCCGAGGCAACGGTGGGGTTGCTTCGGTCGACCTTGGAGGTCCTTTGCAGGGACGTTCCCAAGATCCTCCAGGTAATGATTTTAAGCATACCTTTCACGTGACCGAGGCATCCTTCGTGACGCCCTGCTTCCTTTCCTCAGGACCTGACAGATCTGAGCGCCGCCAAGTCATCGTTCATCCGCTGCGAGGCCGACGTCTGGGGTTCGCTGCGGTCCCTGAGGGCCACGCTTGCCGGGGCTACTGAGCGCCTCTCCCAACGGAGCGCCAAGGTGGCAGACCTTCGGTTGCTCTGTGTCGATCTGGGAGCAGAGGCGGCGGCGGCGCGTGCAGAGGCGCAGCGGCAGCAGTTGGAGCTTGTTCAGGTCATCGGCGAGCGGGACCAATCTCGGGGCCGAGCCGCCGAGGCTGAAAGTCGGGCTGAGGCTCTTGGAGTCCAGTTAGCCGAGGCGTCAGCTCGGGCCGGAGCCCTTGCGACAGACCTAGCCGTGGCCCAAGCCGCATCCTCGGAGCAACGTGCCCGAGCCGAAGGTATGTCTTGGCTGTTTTAAGATTTTGATTCAGCTTCGTTCCTCAACTCGTGTTTGAAGTCTTCTGCTTTGGCTGTTTTCAGAGCTCGAGTCTGCCCTCGATGAGTCCACCAAGGCACTTGCCCAGGCGGCCGAGCAGAGGGAGGCCGACCACGCGGCCATGTCTGAGGCCATCTCGGCCTTCTGTCTGGTCTTTGGTTTCGACGACGTCCCCTCGGGAAGCTCCCCTCAGAGTCGTCTACAGGCCTTGGGTGACCACGCGCGCGGCAGACTCCGTGAGGCGCTGCATCACGGCGTCAGGCGGGCCTTCGCCGTGCTTGCTTCCCACTACGACGTGGATCTGGAGCAGGTCAGCGAGGGGTATTGCCTTCCCGACGAAGATGAAGCTGCCTTGGCCGAAATCCAGAGGCTTGACGCGACTGCCGTGGGCCCAAGTGCGGTGCTGGCGACCACCTTTGAAGCAGAGATCCTCCCTCTTGCCCCGTCGTCCGAGGCTGGGGCGGATCTTGCGAGGGTGGAGACGAAGCCGAGGGCGCGGCTCCTTCTCCGGGCGATGCCTGATTCTGCCGGAGCAGTTTATTTTTAATGCATATGTGTCTTTTGCGGCCGCTGAGGCCTGAACATTTTATCATTGTAATACAAGGTTGTGTCTCTTTTCCTCCTGTTTTGCGTATCCGGACTCGTTCGTCAGTAGTAGGATTGTTACCCAAGTAAGAGTTATTTTTTGTGGTAGGCGACGAGTGAGGTATCCGTATCCCAAAGGCGTAGGAGTCCCTCGGCTCGGTCGGCCTTGCCACTTACATGCACTCTTATTCGTTTCTTGGGGTCCTGTTACTGATGTAGCCGGGACACACGAAAGTCGTTTTGATGGAAGACTTTTTTCGAGGAGAATTTTGACGCGGAGGGGGTTCCCCCCTTCTAGCCCCCGAGGGAGGGTCGGGCTTTGCCAAGGCAAGGCTGACCCTTCCTTGATGGTTAGACTTTAATGGCGTATGTAAACGAGGTGTATGAACAACTTGAAAACATCTTAAGGGTAGAAGCAACGTAGCTGTCGGATATTCCAAGCGTTGCTGTAGACCTCGCCTTGACTGTTGGCCAGCTTGTATGTTCCGGGCTTCAAAATCTTGGCGATGACGAACGGCCCTTCCCAGGGAGGTGTGAGCTTGTGACGCCCTCGGGCGTCTTGTCGCAGCCGAAGCACCAAGTCGCCCACCTAGAGGCCTCAGTACCGAACCCCTCGGGCGTGGTAGCGTCGCAGGGACTGCAGATACCGCACCGAGTGTAGTAAGGCCACGTCCCGAGCCTCTTCCAGCTGGTCCAGTGAGTCTTCTCGGTTGGTCTGGTTGCGTCGGTTGTCGTAGGCCCTCGTCCTTGGGGAACCGTATTCTAAGTCTGTGGGCAAGATGGCCTCGGCCCCATAGACTAGAAAGAATGGTGTGAATCCCGTGGCTCGGCTCGGCGTTGTCCTCAAGCTCCAGACCACCAAGGGGAGTTCCTTCATCCATCGCCTGCCGAACTTGTGGAGGTCATTGTAGATCCTCGGCTTGAGTCCTTGCAGAATCATGCCGTTGGCACGTTCTACCTGCCCATTCGTCATGGGGTGTGCCACGGCGGCCCAGTCCACCCGGATGTGGTGGTCTTCGCAGAAGTCCAGGAACTTTCTGCAGTGAACTGGGTGCCGTTGTCGGTGATGATGGAGTTTGGGACGCCGAAGCGATGGATGATGTTGGTGAAGAATGCCACCGCCTGTTCGGACCCGATGCTGTTTAGGGGTCGGACCTCGATCCACTTGGAGAATTTGTCGATGGCAACCAGTAGGTGCGTGTAGCCCCCGGGTGCCTTCTGCAAGGGATTGACGAGGTCCAGACCCCACACAGCAAACGACCAGGTGATGGGTATTGTTTGCAGAGCCTGAGCGGGTAGGTGCGTCTGTCTTGCGTAGAATTGACACCCTTGGCAGGTGCGGACAATTCTAGTGGCGTCGGCCATCGTGGTCGGCCAGTAGAAACCTTGTCGGAAAGCATTTCCAACAAGGGCTCGAGGCACTGCGTGATGACCACAAGCCCTCGAGTGTATTTCTTGTAAGAGCTCCTGGCCATCGGCGATGGATATGCATCGCTGGAGGATGCCGAAGGGGCTGCGGTGGTAGAGCTCCTTCCCGTCACCCAGCAAGACGAATGACTTGGCGCGCCGCGCCAGTCGCCGAGCTTCGGCTCGGTCGAGGGGCAGCTCTCCTCGGTGGAGATATTGTAGGCATGGGGTCTACCAGTCTCGATTAGGCGGGACCCCATTCTGCTCTCCCTCAACACGTAGTGCCTCACCTTCGGGGGTCGAGGGTGCCTCGGCCTGAGCCGAGGGCGCCTCGGGCGGGGCCGAGACCTTCTCGGGCTCGGGCGTTGTTGGGGACTTGTTCTCAAATGCTTCGGATTAAGAACAAGGCAACATAAAAAGTGTTAAATGATAAAGTCCTTCGCCCTTTGAAACGTTATTTCCCTTCGGGATATAATGTGTTCCGGACGAAGGTCACAAACAACATATCTTCGTAAGCACAATAAACTATGACGAAGAACTTACATGCAACATAAAAAGTAATATAAACATTTAAATATTATCACAACGTCATTTCTATTTTATTATCATATAAAAATAGAAATGATTTCAGATTACAAGTGTACCTTCGGATTGTAGGAAAGCAAAAGTACAAGGATGACGGAAAGCAAATGCCAAGTCAGCGTGAACAGTACGGGAGTACTGTTCATCTATTTATAGGCGTGGGACGTAGCCCATGCAAAATTACATTCATGTCCATTACATTTGCTAATGACTTATGGGAATCTATTAAGGCCTAAGTAGTCTTTTCATCTTTAAGTCGGTTCCCCTTTCTGCTATCGCGACGAAGCTTTCTGCGCATAGCTTCGGCTGTGCACCATCCTTCGTACAGCTTGGTAATCAGCCCGTCCTTCATCTTAATCCCCCTTCGTCTGGCTTGGGCTTCGTTCTGACCGTACTCCATGTTCATGATCTGAGTCCGAAGATACCTGTTCATATAATTCACTTGGAAAATATTGTCAAATTATGTTTTTGAGGACCTTCGGAGGACGAAGGCCCCCAACAGTAGCCCCTCGCAATATTAATTTGTTAGTGATAAATTCAGATTGCGATATGGACGAAGGCCTTAAGCCGAAGGTCCGAAAAAACACCTTCCCTTTGCTAGAATAGCAAAAGTCACTGACACCTGGGACCACACAGTTTCCGTCATATCGAGTGTATAAATAGGAACCCGCCACATTTGCTTTGGCACGCTCTCTTTGCCATCTGTTTTGCCTGCTTATAAAGCTTTCTGCCCAAAAATTATTTGTTTTCTTTCCTAGTTTTGAGCTTCGGAAGCGAGAAGTAAGATTTCCGAAGGGATGTCTGAGGAGAAGAAGGCTGCTGTCGAAATGAAGCTAAGTCTCTCTGAAGAGAAGAACCTGGGGTTTCTTGAAGCAATGTCGAAGACTAATACAGAAAAGATCACCAAAGAGATTTTAGAAGGTTTATCTGAAGATACTGGTGACAGCGACAGTTATGATGTAGAAAGCGGCGGGGGAGAGTCCGAAGATCGACCATGGCGGCCAAGTCACTCGGTTTTTGGGAAAACCACTATTAAGCAGAGTCATATTGACAATATGAGGGGGAGATATTTTCGAGATATATCTATTGTGAGGGCTGATGCTGGAGAAAAACTTCTCCTACCCCCGAAGAAGATGAGGTCATGATCTTCCGAAGCTTTCTCAAGGCTGGGCTTCGGTTCCCCCTAAGCAGCTTTGTTGTCGAAGTCCTGAAGACATTTCAAATCTACCTTCATCAAATTACTCCCGAAGCTATCATAAGAATGGGAATCTTTGTCTGGGCTGTGAGAAGCCAAGGTTTAGAACCAAATGCTAAAAGCTTTTGCAAAATTCATGAGTTGGTATATGAGACGAAGCCCTGGGGGAAAGAACAATATCACAACAACTTTGGTTGTTACAGCTTCGGTGCCCGCTCCGGGTCGAGCTGCCCCGTGCCAACCTTTCGGAAGAGGTGGCCCGGCGCCTGGATGACAGAATGGTTCTATGTAAAGAATGACTTGACAGCGCAGGAAGATGTTAAGAGTATCATTATGCGCCCTATCTGGCAACGCTTCGGACTCCGAAAGCCGAAGGTTGAAATGGATGAAGCGGCCGAAGAATGCCAAAGAGCCTTCGGCGTAATCTGCTCTTTTATTGGGACAAGGGATCTGGTCCAAGAGCATATTGCCTTCAGAGTTTGGCCACTTGCAGGAAAGTGGGAAATGCCGAAGGAGACCATCAAAGAGTCTGACGAAGGTGGACTGGTCAGACTAAAATACACATTCAAATACGGAGATAAGTTTGTTGAACCGGACGACGACTGGTTAAAAAGCATTGAAACCTTAAGTGACGAACTGCTTGGGGTATACTCGAAGGCCGAGAATACTGCATTATCAGCAGCCTTCGGAGGCCGAAAGAAGAAGAGGCTCAACCGGGTATTTGATGCAATCGGGTTTGTCTACCCTGACTACCATTATCCGGTGCCAGGCCGCAAAAGAAAAAATACTTCTCCTGCAAAAGAAGTTGCCTCAGGTGCTTCTGGTGAGCCAGCGCCGCAAAGAAAAAAGATGAAGGTGCTCACCCACCGGGCGCGTTTTATTGAGCCGGCCACAGTGCCTGAATTTATCGGTGAAGTCTCTTTGGCCACTGAAACTACAGAACCAGCTCCAGTGCCGAAGATCGAAGAAAAAACTGAAGCACCTTCAGCAGAGAAGGCAGAAAAACCGAGAATTGAAGGACCAAAAATATTGGAAATCTTAAGTCCTTCAGCAAGTGTTGAGACAATAAAAAATCAAAAGGGCCCATCGGTGACCCCGAAAAGAAAAAGAATGGTGAACGTGCTAGATGTTTTGGAGACAATTAAGTCTTCAAGCATAACTCCAAAGAAGACTGTTGAACTTTCTGAAGTGTCTACTGAAGCTTTAGTTGCTAAAGCTTCGAAGCAACAACTTGAAGCTGAAGCTGGGCCTTCAGAGCCCACCAAGGAACAACCTTTGGAAGCCGAAGAAAAAATAAAAATGCCAGAGCCAATTTTGGTTGAAGAAATTGACACTGCGGCCCCCGAAGCACCTTCCATCATACGCGATTACATTGTGCGACATGCTTCGGGGAAGAAATTATCTGAAGAAGAGATTTATGAAGCCAATCACTATGCCAGAGAATTAAAATATCCGAAGGCGGCACTAGTGTTCAATGGGACAAACAAAGATGACTTCCTATACTGCCTCCCTGACAACAAAGAATTATCTGTCTGCCGGGAGATGGCTAGGAGTATGGGGTTTCCGAAGCTTGAAGCTAGACTATGCGCTATGACGAAGGAGGATCTTGCGGATAGCCTTGCATATAATAGTCTGAAGGTGCGAGAATTGCGCATTTTGGAAACTTTTATGATTCGAAATCTATTGTTTTATTCTTATACTAACTTTTTACATATAGGGTTTAATACTAAGCAACGCGCTGAGAGCGCAAAAGAATGCCGAAGACGAAAGCTATGAAATTGCCTTCAACAACCTTCGAACAGAGGTTATCAAACTAAGGAACGAAGCCCTGGAAAAGGACAAAATTCTAGTTACATTAGTGGATAAAGTAAAGTAGAACGAAACTGCGTCCGAAGCACAAATTGCAGCTCAAAAGCACGAAATTGACGATCTTCGGAAGCAATTGGCCCGGGCGAAAGAAGAACGCATACTTGAAGAAACGAGGCGGGAATGTAGCGACCAATGGGCTAATCATTTGGAAGGAACCGTTGAAGAGCTTCGGTCTTCTAAGAAAAGGTGCTACGAAAAATCCATGGAATGTGTAAAGAAAATAAAAACCAGCTTCGCCAGTGTTGGCGCATTTTCGAGTGAAGAAGATTTTGTGAGAGGTAACCCGGAAGGACCGATCGAATGGATCTGCCACGAAGCTGAAGCTTTCGAAGAAATTCTAAACAGTCGTGGAGACATTTGCGCCTTCTCGGGTGCCAGGGGGATTGCTACTATACTGGAGAAAAAAGGCTGCGATCATGTTAAGGTTCTTGCACAATCCGAAGCCAGCTTATCCCCTGAAGATATTAAAGACCCCTCGGCCGAAGCTAGCCAGGCTGGTGGAAAATTTTTCACCGATGTCTGGGACAATGGTGGCCGAGAAATGGCCCGAGAAATTATTCAGAAAAGTGAGAAGGGCATTCACGACGCTAGAGAAGTAGCTAAGGCCGCTGACAAAATCTCAGAGCCCGAAGGGCAAATAGGTATTAGCTAATGGTTTTTATTGTGTTGTAATTTTTGATTTTGAACTTCGTTCGCAATTTGTAATAGCAATATGGCCGTATCATGTCCTCCTTCAGATCCTACTAAAGCATCTCCGGGCCCTCACCCGAAAGGAGACGAAGAAATTAAAAAGATGGCTGAAGCTATCATGGATGAAGTTGTTAACCGACTCCTGAACGAAGCTGCCGAAGTTGTTTTGAGAGAAGATTAAGCACTTTTGTAAAGACTTCTGAAATGAAATATGTGTGACATTTTGTAACCCTGTGATATATTTGCTTTTAATGACTCGATTCTTTACGATGCATGAAACTTTACATACGTACCGTTTTTGAGCCTTCGGCGAAAAAACACCTTCCCTTCTTTTCATGCTTCGTGAAGATAGAAAAAACTTTTATGCATCACGACAATGTTCATAGTGCTCTGATGAAGGATATCCAAGCTTCATAAAAATATTCTCCGAAGCTATATTCCGAAGATCAATATTGTATCCCCTTGTGACTTAGCACGATTTTCACTTTCTCAAAGTATCCTTCCGAAGGTTGATACCGTGTCCCCTTCTTTTGCCATATGCAACATGATGTATGATGCTTATGCTATGCAAAATGATGTGATGATGTTATGTTATGTAGATGACATTTGTTCCGAAGATACACACATATCCCCGTAAAACACAAAATATTTTTGTATCAGCGCTGACTTTTCGCTGTAAGCTCTGCATTCCCTTAGGAACGACTTTGGAGCTTGTTCGCCTTTTACTTAGGCGGTATCAGCGTTGACTTTTTGCTGTAAGCTCTGCATTCCCTTAGGAACGTCTTTGGAGCTTCTTCGCCCTTTACTTAGGCGGTATCAGCGTTGAATTTTCGCTGTATGCTCTACATTCCCTTTGGAACGACTTTGGAGCAGAAAACTTACACTGCGTTCCCTTTGGAACGACTTTTTGTGATTTCAGCAAACTTACTCTGCGTTCCTTAGAACGACTTTTTGTTGCTTCGAAGGATTTTCGATAATTCGAAGGTCCTCCTTGTTATCGCAAATTTTTAAGCTTCAGCAACTTAAGCCTGAGAAAATACATTTTCCTTGTAGCAAGCAAAGAAACTTTTACATGAAAACTAAAAAATGTCCTTTATTACACAGAAAATAGAACTGAATGGAAAAAACTGGTAGGATATTTGTCAATAGATGTGCTTCGACTCTGGCACAGTGCTATTGACTGTGCGAGCTTCGGATTGTTCTCTGAGATCCCTTTGGTGTAGAGCATATTGGCTCCCTTCTGGCTGTTGGCCTTGTTGCAGCGGTGGTGGAGGCGGAGGCTGTTGCCAGGAAGCTTGAGGTTGACTCGCCGAAGCAACAGAAACTGCAGGGTGGTTGCCTATGTATTCTGGGATGTAAGGCGGATGGTATGAAGCAGTATGCATGACCTGCTTCGGCTGAGCTTGTTGTGCTGCAGCTTCGGCTATCTCCTTTTGCTTCTGGATGGTAACATGGCACATCCTGGTGGTATGGCCCTTGTTTTCACCACAGAATAAGCAAAATATTCTCCTTGGTTGATCTCCAAATCTTCCGCCGAAGCCCCTGGCGCCTCTGCCTCTTGGAGCTGGTGGCCGGAAGAAACTTTGCTGTTGCCCCGAAGCCTGTGAGGAGCACTGCGGCCTGTTCTGCTGACTCCCCTTATCATCATTTTGAGTAGAGTTGTGGATGGACCTGACATGCCTCGGATAGAATCTTCCTCCGAAGCCCCTGGTCATTTCAGAAAACCTGAAAGCCTCCTCCCTTCTTTGGCGAAAATCGTTGTCGGCACGAATATACTCGTCCATCTTCTGGAGCAGTTTCTCCAAAGTTTGAGGAGGCTTCCTAGCAAAGTATTGAGCTGAAGATCCAGGCCGAAGTCCCTTGATCATGGCCTCAATGACAATTTCGTTGGGCACCGTTGGTGCCTGCGCCCTCAAACGCAAGAACCTTCTGACATACGCCTGAAGGTATTCTTCATGATCCTGAGTGCATTGGAACAGGGCCTGAGCAGTGACCGGCTTCGTCTGAAACCCTTGGAAGCTGGTTAACAACATGTCCTTCAGTTTTTGCCATGAAGTGATCGTTCCTGGTCGAAGGGAGGAATACCAGGTTTGAGCAACACTCCTGACAGCCATAACAAAAGACTTTGCCATGACTGCAGCATTGCCACCATACGAAGATACTGTTGCTTCGTAGCTCATCAAAAACTGCTTCGGGTCTGAATGGCCATCGAATATGGGAAGCTGGGGCGGCTTATAGGACGGAGGCCAAGGTGTAGCCTGCAGCTCAGCGGACAGGGGAGAAACATCATCGAAAACAAAATTTCCATGATGGAAATTGTCATACCAGTCATCTTCGTTGAAGAAACCCTCCTGATGAAGGTCTTTTTGTTGAGGCCTTCGGTTCTGCTCATCGTGAGTAAGATGGCGAACTTCTTCAGAAGCTTCGTCTATCTGCCTTTGCAGTTCAGCTAGCCTGGCCATCTTTTCCTTCTTCCTCTGCACCTGTTGATGAAGCATCTCCATATCTCTGATCTCTTGGTCTAGCTCATCCTCTTGAGGCGTCGGGCTGACAGCCTTCCTCTTCTGGCTTCGGGCCTCCCGAAGAGAGACAGTCTCCTGATTGTGGTCCAGCGGTTGGAGAGCTGCAGTGCCAGTTGCTGAAGCTTTCTTCGGCGCCATAGCGAAGGTTAATGATCGCCGAGGGCGCTCAAAAACTCAAAGAGTGGAAGTGAGTTCACCGACGGTGGGCGCCAATGTTGGGGACTTGTTCTCAAATGCTTCGGATTAAGAACAAGGCAACATAAAAAGTGTTAAATGATAAAGTCCTTCGCCCTTTGAAACATTATTTCCCTTCGGGATATAATGTGTTCCGGACGAAGGTCACAAACAACATATCTTCGTAAGCACAATAAACTATGACGAAGAACTTACATGCAACATAAAAAGTAATATAAACATTTAAATATTATCACAACGTCATTTCTATTTTATTATCATATAAAAATAGAAATGATTTCAGATTACAAGTGTACCTTCGGATTGTAGGAAAGCAAAAGTACAAGGATGACGGAAAGCAAATGCCAAGTCAGCGTGAACAGTACGGGAGTACTGTTCATCTATTTATAGGCGTGGGACGTAGCCCATGCAAAATTACATTCATGTCCATTACATTTGCTAATGACTTATGGGAATCTATTAAGGCCTAAGTAGTCTTTTCATCTTTAAGTCGGTTCCCCTTTCTGCTATCGCGACGAAGCTTTCTGCGCATAGCTTCGGCTGTGCACCATCCTTCGTACAGCTTGGTAATCAGCCCGTCCTTCATCTTAATCCCCCTTCGTCTGGCTTGGGCTTCGTTCTGACCGTACTCCATGTTCATGATCTGAGTCCGAAGATACCTGTTCATATAATTCACTTGGAAAATATTGTCAAATTATGTTTTTGAGGACCTTCAGAGGATGAAGGCCCCCAACAGGCGTGTCGTAGGTCTTGACTGAGGGTTGATGTAGGTCCCGGGAGAAGACATTTGGGGGAACCGTTGTTCGCGCCGAAGCTATCTTCGCCAGCTCGTCCGTAGTCTCGTTGTACCGCCGGGCGACGTGGTTGACCTCCAACCCGTAGAACTTGTCCTCCAGCTCGGATATCTAGTGAGTGCTCGGCGACTTCCCTCGGTATGCCAGGCATGTCCGAGAGACTCCACGCAAAAACCTCGGCGTTCGCGCGGAGAAAGTCGACGAGCACTGCTTCCTATTTGGGGTCGAGCTCGGAGCCGATCCGGATCTGCTTGGAGGCGTCGTTGCTGGGGTCGAGAGGGACGGACTTAACCGCCTCTACTGGTTTGAAGTTGCCAGTGTGGCGTTTCACATCTGGTGCCTTCTTGGAGAGGCTTTCCAGGTCGGCGACGAGGGCCTCGGATTTGGCGAGGGCCTCGGCGTACTCCACGCACTCCATGTCGCATTCGTACGCGTGTCGGTACGTGGGGCCGACGGTGATGACACCGTTGGGGCCCGACATCTTGAGCTTGAGGTAAGTGTAGTTGGGGACGACCATGAACTTGGCGTAGCATGGCCTCCCCAGTACTGCGTGGTAGGTTCCTGGGAACCTGACCACCTCGAATGTGAGGGTTTCCCTTCGGAAGTTGGAGGGAGTCCCGAAGCAGACGGGCAGATCGATTTGTCCGAGGGGTTGGACGCGTTTCCAGGGGATGATCTCGTGAAAAGGCGCCGCGCCTGTCCGGATCGAGGACAGATCGATCTGCAGGAGCCCGAGGGTCTCGGCGTAGATGATGTTGAGGTTGCTGCCTCCTTCCATGAGGACCTTGGTAAGCCTGACGTTGCCGATGATGGGGTCGACAACGAGCGGATATTTCCCCGGGCTCGGCACGCGGTCGGGGTGGTCGCCCTGGTCGAAGGTGATGGGCTTGTCGGACCAGTCTAAGTAGACTGGCGCCGCCACCTTTACCGAGCAGACCTCCCGACGCTCTTGCTTGCGGTGCCGAGCCGAGGCGTTCGCCACTTGCCCACCATAGATCATGAAGCAGTCGTGGACCTCGGGAAACTCCTCTGCCTTGTGATCCTCCTTCTTGTCGTCGTTGTGGGCCCTGCCACCTTCTGCAGGTGGCCCGGCCTTGTGAAAGTGGCGCCGAAGCATGACGCACTCCTCAAGGGTGTGCTTGACGGGCCCCTGATGATAGGTGCATGGCTCCTTGAGCATCTTATCGAAGAGATTGGCACCTCCAGGAGGTTTCCGAGGGTTCTTGTACTCGGTGGCGGCGACAAGGTCCGCGTTGGTGGCGTCGTGTTTTGCTTGCGACTTCTTCTTGTTCTTCTTTTTGGTGCCGCGCTGAGCGGACGCCTCGGGAACGTCTTCCAGCTGGCAGCCCTGGGGCTGCTTGTCCTTTCGGAAGATGGCCTCAACCGCCTTCTGGCCAGAGGCGAACTTGGTGGCGATGTCCATCAGCTCGCTCGCCCTGGTGGGGGTCTTGCCACCCAGCTTGCTCACCAGGTCGCGGTAGGTGGTGCCGGCGAGGAACGCGCCGATGACGTCCGAGTCGGTGACGTTGGGCAGCTCGGTGCGCTGCTTCGAGAATCACCGAATGTAGTCCCAGAGAAACTCTCCCGGCTACTGGCGGCAGCTTCGGAGATCCCAGGAGTTCCCAGGGCGCACGTACGTGCCCTAGAAGTTGCCGGCGAATGCTTGGACCAGGTCGTCCCAGTTGGAGATCTGCCCCGGAGGCAGATGCTCCAGCCAGGCTCGAGCGGTGTCGGAGAGGAACAGGGGGAGGTTGCGGATGATGAGGTTGTCATTGTCCATTCCACCTAGCTGGCAGGCCAGTCGGTAGTCCGCGAGCCACAGTTCCAGCCTCGTCTCCCCCGAGTACTTTGTGATGGTAGTCGGGGTTCGGAACCGGGTCGGGAATGGCGCCCGTCGTATGGTCCGGCTGAAAGCCTGCGGACCGGGTGGTTCAGGCGAGGGGCTCCGATCCTCCCCGCTGTCGTAGCGTCCCCCACGCCTGGGGTGGTAGCCTCGGCGCACCCTCTCGTCGAGGTGGGCTCGACGGTTGCGGTGGTGGTGCTCGTTGCCGAGGCGACCTGGGGCCGCAGGCGCCGTGTTGCGCGTGCGCCCGGTGTGGACCGAGGCTTCCCGCACGAATCGGAAAGTCGCGGCGCGATGCTCCGAGGGGTACCCCTGCCTTCGGGAGGCAGAGCTTTCGGCCCGTCGGACCGCGGCATCCTCCAGGAGATTCTTGAGCTCTCTCTGAATACGCCGCCCTTCGGTGGTCGATGGTTCCGGCATCGCGCGGAGTAGTATTGCTGCTGCAGCCAGGTTCTGGCCGACCCCACTGGAAGCTGGTGGCGGCCTTGCCCTGACGTCGTCGGCAATGCGGTGTTGGATGCCCTGGGGTAGATGACGCGCTTCTCCGGCCAGAACTTGGTCTGCCCATTCCTGCCCGATGTTCCGCCGGAACTGCTCAAGTGTTCCTGCTCCCTCGTCGAGCCTGGCCTGCATCTCGCGGAATTGCTCGAGCTGTGCGTCCTGACCCCCCGCAGAGACTGGGACCACAGCTAGCTCCCGAAGGATGTCAACGCGAGGCGCAGGCCTAGGGGGATCGCCGTTTTCCGGCATACCAAGATGGTCACCTTCGCCGGGACCCCCTAGATCGACGTGGAAACATTCACGACTTGGGCCGCAGTCCTCGTCGCCGAAGCTACGGCTACCATCAGAATAATCGGTGAGGTAGTAGTCACATGCGGTCATGAAGTCCCGCATGGCACTGGGGTTACCGAGCCCGGAGAAATCCCAACAAAAGTCGGGCTCGTCATCTTCCTCGGAACCCGAGGGTCCGTAGGTCGAGACGGCCGTCAATCTGTCCCAGGGCGACCGCATATGGTACCCCGGAGGGTTGGTACATGCCTCTATGGAGGCTTCCACCAAAGCGAGGTCGCTTGGTGGATCGAAGCTGAATCCAAAAGGCACAAGATGGGAATCGGTCGGTACCTCTTGGTCGACGGGCAGTGACGAAGTCGCGTCAGGGGCGGACTGCACCGTTGTCTCAGGTACGAGGGCTACGCCCAGCATGTCCTTCGCGAGCGTGCTGGCATCGTCCGTCTGCTTGGGGTTGGCGTGTTGCGGGGAAACGACGCTCGTCTTTGTCTCAGACGTAAGGTCGAAGCCCGACGTGTCCCCCGCTGGGGCACCGGTGTCGTCGACTTGCTCGACAGCCGATGAGGTGCCGCCTCCTGCTTGGCCATGGTTGCCCCGCCTCCTCCTCCGTCGGTAGGGGAGGCGACGGGACAAACCCGGATGTTGTTCTTCCGCCATGTGGGGAAGACGTCGTTGATTCTGCCGCCGGCGGGCAGGCTGACGGCCGCCATTGTCGCTGTCGCGCGGCGGAGGAAGGATTATCATGTCATAGCTGCCGTCGAGGGACATGAACTCAAGACTCCCGAAATGGAGCATCGTCCCGGGTTGGAAAGGTTGCTGGAGACTACCCATCTGGAGCTTGACGGGAAGCTGTTCGTCAACACGCAGCAGGCCCCTACCTAGCGTGCCAAATGTCGGCGTTTCGACCTCGGGGGGTCCCTGGACCGACGAGTAAATTGTCGCTGCGTGTCCCAGCCCAGATGGGTCGGCGCGAGACGGGACACAAAGGGGGGAGAACAGAGAGGGGAAACCGCGGCCTTCGTGTTGTCCTGCGCCCAGGGCGGATGGATGCACTTGCAGTAGGGGGTTACAAGCGTTCGCGTGGGAGAGAGAGAGAGAGCAAGAGCCTCATGTGTCGGCCTGTTCTCCCGTGCGGCCAACCTCCTTCGTACGAGAGCCCTGGACCTTCCTTTTATAGGCGTAAGGAGAGGGTCCAGGTGTACAATGGGGGGTGTAGCAGTGTGCTAACGTGTCTAGCAGAGAGGAGCTAGAGCCCTAAGTACATGCCATCGTGGCAGTCAGAGAGGTTTTGGCACCCTGTTCATGTGATGTCGTGGCCGTCGGAGGAGCGCTGGAGCCCTGCGGAAGTACAGCTGTCAGGGCTGTCGGATCCTTGCTGACGTCTCCTGGCTGACGTAAGGGGCTGGGAGCTGCCGTCGTCATGGAGCGTGCGGGGTGTCATCATTACTTGTTTGCTGGGGCGAGCCAGATGGGACGCCGGTCTTGTCCCCCGTAGCCTGAGCTAGCTAGGGGCAGGGTAATGATGACCCCCCTGGCGACGTGGCCGATCCGGACCCGAGTTTGGGCGAGGTGGCGATTCCTCCGAGGTTGAGGTTGAGTCCGAGCCCTGGGGTCGGGCAAGGCGGAGTCCATCGTCTTCGGGAGCCGAGGCCGAGTCCGAGCCCTGGGGTCGGGCGAGGTGGAGTTCGTCGTCTTCCGGAGCTGAGGCTGAGTCCGAGCCCTGGGGTCGGGCGAGGCGGAGTTCATCGTCTTCTAAGTCGTGGTTGAGTCCGAGCCCTGGGGTCGGGCGAGGCGAAGTCCTTCTTCCGAGGCCGAGACGGGGGCCGAACCCTGGGGTCGGGCGAGGTGGAGCTTCCTATGTCGCCCGAGGCTAGACTTAGCCGCTGTCGACCTCACTCTGGCGAGTGGCACGGCAGTCGGAGCGGGGCAGGCGGCGCTGTTTTCTTGTCAGGTCGGTCAGTGGAGCGACGAAGTGACTGCGGTCACTTCGGCTCTGTCGACTGAAGAGCGCACGTCAGGATAAGGTGTCAGGCGATCCTTGCATTAAATGCTCCTGCGATACGGTCGGTTGGCGTGGCGATCTGGCCAAGGTTGCTTCTCTGCGAAGACTAGGCCTCGGGCGAGCCGAAGGTGTGCCCGTTGCTTGAGGGGATCCTCGGGGCGAGACGTGAATCCTCTAGGGTCGGCTGCCTTTGCCCGAGGCTGGGCTCGGGCGAGGCGAGTCGTGTCCCTTGAGTGGACTGAGCCTTAACCTTAATCGCGCCCATCAGGCCTTTGCAGCTTTGTGCTAATGGGGGTTACCAGTTGAGATTAGGAGTCTTGGGGGTACCCCTAATTATGGTCCCCGACAGCAGTGTACCGATTTGCATAAATATATACACTATGTAGCATAATTACTATCAAATATATCATAAACTGGTTCTAATGAGCGATCCTATATTTATAGTCATCCATTTTTTGCGCGCATGTAGTGGAAAGGAAAATGTCATCCAAAATTTACGCACATGCAATGGAAACTCACACGATCTGCCATAATTATCGGATCTACCATAAAAATAGGATTTGCATGCATGCGGTTGCGCGTGTGGATGTGGTCCAATGTCTAGGCGAGGTTTTTATGCTATCGCTATGAACTATTTATGCTATTTTTGTGAACTATTTATGCTATTTGCGCAAAAAACAGAACCACAATTTATGGCTTGAGTCCCACACTGTGGGTTCGGTGTTTGACCGGAGGTTTGACTGACGCATGTGGGGAGGTTTGACCTGATGCATGGTAGCGGGACGTGCCCCGCCGCATGCGCCTAGTCGTGGGGCACCGACCAGAGGGTGGCTAGGGCTTCCTGTAACTATTAGAAGCCCTAGGTTTCTAATATACTGACCCTATATTTATATAGAATTTAACATCACACCAAACGTGAGATCAGGCTATAGAATAAAATTCTACGCGACGAGACCAAGTTGTAGGTTCGATAACCGCTCAAATTGGAGTTAAAAGGAGAAGTTATGGATTTTATAAGGTTTTTAGGATTATTTGTATACTCAAAAATCTATTTTTCAGATTTGATTTATATAACTTTCATAGATGGAGGACTACGTTTACTATTTGTATGCAAGTAAGGGTCTACTTCGCAAATAAATGGACTAGTTTTTAATATTCTTTTAACTGCTACAGACCGCGGGTTGATAATATAAAAGAGTAGGGGCTCTTTATGAGAAGTATCGTGGCTTATACACGCGTGTGCGCATTGAGCCGACCGATGCAAGTTCCACAGTTCAGATTAGATCAATATTTAACCAAACTTGTACATGATCGTGGCCACTAGATCGACGATCAACAACCAATGATTTAAATAGCCCAGATCCGATCTCTACCGCCCATTTTTAGATCTTTGGTCCAAATTAATCCGACCGAACCGGCACGCTACATCTAATCGCAGTCGTCCATCTATGATCCACGGCTGGTGCACCACTTCCCCGCACGATGCCCACGGCGGAGATGCTCATCGGAGCCACACAATCCAGTGATCCGACGCACGATTTACCAATCCTAACCGAGCTACACAACGCGGGGGATGAAAGCGAACGAGTGAGAGTGGTTCTTACCAGGAATCGTGATGTCGTGATCATTGTCCATGGCGCAGGGTGGACGACGGTGTTCGTCGAACTTTGGCGACGAATCCTGACCAACTCGACTTGTTTCACGAACCGCCAACGTAGAGCACTTGCCAAACGTGATCAGGCAATGCTCCGGTGTTGGGTTCCATGGACCATCCGCCTCGCAACTGGTCTATAAGAAAAATGGACCTCGAGCCATTTGGCTCAATAGGTTTTGGTGTTTGATGATCAACATAACATGTGGACTAATGTGCTTGCTAGTGTTTATGACTATAGTTCACATGATGCTAAAGTGACTTGGACTAAGGCATTGAGGAAAGCAGCACCTCAAAAGAAGACATTATGAAGATCACAAGTGAAGATCAACAATTATCAAGCAAAGTCCAAGAAACGAAGAAAAAATGTTGTCACTAGCGAACTATCCGGTCGAGGACACTGGACTATCCGGTGACACACGCCGGACTGTCCAGTGCACCAGGGAACTGTAGCCCAACGGCTAGTTCCTGGTGGCACTAGCAGAGAAAAGCTACTGGATTGTCCGGTGTGGCACCCAGACTATCCGGTGTGGCACCCGGACTGTCCGGTGTGAAAAGGCTGCAGCGCCAACAGTCACCTGCGTGTCAGATCCAATGGCTAGACGCACCGGACAGGAGCACCGGACTGTCTGGTGCCTCCACCGGACTGTCTGGTGCCTCCACCAGACTGTCCGGTGTACCGTAGGGCAGCAGCTTTTCTCCAACGGCTAGAATGGAGTTAGAGCCTATATATACTCCACCCAACCGGCCATTTCAAGGTGTGGGAGCCCAAGCAACATACCAAGGCATAGTATAGACATTTCCAAGTGCTCATACACCTAAGTGCTTAATAGAATCACTCGGTGATTAGCGTAGGTGCTTTACGAAGTTCTTAGGTTAGTTAGACCACTTATGCGTTCGCTCTATGTGAATCCTAATTAGTTGAGTGAGTTTAGAAAAACCACACAACCCCTTGGCTCTTGCGCGAGCCGTTGTAATTGTAACGAGTGGGGCGAGAATCTTGCGAGACTGTGACAACTAAGTTTGTGTCATGGCCGTCACCGTGTACCAGAGGGAACGAGACCCGCGACATTTTGACCGGAAGCTCGATAGTGGAGATGGTGGGGAGCATTCGAGAGGAGCCGAAAGTGGAGCACCACTTACGCGTGGAGACAGTCCGCGGCTCTCTACGAAGTTACTCGACCGTGGTGCTTGGCCCTCGTGTGGGCTTCCCTTTGTGTAGGGGCACCAATGAGGATTAATCGGGACCTTGCGTGGTTCCGGATACCTCGGTAAAAATACCGGCGTCATCCACGAGAGTTTGCATCTCTACCTTGCTCTTTAGCTTCCACATTTATATTAAGCATTTAAGTTTCAATCTTGTCTTTATATTTAGATCATTTAAGATTGAAACTTAGACCATGTGGTAGAGATAGCAACACTTAGACAAAACCTAGTTTGCACATTCTAGTTTGATTATTTGCATAGGTTTTGCTCTAGGGATTTATTTGTGGCCTTGTTTAGAGAAATTTTTAGATGTCCTAATTCACCCCCCCTCTTAGGCATCACCTGTTTCCTTCAATTGGTATCAGATCCTGGTTTGGCTATTTGAAACGCTTTAGCTTCACCGCTAAAAGAGCTGATGCCTTTTAGACAAAGGGGATGGATACCCATAGGCCACCACACTTCGATGGCACTAACTTCCCATATTATAGTGTTAAGATGGCTTATTACCTAGAGGCCGTTGATCTAGGTGTTTGGAGAGTCACTCATGACGGGATGAAACCACCAAAGAATCTCGAGAAACCCACCATGAGTTAGGAAAAAGAAATTCATTTAAATGATAGAGCCAAAAATTACTTGTATGAATCTCTTATCATGGATATTTTTAATCAAGTGTTTACATTAAAAACTACTAATGAGATTTGGCTAAAATTCTATGAGCTCCATGACGGCACATCCAATGTCCATGAGCAAAAACATTTCCTAGTCTTAAATGAATATAATTCTTTTGCTATGAAGGATAATGAGCTTGTTAAAGATATGTATTCTTGTTTGAATCTAATCATCAATGAGCTCAATTCTATTGGCATTAATAAGCCAGGTGATGCGGACATTGTGAGGAAGATTATCTCCCTGCTACCACAACAAAGATATGGGAGCATCATCACTATTCTTCAAAACATGGAGGATCTGAGTACAATGACCCCGACCATTGTGATCGAAAAAATTGCGGCATTTGAGATGTCGAGAAAAATGGGTCGACAAGAGGAGCCAACTTCTTCAAGACCATACACTTTTGCATGTGATGAAAGAAAAGGGAAGAAGAAGGCTCCCACTCCAAGTTCCTCAAGTGAAGAAGAGGAAGAAGAAGAGAGTGATGATGATGAAGATAATCAACCATCAACATCATCCTCTGAGGACGAAGAAACAATCCAACGCGTCGGAAAGGTAATGGGGATGATCCGCAAGATTAATCTAATGGGTGTGCCTCTGTAAGTCGATGATCTTCTCTCTAACATTGACAGGAAAAAGCAAAGAAAGAGAGGGTGCTTCACATGTAGGGAAAAGGGCCACTTCAGGGACAACTGTCCAAATATGGCCAAACCCACAAAGGAGAGGAGCAAAGGCAAGGCGCTTACAAGTGTCAAAACTTGGGATGACTCTTCAAGCGAAGATGAACATCCAAGGACGCGCAGCCACCGATCCTCATCACGCTCATCACGGTCATCATGCAAGTGCCTTATGGCTAGAGGTAAAATGAGTATTCCATCCTGTAGTGATGATAGCAGTAGTGATGATGAAAGTGAGGGAAAGCCCTTCGTATATGAGCTTGCATAAGCCGTTAAATTTTTTTAGGATGTTTGCACTAAATAAAAGGCTCAACTTAAAACTTTGAAAATAAGTTGATTAGTTCTCAAAATGATTATAAAGGGTTGCTAGAAAAATTTGAAACATTTGCAAATTTAAATTGTGAGCTATCAACTAAAATTGAGCAATTAGAGTCTAGTGCTCCATCCATAGCTATCGATAATGGCCTTATTAAAAAGAATGAAAAACTTAAGGCTAAGTTACACTACATGACGGTTGATCTTTAGCGACCCTTATTAGGTACCAACTGTTGGTTGCTAAAGGTTAGGGACCGACGGTCAGTCGCTAAATCCTTTTGTAGCAACAGTCGGTTGGTCGCTAAAAGTCTAGAAATAAAACAACTTATGGTTGGTCGCTATAGATGTCATCGGGGACTAGCAGTGGGTCGCTATAGAGCAAGGATCACTATCAAATCCTATAGACTGAACGTACCTATAAATGTTAGTGACTAAAAATTAATTAAAATAAGTAAACATCGATAGCTAAATTGTAGTAAAGAAAAAAAGAATTGTAGAAAAGAAAAAAAGGATCATGGAAAAGAAAACTGTAACACTATAAAAATCATAAAATAAAAATAATACATTTAGTTATTAATGATATTTATGGTAATGAATTTTATTTTAAGTGTTTGTTATGCATTTGCATTTGGAATAATTTTTTTATTGTGCATGATTGATTTTTGGTTATTGAATAGCATTTCTTCTTAAATGAAAATCCTAGTAAATAAAAAATATAATAATTATTAGCCCAAAAATTAATATTTTATTTATAAATAATTTTGATTTAATTACTATAAATTTTAGGGTTATTTAAAAATGTATTTCAAATTTAGAAAAAGAAATAAGAAAAGAAAAAATAAAACCTAACCAAATTGGCCCATTAAGACCCAGCCGCACTCCCCTAACCCTAAGACCAACTCCAGCAGACCTCCTCTCCGTATCCGTAAAACGCGCGGGCGACAGTTTCTCTCTCCTCTCCGTATCCGTCTCCGTTTCCAGCAGGCTCCGTATTTACACTCCGCATGCAGTTTATGACACCAGGGGCCCGCGAGCAGCCGCGCGCGCGTGCAGAGAGCTGCGGAGAGGAGAGAGAAAGCGTGGAAAAGGGGAGTGCGGGTACAGGCCGTGCGTTTTACAGAGAGGGATGCGGAGACTGCTGGACTGATGAATAGTGTGCTTCGCTGCGCAAAATAGGGATACGGAGCCGCATGCGGAGTGTTGCTGGAGTTGGTCTAACCGGCCGCCACCTAAACGTACCGCGTGCCACTCTCCCTGGCAGCCGCCGTTTGTTGTCGCGAGCGCGTTCCGGCGGCGTGGCGTGCGTGATGTCTAGCTCTGCACAGTGTGGCGTGTCTCTAGTGGGTTGGGCTCATTGTGGCTGGGTTTGAAGCAGCGTCTAGTTTTCGTTCCCTGCTTTGGATGTGTGTCTGTGGCGGAGCTCTCAATTGTTTGGGGGAGAAGAACAACCCACTCGCGCTGACGAGCTCGCCGTCAGATTTTGGTTTTTGCAAGGGAGTTCTGCGGAGTGCGGTGTATCTGCTTTGGTTTGGGTTCATCATGCCTGGGTTTGAAGCAGCGTGTCGCTAGCATGGGACTTCTGCTTGCGCTTTCACTTGCGGTTTGGGCTCGTGAATTCGCCAATTCGGATTATTTCTTCACCCGGTTCCCCTTTCAAATTGAATTTGGATCCTTTTTTCTCTCGAGAGAAGATGAATTAGATATCACATTAGCTGCGTTCCATCAGTTATCTGTAGATGGTTTTCAGCTGTTTCAGTCCATTTGATTTGATGGTCTTCACCGGGGCAATTTCTTCCGAACGCTAGACGTTCAGCACTGCTTTAGCATTCCAGCATGCTTTCAGATTCGCCTTTTACGATTTTATTTCAAACCTCTTTCCTGCTGTTCATTCATCTCCTTACCCTTTTTGCACTGTTGCATTTGAGTGGTCCGACGCGTCCTTTAGATTTGGCCTTTAACCAATGCGCGTCAGGTACTGAATCATTTTATTCAGATTTGATCCTAGACGGGCGCTTTTCCACTGCAAGGATTTGCCCGCACTTGCGTTAAGTTTGGGTCACTGTACGTCTATACCCCTTTCATGATATTAATGCCTTACAATTTTTGAAAACGGATATTGCTTGTACTCTAGGTGTAGACACTGACATTATATATACTAGTCCATTAACCCGCTAGGATTCCAGTGGGTATAAGAATTCGGTGATTTTAAAAATTCCTTTATTCTAAATTATCAAACATTTATAGTCGTCCATCAATCCATGCTCTTAATTGGACTATAATTTAAAAGATATAAGAATTAGATGATGTTTAATAATCCCTTCGTTAAATTATAATATATCTTATCTTTCTGGATATATATTTTTTACTTTGTATGTTAATTTTTTATTGTAGGAAATAGGAATATGCCTTTACTGTTTAATTAATATGCATTAGTCTGACCTTGCTGTTGGTGCGTTGTTTCAGGGAAAAAGATACAGATATCGATTTTGCTCAAGATGCAATTGATGAATATAAGGTAAGTACTCAGTACTCTATAATAGCTTCTTTTAATTTACCTAAGTGTGTAATGTTGTATCATGACCGGCTTGTGGAGGATAGAGCTCTGCAAAAGCTAGAAAGCTCTTGTTTATATAATCTAGATTATATAATCTAGATTATAATCTAAATTATATAATCCAGATTATAATCTACTATATGTAGCTGTTTGGTAGTCTAGATTATATAAATGTAGATTATAATTTACTTATTGCAATTATCACTTGTCTTGCAGACAGGCAATTGAAAATGAGAATTGATCTTTTTTATGGGTGAAGTGTTGAAGATGGCTTTGGTGAAGGAAATGTCTTGTTAGCATCAAGTAAGTGGCGACATCACAACCCCTACAAGCTTGTGCCTTAAAACAAGAGGATACAAGAAGTTGGAGTGCTTTGTGAAGGCTTTTGCGAATCACTTGAAGCGTTAGTACTTATGTGAATGATTTTGTAAAGTGTTTGCAAATATGTGCAAAACATAATAACATGTGTAGGTTTTGTGAATGATTTTGTTGTGGTGCTTGTTGATGGTTTATGTCATGTGGATCTATCATTGTGCAATACTAATTAAATTTGTATATCTATGTGATTATGTGTATAAAATTTGGTGATTTGTGATGCTTTTGTATATATAACAGTTGTTGAATGCTAATTAATGGTATATTATCATTATTAACGACTATAACTAGGGGCAACTTTCCGTTGGTTGCTAAATGTATAGTATAACGACTCACGATTGGTTGCTAAATCTATAGTACAACAACTCACGGTTGGTCGCTAAATATACAATATTAGCAACAGACGGTCGGTCGCTAAAAAGATGTCGGTCGCTAAAGCCTTTAGCGATGGCACTTACATGCAGCGACCATCCTTATGGGTCGCTAAAAGTTTTTAGCGACCAACCGTAGGTCGCTGAAGGCTGTTTTAGCAACCAACCGCATGTCGCTGTAAATGAACCGTCGTGTAGTGTTAGCTAGCTCCCAAGAAGCTATTGAAAATTTGCTAGGGAAAATGGAAATTCTTAGCATACACAATAATGAGCTAACTACTAAGCTAGAAAACATTGGTAGCACCCCAGAAGTATCTTAAGTTGAAATACCTGAAATTATTTAGAACCCCTGAAATTATTTAGTATCTTTGGTAGAGCTAACTACTTCTTGCTTTGATTTAATTGATAATTGTCGGCGTTCCGAGACCGGGGGGTCCCCGAGCCGACGAGTGAGAGTGCCGCGTGCCCCAGCCCAGATGGGTCGAGCGCGTGGGCGAGCGCGAAGGGGGGAACAGAGAGAGAGGTCGGTGGCCGGAGCCGGATCGTGAGGGAGTCGGAGAATTCCCGCGGCCTTCGTGTTCGTCCCGCGCCCAGGTCGGGTGCGCTTGCAGTAGGGGGTTACAAGCGTCCGCGCGAGGTGAGGGGAAGCGAGCGGCCCCGAGAGAGCGCCTGCCCCTGCCCTTCGTCCCCGCGAGGCCAACCTTCTCTAAGAAGGCCCTGGTCCTTCCTTTTATAGTCGTAAGGAGAGGATCCAGGTGTACAAGATGGGGGTGTAGCAAGGTGCTACGTGTCTAGCGAGGGAGAGCTAGCGCCCTATGTACATGCCAAGGTGGCAGCCGGAGAGATCTTGGCACCCTGTTGGTGTGGCGTCGTGGCTGTTGGAGGAGTAACGGAGCCGGACGGGGGGACAACTGTCGAAGTGGCTGGGCCCTTGCTGACGTTCTCCTGCTTTCGTAAGGGAGCTGAGAGCCGCCGTCGTCATGGTCTAGCGGGGCGCCATCATTGCCTAGCTGGCGTAGCTGGCCAGATGGGACGCCGGTCTTGTTCTCTGCGACCCAAGTCGGCTCAGGGCAGGGTGATGATGACGCTTCCTGTTGACGTGGCGGTCTCGTGTCCTAGGTCGGGCGTCGTGGAGGCTCCTCCGAAGCCGTGGTCAAGTCCGTCCTGCAAGACAGAGGCAGAGTCCGAGCCCTGGGTCGGGCGAGGCGGAGATCGTTCGGCAGAGGCTGAGGCTGAGTCCGAGCCCTGGGTCGGGCGAGGCGGAGGTCGCCGTCTTCCGGGGCCTTAGCCCGAGTCCGAGCCCTGGGTCGGGCGGAGCGGAGTTCGCCATCTTCCGGGGCCTTAGCCCGAGTCCGAGCCCTGGGTCGGGCGGAGCGGAGTTCGCCGTCTTCCGGGGCCTTAGCCCGAGTCCGAGCCCTGGGTCGGGCGGAGCGGAGTTCGCCGTCTTCCGGGGCCTTAGCCCGAGTCCGAGCCCTGGGTCGGGCGGAGCGGAGTTCGCCGTCTTCCGGGGCCTTAGCCCGAGTCCGAGCCCTGGGTCGGGCGGAGCCTCCTATGGCACCTCTGGCGAAGTCTGGTCGCCCGTCGGTCTTACCTTTTGCGTTAAACGCCCCGGTGACTCGGTCGGTTGGCGCGGTGATTTAGTCAGGGTTTCTTCTTATCGAAGGCGGGGCCTAGGGCGAGCCGGAGATGCGTCTGCCGTGAAAGAGGAGGCCTCAGGCGAGACGGAGTCATCTTAGGGTCGGCTGCCCTCGCCCGAGGCTAGGCTCGGGCGTGGCGTGGTCAAGTCGCTCGTATGGACTGATCCCTGACTTAATCAAACCCATCAGGCCTCTGCAGCTTTATGCTGATGGGGGTTACCAGCTGAGAATTAGGCGTCTTGAGGGTACCCCTAATTATGGTCCCCGACAGTAGCCCCCGAGCCTCGAAGAGAGTGTTAACACTCGCTTGGAGGCTTGCGTCGCACTTTTTTGCAAGGGGACCAGCCTTTCTCGGTGGTACTTTGTTCCGGTGGGTGCGCGCGAGCGCACCCGCCGGGTGTAGCCCCCGAGGCCTCGGAGGAGTGGTTTCACTCCTTCGAGGTCTTAATGCCTTGCGTAATGCCTCGGCTGGTCTGGCGGTTCCCTCATGCGAGCAGGGCGTAACCCAGGTGCACTGTCGGGGCCCAAGTTCTCGGGCTGGTATGTTGACGCTGTCAACGGTTCGGCCGGAGCCGGGTTTGCGAGAGCAGCCCCCGAGCCTTCGCACGGAGCGAGAGGACGATCAGGGACAGACTCGACTTTTTATATACGCCCCTACGTCGCCTTTCCGCAAGGAGGAGGGGGGGAGTGCGCCATGTTACCCTCGATGGGCACCGAACATGGTGTCTCCGGTGAGCTGCAATCGGGTAATCCGAGTGGACGTCCGTGCCCCGTTCGTTGGGGGTCGGCTAGGGGCCCGGAGGCACGCCCAAAAGTACCTGCGGGTGATCTGCCGGACCCGGTCCCCTAGCGACGGGGTCCGAGGGCTCGTTGCCTCCCTCCGATGGGATTCCGTTACAGAGTCGTTCCCGCTGGTCTCGGAAATGTCCTAGGGTACCTCGGGAGCGCAGCCCGAGCCTTGGTTATGTATCGAACGTACCCCTGGTCATCCCTCGCTCGGCGTCTGAGGCGACTGTGAACCCTTCGACAGGCCAGCCTTCGAACCCCTGATCAGTAGGGGGCACAGAGCCCGAGTAGCCTGAGGCGGTCGTGGGACCTTTCGGGGGCCGACCTTCGAACCCCTGACCAGTAGTGGGTGTCGGGCCCACGTGATCTGAGGCGGCTGTTGAACCCCTCGGGGGGCCAGCCTTCGAACCCCTGATCAGTAGGGAGGCTCGGAGCCTAGTTCCTTCACGGGGAAGGATCCCTTTGGGGTTATCCCCCTTCTCGGTCCCTGTTGCAAGAGATAGAGAAAGAAGGAAAAGGGAAAAAGGATTCGGAATTGAACGTCGTGGTGTACCTTTTTCGGCGTGGTCGTTTTGGCGAAGGCGAAACGTCACCAGCCGCTCCCGCCCATAGCGCTGTCCGTCGAGCCGCGGAGTTAATGCGCCGGGGTGAGTAGTTGGCGAGGTTGCCGTTGCGCGTGCGCGAGCCGTTCGAGGTACGGGTCACGGGCGCGTCGTCTTCACGCCGTGAGAGGGGGTTCTCTTGCTGCCTCCGGATGGGACATGAGCTTGGCTGATGGCGTGACCGCTGCTCTCGCGCGCCTGCCACCGTCATTACTGCCGGCCCATTTTTGACCGCTTTTGACCGCTGCGCCAGGCTGGCGCTGCCGGGTCGCGGGCTGGGTCGTCTCGAATCGCGGTATCGGTTCCGCAATCGAGGAGGTGCGGTGGTGGAGCGAGTGGCACAGCGGCTCGCATGCAGCGCCCGGTGCGCCAGTTGCACGACGCGTGGGCTTGAACCGTCGCGCTGGCTTGTCAGGAGTCGGAGAGGCGCGTCCACTTGGCGCGGTTGCATGCTGCCTGCATGGCCGCCTGCCCCTTTCGCCCGCTGGTCCGGGCAAAAGTGGAGGGTTACTTGTAACCGCTGGGTGGTTGCGTGCGTCGTGCGCGGCGGTTCGGCTTCTTCTGCTTAGAGCCGGTCTGCATGACAGGCGGGCCCCAGCCCCCGCGCCGCAGGGAAGGGCCTTGGAGGCGTGTTGGAGAAGACTCAGCCCATGACGGTTGAAGGCGCAAGCAGGGGGAGTTGCCTTTTAAAAGGAGGGCGACCCCCTTCGTAAGGTGACCATGTCTCCTACCTCCCGTATGCATTGTGTCTCTCCATCTTCCGAGCCCCCGGATGGGGGGAAACCGCCGTCTTTTCGCTCCATCGCTGGAGGAACGCAACTCCGTGGGAGTTGGTACCTTTCAGCCATCGTTCGGCTTCAAGGATTTTCATCATGCAGCCCGGCTGCACCCCTCCACCGGCGGTCACCCAGGGTGGTGACTTCCGGCTTGATGGTGGGGGAAAGCGAGCCGGGCTGCGGCCTCTGCCCCTCCCTCAGCCTCAAGGATTTTCATCACCAGGCCAAGAGGGAGGACGAGGCAAGTTAGGGAGCTGTCTCCGTGTGGGTCGGTTGCCCTCTTCTTCCCCGTGCGCCTGGGGGAGAACGGCATCCTCCAGCCTCACGGAGACTTCCTCCAGCCATGTCGGAAGCGGCGGGTCCCGAGGCGCCGGCGGATGGAAGTGGCTTCTCTACCGACGAGATTGCCAACTCCGTCCGTAGCCCTGGGTCTCCGTCTCCCGGCCTGAATGGCTGGCTCTCGTCCTCGGGGGGTGAGAGTTTTTTCCGCTGCCCCGCAGGCCCGCCCCTATCGAGTGGGGTTGTTCGTACCTGCGGGGGGGGGGGGGAACCGGAGTTCCGTTTGTAATGGCACTTCGAGTGCCGGGTTTTTTGTTCATTTCGGCTTTCGGGGCCTGAACATGTATGTAACCACGGCGCGGAGCCGTGTTTTTTCCTCATTTCTGAGCACTAAGACTCGTCCGCTGATTGTCTGAACCGCTTCACCAAGCGTGAGTTGCCCCGTGTCAAGGTGACGAGTGAGGTATCCGTATCCCGGAGGCGTAGGAATCCCTCGGCTCGGTCGGACCTGTTGTCCGAGGCTCCTTTAGCTTAGTTAAAGAGACCCCTCGGCCGCTCTTCGACGAGCCGAGGCCAGGGGTAGTGATATCAGCATGAGCAGAGGCGTTGTTGGCTCGAAAATGAAACCTGGTTGGCCGGAGCCTAGCCGGGTTGTCTGTTGGCAGGATCGACGTCGGAGCTGATCAGCCGAGGCTTCGGACCAAGCTGGCGCCCTCGGAAGGCGGTCGGCCGAGGCCCCGGAGGTGGCCGGCCGAGCCGTCCGCTCGGGCCGGGTTCTCGGAGAAGTCCCTGGCAGAGATTGCTCGAGCGTGGTGATGACGTCGTCCTTCGGAGCGGAGGCCCTCGGACCGCGTCGCCGTCCGAGGCTAGGTCGGGCCTTGCCGAAGGTGCTGTTGATGCCGAGGGTGTCATCGCCCTCTTCCAGCGTCAAGATCCGAGCCTGCAGGGTCAAATCGTCTTGTAGCGTGGGCCTTGCGCGGCCGTTGAGGCCAGAACACATACCCTTGTTGCGTTGTAAAGCTGCGTCTCTTTTCCTCTTGTTTCGAGTATCTGGACTTTTTGTCGGTAGCAGGGATGTTAGTGCGAGCGAGAGTTGCTTTTCGCGGAAGGTGATGAGTGAGGTATCCGTATCCCGGAGGCGTGGGAGTCCCTCGACTCGGTCGGCCTCGCCGCTTACGCGTACTTTTACCCGCCCATGAAGCCCTGTCACCGACTTGGTCGAGAAGTCTCGAAGAATCGCTTCGACAGAAGAGCTTTCGTACGTAAAGACTCGTTCGATCCGTGGATTCGCCTTATCCGAGCGCGAGTTACTTATCGCAGAAGGTGATGAGTGAGGTATCCGTATCCCGGAGGCGTAGGAGTCCCTCGGCTCGGTCAGCCTTGACTGCTTACGTGTACCCCGTCGTTTCCAGGACCCGCTTTTCGAAGTAGTCAAAAAGCACGAAAGATGTTCTGGTGAAAGAGATTTTTTGTGTTCGAGGAAAATTTTGACGCAGAGGGGGTTTCCCCCCTTTTAGCCCCCGAGGGAGGGTCGGGCTTTGCCGAGGCGAGGCCGACCCTTCCTTGTTGACTAAACTTTGCGTGGGTGCGAGGTATATGAACAACTTGGAAACAGCTTAAGGGTAGAAGCGACGTAGCTGTTGGATGTTCCAAGCGTTGCCGTAGACTTCGCCTTGACTGTTGGCCAGCTTGTACGTTCCGGGCTTCAGTACTTTGGCGATGATGAACGGCCCCTCCCAGGGGGGCGTGAGCTTGTGCCTCCCTCGGGCGTCTTGCCGCAGCCGAAGCACCAGGTCGCCCACCTGGAGATCTCGGGGTCGGACCCCTCGGTCGTGGTAGCGTCGCAGGGACTGCTGATACCGCGCCGAGTGTAGTAAGGCCCTGTCCCGAGCCTCATCCAGCTGGTCCAGCGAGTCTTCTTGGCTAGCTTGGTTGCTTTCTTCGTTGTAGGCCCTCGTCCTCGGGGAGCCGTATTCCAGGTCCGTGGGCAAGACGGCCTCGGCCCCGTAGACCAGGAAGAACGGCGTGAAACCCGTGGCTCGGCTTGGCGTCGTCCTCAGGCTCCAGACCACCGAGGGGAGTTCCTTCATCCATCGCTTGCCGAACTTGTTGAGACCGTTGTAAATCCGAGGCTTGAGCCCTTGTAGAATCATGCCATTGGCACGTTCTACCTGCCCATTCGACATGGGGTGAGCTACAGCGGCCCAGTCTACCCGGATGTTGTGATCATCGCAAAAATCCAAGAATTTTTTGCCGGTGAACTGGGTGCCATTGTCGGTGATGATGGAGTTCGGGACCCCGAAGCGATGGATGATATTGGTGAAGAACGCCACCGCCTGCTCGGACCTGATGCTGTTCAGGGGTCGGACCTCGATCCACTTGGAGAATTTGTCGATGGCGACCAGCAGGTGCGTGTAGCCCCCGGGCGCCTTCTGCAGGGGGCCGACAAGGTCCAGACCCCACACAGCGAAGGGCCAGGTGATGGGTATCGTCTGCAGAGCCTGAGCGGGCAGGTGGGTCTGCTTCGCATAGAATTGGCACCCTTCGCAGGCGCGGACAACTCTAGTGGCGTCAGCCACCGCCGTTGGCCAGTAGAAGCCTTGGCGGAAAGCGTTCCCGACGAGGGTTCGAGGTGCTGCATGATGACCGCAAGCCCCCGAGTGTATTTCCTGCAGGAGTTCCTGACCCTCGGCGATGGAGATGCATCGCTGGAGGATGCCCGAGGGGCTTCGGTGGTAGAGTTCCTTCTCATCGCCCAGCAAGACGAACGATTTGGCGCGTCGCGCTACCCGCCGAGCCTCGGCTCGGTCGAGGGGCAGTTCCCCTTGGCGGAGATATTGCAGGTACGGGGTCTGCCAATCTTGATCTGGCACGACCCCGTTCTGCTCCTCCTCGATGCGCAGTGCTTCGCCCTCGGGCTCCGAGGGTTCCTCGGGGTGAGCCAAGGATGGCTCGGGCTGGGCCGAGGTCACCTCGGACGAGGCCGAGGGTGCCTCGGGCTCGGGCGCGTCATCTATCTTGACGGAGGGTTGGTGCAGATCTCGGGAGAAGACGTCCGGGGGAACCGTCGTTCGCCCCGAGGCTATCTTCGCCAGCTCGTCCGCAGTCTCGTTGTAGCGCCGGGCGATGTGGTTAAGCTCGAGCCCGTAGAACTTGTCTTCCAGGCGTCGAACCTCCTCACAGTAGGCCTCCATCTTTGGGTCGCGGCAGAGGGAGTTCTTCATGACTTGGTCGATGACGAGCTGCGAGTCGCCGCGCACATCGAGGCGTCGGACCCCTAGCTCGATGGCGATTCGCAATCCGTTGATCAGAGCCTCGTACTCAGCCACATTGTTGGACGCCGGGAAATGGAGGCGAAGCACGTAGCGCAGGTGTTTCCCGAGGGGCGAGACGAAAAGCAGGCCCGCGCCAGCTCCCGTCTTCATCAGCGACCCATCGAAAAACATGGTCCAGAGCTCTGGTTGGATCGGAGCCGTTGGTAACTGGGTATCGACCCATTCGGCTACGAAATCCGCCAGTACCTGGGACTTGATGGCCTTCCGAGGGGCAAACGAGATTGCCTCGCCCATGATTTCCACCGCCCACTTCGCGATCCGTCCTGAGGCTTCTCGGCACTGGATGATCTCCCCCAGGGGGAAGGATGACACCACAGTCACCGGATGGGACTCGAAGTAATGTCGCAGCTTTCGCCTCGTCAGGATCACTGCATATAGCAGCTTCTGGACTTGTGGGTAGCGGATCTTGGTTTCGGACAGCACTTCGCTGACGAAGTAGACTGGCCTCTGAATGGGCAAAGCATGCCCCTCCTCCTGCCTTTCGACTACGATCGCGGCGCTGACCACCTGAGTGGTTGCGGCGACGTAGACCAGGAGGGTTTCTCCATCAGCTGGGGGTACCAAGATGGGCGCCTGGGTGAGGAGCGCCTTCAGGTTCCCGAGGGCTTCCTCGGCCTCGGGAGTCCAAGTGAAGCACTCGGCCTTCCTTAAGAGGCGGTACAGGGACAGGCCTCTTTCGCCGAGGCGCGAGATGAAACGGCTCAAGGCCGCGAGGCATCCCATGACCCTCTGTACGCCTTTTAAGTCCTTGATGGGCCCCATGTTTGTGATCGCTGCGATCTTCTCCGGGTTGGCTTCGATGCCCCGCTCGGAGACGATGAACCCCAAGAGCATGCCTCGGGGCACCCCGAAGACGCACTTCTCGGGATTGAGCTTGACGCCCTTCGCCTTGAGACACCGGAATGTCAGTTCGAGGTCGGAGAGAAGGTCGGAGGCTTTCCTTGTCTTGACTACGACGTCATCGACGTAGGCCTCGACCGTGCGACCAATGTGTTCGCCGAACACATGGTTCATGCACCGCTGGTACGTTGCACCCGCGTTTCTCAACCCGAACGACATTGTGACATAACAGTACATGCCGAAGGGCGTGATGAAAGAAGTCGCGAGCTGGTCGGACTCTTCCATCTTGATTTGATGATACCCTGAGTAGGCATCGAGGAAAGACAGGGTTTCGCACCCTGCAGTGGAGTCCACGATTTGATCGATGCGAGGTAGAGGGTAGGGTACCTTCAGACATGCTTTGTTGAGACCAGTGTAGTCTACACACATCCGCCACTTCCCCCCTTTTTTCCTCACAAGTACAGGGTTGGCAAGCCATTCGGGATGGAATACCTCTTTAATGAACCCTGCTGCCATCAGCTTGTGGATCTCCTCGCCTATCACCCTGCGCCTTTCCTCATCGAATCGGCGCAGAGGCTGTCTGACCGGCCGGGCTCCGGCCCGAATATCCAGCGAGTGCTCGGCGACATCCCTCGGTATGCCGGGCATGTCCGAGGGACTCCACGCAAAAATGTCGGCGTTTGCGCGGAGAAAGTCGACGAGCACTGCTTCCTATTTGGGGTCGAGCCCGGAACCGATCCGGATCTGCTTGGAGGTGTCGCCACTGGGGTCGAGAGGGACGGCCTTAACCGTCTCCGCTGGCTCGAAGTTGCCGGCATGCCGCTTTACGTCCGGCACCTCTCGGGAGAGGCTTTCCAGGTCGGCAATGAGGGCCTCGGACTCGGCGAGGGCCTCGGCGTACTCCACGCACTCCACATCGCATTCGAATGCGTGTTTGTACGTGGGGCCGACGGTGATGACCGCGTTGGGGCTCGGCATCTTGAGCTTCAGGTAGGTGTAGTTGGGGATGGCCATGAACTTCGCGTAGCAGGGCCTCCCCAACACTGCGTGGTAGGTTCCTCGGAACCCGACCACCTCGAACGTCAAAGTCTCCCTTCGGAAGTTGGAGGGTGTTCCGAAGCAGACAGGGAGGTCGAGCTGCCCGAGGGGCTGGACGCGCTTCCCGGGAATGATCCCGTGGAAGGGCGCAGCGCCTGCTCGGACGGATGACAGGTCGATGCGCAGGAGCCTGAGGGTCTCGGCGTAGATGATGTTGAGGCAGCTGCCTCCATCCATCAGGACCTTGGTGAGCCTGACGTCGCCGATGACGGGGTCGACGACGAGCGGGTACTTCCCCGGGCTCGGCACGTGGTCGGGGTGGTCATCCCGGTCGAAGGTGATGGGCTTGTCGGACCAGTCTAGGTAGACTGGCGCCGCCACCTTCACCGAGCAGACCTCCCGACGCTCTTGCTTACGATGCCGAGCCGATGCATTTGCCGCATGCCCTCCGTAGATCATGAAGCAGTCGCGGACCTCTGGGAACTCTCCTGCTTGGTGATCCTCCCTTTTGTCGTCGTCGTGAGCCCTGCCACCCTCTGCGGGTGGCCCGGCCCTGTGGAAGTGGCGCCGAAGCATAACGCACTCTTCGAGGGTGTGCTTGACGGGCCCCTGATGGTAGGGGCACGTCTCCTTGAGTGCCTTGTCGAAGAGGTTAACACCTCCGGGGGGCTTCCGAGGGTTCTTGTGCTCGGCGGCGGCGACAAGGTCTGCATCGGGAACGTCGCGTTTCGCTTGCGACTTCCTCCTGCCTTTCTTCTTGGCGCCGCGCGGAGTAGACACCTCGGGAGCATCTTCCGACGGGCGGCCCTGGGGCTGCTTGTCCTTTCGGAAGATGGCCTCTACCGCCTCCTGGCCGGAGGCGAACTTGGTGGCGATGTCCATCAGCTCGCTCGCCCTGGTGGGGGTCTTGCGACCCAGCTTGCTCACCAGGTCGCGGCAGGTGGTGCCGGCGAGGAACGCGCCGATGACATCGGAGTCGGTGATGTTGGGCAGCTCGGTGCGCTGCTTCGAGAACCGCCGGATGTAGTCCCGAAGAGACTCTCCCGGCAGTTGCCGACAGCTTCGGAGGTCCCAGGAATTCCCGGGGCGCACGTACGTGCCCTGGAAGTTGCCGGTAAAGGCCTGGACCAGATCTTCCCAGTTGGAAATCTGCCCCGGGGGCAGGTGCTCCAACCAGGCACGAGCGGTGTCGGAGAGAAACAGGGGGAGGTTACGGATGATGAGGTTGTCATCGTCCGTCCCACCCAGTTGACAGGCCAGGCGGTAGTCCGCAAGCCACAATTCCGGTCTCGTTTCCCCCGAGTACTTCGTGATAGTAGTCGGGGGTCGGAATCGGGGCGGAAACGGCGCCCGCCGAATGGCTCGGCTAAAGACCTGCGGACCGGGTGGTTCGGGCGAGGGACTCCGATCCTCCCCGCTGTCGTAACGTCCTCCACGCCTGGGGTGGTAGCCTCGGCGCACCCTTTCGTCGAGGCGTGCCCGACGGTCACGATGAGGGTGCTCGTCACCGAGGTGGCCCGGGGCCGCAGGCGCGGTGTTGCGCGTGCGCCCGGTGAAGACCGAGGCTTCCCGCGTGAGTCGGGAAGTCGCGGCACGAGGTTCCGAGGGGTATCCCTGCCTTCGGGAGGCAGAGCTCTCGGCCCGCCGGGCCGCAGCGCCTTCCAGGAGATGCTTGAGTTCTCCCTGGATTCGCCGACCCTCGGTGGTTGATGACTCCGGCATCGTGCGGAGGAGCATCGCTGCGGCGGCCAGGTCCTGACCGGTTCCGCCGGATGCGGGTGGCGGTCTGTCCCTGGCATCGTTGGCGATGCGGTGCTGGAGACCTTGGGGCAGGTGACGTATTCCTCCGGCCGGGGGTTGGCTCGCCCATACCTGCCCGATGTTCTGGCGGATTGCCTCGAGCGCTCCTGCTCCCTCATCGAGCCCGGCCTGCGCCCCGCGGACTTGCTCGAGCTGTGGGTCGTAACCCCCCGCCGGAACGGGGACCACAGCTAGCTCCCGCGGGATGTCGGCGCGAGGCGCTGGCCTAGGGGGATCACCATCCTCCGGCATGCCGAGACAGCCGCCTCCGGAGGGATCCCCTAGCTCGATGTGGAAACACTCGCGACTCGGGCCGTAGTCCTTGTCGCCAAGGCTGCGGCTGCCGTCGGAACAGTCGGAGAGGCAGTAGTCACATGCGGTCATGAAGTCCCGCATGGCACTAGGGTTGCCAGATCCGAAGAAATCCCAGCAGATGCTGGGGTCGTCATCTTCCTCGGACCCAGAGGGTCCGTAGGTCGAGACACCCGTCAATCCGTCCCAAGGCGACCGCACACGAAACCCCAGAGAGGTTGCACTCGCCTCAATGTGAGCGCCCGCCAAAGCGAGGTCGCCAGGCGGGCTGAGGCCGAGTCGAAATGACGAAAGATGGGTAGCAGTCGGTACCTTTTTGTCGACGGGGGGCGATGAAGTCACGTCGGGGGCAGATCGCGTCGTCGTCTCGGGTACGAGGGCGACGTCCTGCAGGCCCTCCGTGAGCGTGCTGGCATCGTCCACCTGCTCGGAGTCGACGTGTTGCGGGGGGATGGCGCTCGCCTTTGCCTCGAACGCGAGGGCGACGCTTGGCGTGTCCTCCGTTGAGGCGCCGGGGATGTCGATTTGCTCGACAGCCGTCGGAGCGCGATCTCCCGCTCGGCCCTGGTTGCCCCGCCTCCTCCTCCTCCGATAGCGAGGGAGAGGATGGGGCGAGCTCGAAAGTTGTCCTTCCCCCACGCGGGAAAGACATCGTCGATTCCGCCGCCGGCGGGCGGGCTGTCCGCCACCATTGTCGCTGCCGCGCGGCGGTGGAAGGAGTACCATGTCGTAGTTGCCGTCGAAGGACATGAACTCGAGGCTCCCGAAACGGAGCACCGTCCCGGGTTGAAGAGGTTGTTGGAGACTGCCCATCTGGAGCTTGACGGGAAATCGAACGTCAACACGCAGCAGGCCCCTACCTGGCGCGCCAACTGTCGGTGTTCCGAGACCGAGGGGTCCCCGAGCCGACGAGTGAGAGTGCCGCGTGCCCCAGCCCAGATGGGTCGAGCGCGTGGGCGAGCGCGAAGGGGGGAACAGAGAGAGAGGTCGGTGGCCGGAGCCGGGTCGTGAGGGAGTCGGAGAATTCCCGCGGCCTTCGTGTTCGTCCCGCGCCCAGGTCGGGTGCGCTTGCAGTAGGGGGTTACAAGCGTCCGCGCGAGGTGAGGGGAAGCGAGCGGCCCCGAGAGAGCGCCTGCCCCTGCCTTTCGTCCCCGCGAGGCCAACCTTCTCTAAGAAGGCCCTGGTCCTTCCTTTTATAGTCGTAAGGAGAGGATCCAGGTGTACAAGATGGGGGTGTAGCAAGGTGCTACGTGTCTAGCGAGGGAGAGCTAGCGCCCTATGTACATGCCAAGGTGGCAGCCGGAGAGATCTTGGCACCCTGTTGGTGTGGCGTCGTGGCTGTTGGAGGAGTAACGGAGCCGGACGGGGGGACAGCTGTCGAAGTGGCTGGGCCCTTGCTGACGTTCTCCTGCTTTCGTAAGGGAGCTGAGAGCCGCCGTCGTCATGGTCTAGCGGGGCGCCATCATTGCCTAGCTGGCGTAGCTGGCCAGATGGGACGCCGGTCTTGTTCTCTGCGACCCAAGTCGGCTCAGGGCAGGGTGATGATGACGCTTCCTGTTGACGTGGCGGTCTCGTGTCCTAGGTCGGGCGTCGTGGAGGCTCCTCCGAAGCCGAGGTCAAGTCCGTCCTGCAAGACAGAGGCAGAGTCCGAGCCCTGGGTCGGGCGAGGCGGAGATCGTTCGGCAGAGGCTGAGGCTGAGTCCGAGCCCTGGGTCGGGCGAGGCGGAGGTCGCCGTCTTCCGGGGCCTTAGCCCGAGTCCGAGCCCTGGGTCGGGCGGAGCGGAGTTCGCCGTCTTCCGGGGCCTTAGCCCGAGTCCGAGCCCTGGGTCGGGCGGAGCGGAGTTCGCCGTCTTCCGGGGCCTTAGCCCGAGTCCGAGCCCTAGGTCGGGCGGAGCGGAGTTCGCCGTCTTCCGGGGCCTTAGCCCGAGTCCGAGCCCTGGGTCGGGCGGAGCGGAGTTCGCCGTCTTCCGGGGCCTTAGCCCGAGTCCGAGCCCTGGGTCGGGCGGAGCCTCCTATGGCACCTCTGGCGAAGTCTGGTCGCCCGTTGGTCTTACCTTTTGCGTTAAACGCCCCGGTGACTCGGTCGGTTGGCGCGGTGATTTAGTCAGGGTTTCTTCTTATCGAAGGCGGGGCCTAGGGCGAGCCGGAGATGCGTCTGCCGTGAAAGAGGAGGCCTCAGGCGAGACGGAGTCATCTTAGGGTCGGCTGCCCTCGCCCGAGGCTAGGCTCGAGCGTGGCATGGTCAAGTCGCTCGTATGGACTGATCCCTGACTTAATCAAACCCATCAGGCCTCTGCAGCTTTATGCTGATGGGGGTTACCAGCTGAGAATTAGGCGTCTTGAGGGTACCCCTAATTATGGTCCCCGACAATAATTCCAACCCCTGCAATTAAGTTCTCATTGAGAATGTTATAGAAACATGTTTGGACAACATTGCAATGGAGAATGAACAATTAAAGCAAGAGGTGGCTCACCTTGGCAAGGCCTTGTATGACAAGAAAGGCAAAGCCAAACAAATCCAACCTCCTCAAGATAACACCACTACGAGAGTGAACAAGCCTATGGAGGGTGAAACTGTGATTTGTAGGCTATGTCAAAAATAAGGCCACAAACCTTTCCAATGCAAGGCGAAGACCAGGGATAAGAAAAAGCAAAAGGTCAAGCAAAAGACAATAAGCAAAATCTCCAACACCTACATCAACAAGGTGAAAAAAGGCTGCTACACCATATTTGATCAAAAAGAAAAAGAATGAAAAGGTGATAGCAATTAAGGCCAACAAGCAAGCCAACATAGGAAAGGGGGCCAAACACATCTAGGTGCCAAAAGAGATTATTTCAACCATGAAAAGCACCAAGAAGGTTTGGATCCTGAGAGGGAAGTGAGAAGTTCGAAGGACATCAGAGAATTTGGAGACTTGGCAAAATTGGGATGTATATCATGGGATACATGATATTGGATCAAGTTTATTGCCAAGTGGGTTAGTAAACACTTTGGACCCAAATTCCCCACCCATGACTAAGGTAACTAGATTTATTGCATTTCCTTTTAGATCTGTAACACCCCTAGTGTTACAAGAACTAAAACTTGGGCATGGCATCATATGCATTGACATTTCATTATGTATGTTACACCTAGAGTGCATCCACTAGGCTAAAATTTCAAAACAAGTTGTGATGAGATGACTTGAATTGATCCTTAACCATAGGATAGGATACTTACCCAAGGGATAGAGGTATGTGGGTGTGTGTGATAACAAATTGAGTGTGATCTCAAAGGTTAGTGGAGATGTTCAAAAAGAGACTAAACTTAGAAAATTTGAGTGGCACATAAACCCTAGAACACTCAAAACCCTATTAAGGACCCTAGAAACCCTAATTAGTGCTATTTGATATGAGATCAATTTCTATACACTTTTGGACCAAAGTGCATATATCAAAGTGGTAGAGTAACAAAAACTAAGCAACTTTTACATTTGGATATTTCCATGTTTTGTGGAACAAGTTGGAGTAAATTGCAAAAAGTCTTAAAGGCACCCATATGGATTAACTCTGAAAAACAGTGAGATTGGGCTGACTTGGAGTCCCTGTATCTCTTAATCCCATAAGTCACTACAACAAGATTGTAAAGCTACTATAGTAGTCTAAGTTTGATCAAGTGGTTGAGCCCTAGAGCTACATGGAAATTGGAGAAAAATGGACTTGAAGATGGGCTGTCAATCAATTGTCAGTCTGAAATTCAGACTCGCAGTGGCATCAGATCAACTTTAGAACCAAGTAGCGCCCAATCCAGTGGATGTTTGATCAAGATCTTTATAACAAAATCAAAACTGGTATGTAGAGCAACAACTTTGATACAGATGGATTGGTAGCTTCCCACATGAAAATTTGAGAATGAAGCTCCTTAACTTGCTCTGTCAGGCGCACTGAATGAAGTTCCCATGGTACAGTAACCTGAAGAAGGTCCCAGGTGCAGTGAATCTCGCCACCGGTGAACCCGTGCTGTGATCCATGCCGGCATTGTGATTCATGCCAAGTGGCGCGCGGATAACTACTTGAAGTAAAAGATCTCAACACGGAGAGGAGTTGGAGCCTTATCGCCGGACTGTTCACCGCACCACTTGCCACGTGATCGGCTGAGGTGCCCTCGCCGGAGTTCGCCACTCTTTGTCGCTATGCCACGAGCTTACGATCGTTATCGTGTCGCAAGACATCGCAGTGGTTAGCCCATTTACCGCTAGACTCTTTACCTCACCGAGCGCCCCGATTGTATACTCCGGTGACTCACCTCCCCTCCGGCTACAAGTTCATCTCATCCCAAATTCACGAAACACTCATGTGATCACTATAAATTGAGTGTTCGGCGTGCTCCGCTATCTTGTTACGAAGCCAGTGCACCGCTCCTCACTGCCGATTAGCCACCACAGCCCCTGAATTCCTATTTTCTCCCAAATCGCGTCACTCGCGCCGCCGTGAGGCCTCGTGATCAGCCGTTCCTAGGTCTGTTCATCCCCCTCTGTTCCATGTTTTAGCATCCTTGAATGTTAACGTTGCTCGTCGACTCAACCGATTGAACACTACCGCGATAGGGCATCGAGAACATCACCTCGCCGCTACGGAACACCTCTGAGCACGCACTCACGTCAACCCACTCTTCCACCCTCGTTCTGTCCAAATTCACGCATGTACCCGACCTCTGGTGAATCAGGGAAACTCACCCTAGCTTCAATTTAGGCGCTACCATGTTTAGTTGCTCAGAACACACTCACCAGAGCCCTAGCGCCGCCGTGACCGTGAACAAGAATCGATTAAGGTCGGACGAGTCCAATTGAGTGAGGGCTTTTGCTCGGGTAGACTTATGCACGATGTCCGTATGCTTGTTGCCTTCTGTGCGGGTCGCCGTCACCGTGGAACCGCGACTCTGGCTATGTGCTCGACGCAGTTCCATCGTGGACCGAAAACCATAAAGAAATAGAAGTTAAAGGGTGTTTATGTGAATGTCAGCGAGACATATGAATAGTGCCTCGGGCTCTTTATGGGTTATTTGAATAGCTAGGGACCTCTGCGTAAGTTCGCCAGCGCGGGCGCGCGCATATTCTCCTGTTCGTGGGCTGGCTTGGGCCAGAATTGGCCCAACACTATTCATGATTTCTCTTTTTCTTTTTACTGGCAGATTAGGAAATGTGTAGAAAATAGTAGAAAATTATAAAATTATGAGACAAATTTTGCTAGACTCCTAAAATCATCTAGTATTTAATAAAAATAGTTCCAAGATTTTTATCCCAAACCTAGAATTATGTAGCCTTTAAAGGTGTTCAAACCAAGCCTTTTAGAATTTTAGAAATAATTTAGTAGCTCAAAAAATGGTAAAACATTTTGGGTAGGCTTAGTGTGATGATTGAAGACCTTGGGTGAAATTTGAAATGATTTGGACACTGTTTGGTCACAAACCCAATAACTAGCCTCCTAGGGTTAAGTTACTTAATACTAATAGAATACCAACTTAGGAAACCCTAGTGATTAGTTTGTACCATGAAGGAAAGTTGTATTCATGATACAACTTAGTATGTCTCTATTATGTAACTGCATTTTCATAACATCACATAAGCATTCATGTACATGTACTGTCATGTATAGAAAACAAGGAAGAAACTGTGGTTGAAGAAGAAGTTGTCCCTCAAGCTGAGAATCCTCTAGCCGAGAACAACTTCTACTTCGACATCTGCGGAGTGGACCCTAAACCTCCTGCAACACAAGGCAAGCCCCGATGCATTTACCCCTTTCCTTGTTGTTTTAAAATCTTTATCACCTTATATGATGCATTAGGTGATAGGAGTTGTGTGCTAAACAATTGATGCATTCCCTTCCTTGGAAAACTGATTACCATTCCTTGTTACCTGATTTTAAAGTTTTCTGATGCTTAGCCTTGCTTTAGAAAACAAAGTGTTTTGTTTTAAACAAAAGGTGATGCTTCATATGGAATGGGGATTTTTACAAAGAAAAGACTGATGATGGTGGATCCATCATGGCCGTGATGGGTTCAACATCTGAAAAGATGTACCTCTGCCAGGTACCAAATTTTGGGTTATGAATGATAAGATGAGACCGGGCGGGTGACTTGCACAAGAAGAGAGTCTTGGTGTAGTGTCTCCGTCTAAGTCGCTTAAGGACCGAGCCGATGTAGGTCTGCTGACCGAGGACCTTTTAATTGGCCATATGCCTCGTCATGGATAAGCTTTGCCTTGGTTGGACCAATACCAGAAAGGCTACCACGCAATGGGAGTGGAGAGATGGCGAGAGTAGCGTGTACCCTCCGTGGCAAGAGGCTGTACGGTGGAGTATCTGTGCTCTCGGTTGGCATGAACCCATTCTGGTCTTGAGAAACCCGATGGCGAGTTGACATATGCAAGGGTTAAGTGCTACATATGTCGTGTGGTTGGAGATCCCCATCTAGGTATTAATCGATTCGGATCGCCATTACTTCTCGGACATGAAGACTTGGTCACTGACTTACACATAGCAATCAAGTGAACTGAATGATTGATAAAAGACGGCTAGTATAGGCCAAGTGTCTGATCTAGACTAGAAAGAAATCAAGATGCAGGTAACTACTTAACCTGATAATAAAAATGGATTTTAAGGATTCACTCATAGTAAGCTTTTCTGCAAACAGAGTCTTTGAATTTTGATAAGCTTTACCTTGATTCCCAAAATCCAGCATATCTTTGAGAGTCTTTTTCCTTTGACGGGTAAGACTTGCGAAAGTACACTCCGTACTCAGGGTTTTCGAACCCATGTTGTTGTAGGTGATGAAACACAGAGTTCTGCTGTTTCTGTTCCAAGGTGGTGCCCAAGCAGGAGGAAGAACACTAAAACTTATTTGGGGAGGGTGTTTTGCCTCCCGGTAATGTAATAATAAGTTCCGCACTCGAACACCCGGTTATGTAATAACTACTCTTTCTATATTTTTATATGAATATAAATTATGTTATTGTAATCCTTTCTGCTCATTCTCTACTCTGATTATGTGTAATGTCTGCATTATGGGTTGATCGCTCTTAGGCGATATGATGGAGATACAGATAACTGAACTTACCGAGTCATTATGCGCACCTGCATGACTATCTAAGGTCCTCAGGACAAGGACATCTGTAGGTGGACCTAATACCTTGGGAGGTTCCGTCACAAGATATGTGTATCTATTTTTCAATATCTAGTTTTTACCTTTCATACCTAGTGCTACAATTGGTATTTACTTTTGTTTAAAAAATGCATGCGTACTAGGTAAATAATATGGTAGGATTGCTCACTTTCAAATCATATTCTTGAGCAAACCTACATGGTTTGAAATGTCTAATTAAGCACAACACATAGCTTACTTAACATTCCTAAGATAATGATACATCAATTGTGTGGCGGAACCGCCCGAATTATTCCAGCTTAAGTGCCTAAGTCACGCCTCAGGGGCCATAACACACTTAAATCGGAATAACCCGTCAGTCCCTCAGATCTACTCTGATAAAGCCACTTAACCAGGATCAAATACCACAATCTCACTCGAAGGTGAGTCATAGAAGAAATACAATAAAACAGGAAACCTCAAATTAAAGTACTGGAGTTATTACATAAATCGGAGTTTCTCAAGTAGCTGAAATAAGTTCACAAAATAGATTGCAGCGGATAATCGATATCGTCGATAGCGAGGAAATGGGCAAGGCCTAGCCCACTACTCCTCCTGCTCCTCTCTTGCTGGAGCAGCATCCCACTCGACCGTCCAACCCGGTGGCAGGGTGGTAGGCCAAGTCACACCATCAACCATATCTTGAAGCGTACCTACAAAAATTATGCCACAAGGAAGGCTGAGTATACTAATACTCAGCTAGACTTACCCGGTGTTAGGAAACTACTACTCTACCTCTAGACCATGTAGCTGTTTGGCTCAAGGGTTTGGTTTGCCAAAAGCACTAGCTGAGTCTAAAATCAAGTTTTAGCTTTTCAATTTCTAGTATCATTATTTAGCTAAGTTGCTCCTTCTAAGCATACATGGTAGCAAGCATTTAGTACAATCAACCAGTTATCTCAGCAACCTCATTTCACTTCTTACTCAATGTAGTACAAGGAGTTAAGCAGTCTCATTAGCTGCGAGAAGCAGACGATTCGAATCGAGTTTTATACTTGCAAGGTAAACCTAAACACACGACATGTTAGGGCACTCCATCCCCACACACGTCAACCGTCCCCATCGATTCCTCGTTCGTGGCCAGGCCTCACCGCCTTAGCATGCAATGCCCCACTGACCCCGGCTGCCGCCGTGCAGCGACCGCACTTGTACCCACCATAGCTAGCATGGGAGACCCAGTCTCATGTTGCGTGAGGGGTAAAGTCCGTGCCCGGCTTCACTCAGGTACTAGGTTTACCGGTTACCAAATTTCTCGACATGTGTTTAGTACGTTCAAACGCTTGACTCAGGTATCCACACATTAATCCTTAATTCCTTTTCCTATCTCATGGACAAGGCATCCTCCCTTGATCCAAGTCCATGGACCATCATAGATCCCGTTATCAAGACGAGTACAATCAATTCCTGACCTCGCGCGAGTGCTAGAAAAATCACTCGACTTCTACCGAGATCCTGATTAGCGAAGCAGCTACTCGACCTAGCATACTAGTATTCAACTCAAAAAGGAATCCTAAGTTCATGCAACTAGAGGTTTCAAGCAACTCCTACACTTAAGTGCACATTACAATCCTACAAACATTAAGTGTAGTAAAGTAGCATATATAAACACGGTTATGCATAAAATTGGGGCTTGCCTTCAATTGCTGGGGCTGCAGGGAGATCCTCGATGGCAGTCTCGGAAGCTTGCTCCTGATCTTCCTCTTGGACAGCTCCTTGCTCAGGGATGAGCACGTACTCTCCGTCAGTGAGATTGCAATCTAATGAATGCAATGAGTAAGATACATGCATGGTATGGTATGCAGTTTAGCAATTAAACTTTGATGGTGAATGATCAATTTAATAAGGTAGAACTTAATCTTGCTACTGAAGATTCTTGTGGCATACTTAGCATTTTAGGGTCAAGCTTGGTTAAGCTAATTGGTAAGTTTATTTTGGTGTTCTACTGATTTCCTTTTAATGTCTTAGTGAGAGTTCATTATGGTTTCTAGCTGAATCATTAGAGTGAGATTTATTATTCTCTCTTCTTTATTCTATTTCTCTTATGCTTTTATGGTGAGTTTGAACTACAAGGTAGCTTAATAAATTTCCAAAAATTCTGCAAAAATTACAGTGGCTTCTTATTGGTATATAAGTTTTTGTCTTAAAATTTGGGGCTTAAAAAGTGAGTGGTCTTCTCTGTATGAAATTATCAATTAATGGGGCAAATGGGGTGTTTTGAACTACAACCTTCTTTTTACAGTGAGTTATTGTCCAAGACTTATTTTTGCTAGCACTTAGATGCTGTATCATGACTTTGTACAAATTTTCAGCTACTAATACTCATTAGTTATTTTATTATGATTTTCCAAAGTTCCTAGCCAAAGGGGTGCTTTCTACTACCACTATATTCGAAAAATATCAAACAACAAATTTCTAATTTTTCCTATCTTCTTCTTTGTGCAAGAGCAATCATTCTAAATTTTGGTAACTTTTTGCTTAAGGGAGAGGGGGTAGGGATTTCTTGAATTTAATGGCCTTTTCATAAAGTATTGGCAAAGGGTATTACTTGTAGCTTTCAATTAGGTTTTGCATTTTTCTCTGGTGGCTTACTTCAATATTGATCTGTTAAAAATTTATTTGCCCACTATTGCACACTTTTTGGCTTGCTTATGATTTAACTGAAATATGACTCAATATCAAGTTCTATTTGTTTACCCTACTTAAAATGATGGACTAGGGTGTTTATCATTTTTGTAGTGGTGTCCTACTGGTTGTAAGTCCACTGGATTTTTCTTAGCAATTTTGAAATTGTTTTCGTAATTCTAATAATTTCTTTTCTAGCTTGATTGGTGCTTAATAAAATATTTCATCTTGAATTTGTTCTGGACTAGGGTTCCCTTCATTTTTCCTATGTTCTTTATTACTTAAGTAGGTTAGGAAAAATAATTGCATTCACTGTTCATTAATTTCTAGTACCTTTCTTATTTTCTTAAGTTTTGAACAAAAATTACTTTTAATAGATAACCTTGTTTAAATCTTCAATACTGGGGTGCTCATTAATTTTAAACAATGTCTTAGTGGGTTTTGGACTTCTACAAATTTTTTTAAGTTTGGCACAGAAGCATAACTATTTTTCTTTATTTTAACAAGGTTTGGGGTAGTTCCTTATTTAATTCTAAACTCTAAAATCAATACAGAAACCATGGGGCTTAGCATTTTTAATTGACAGTCCATAATATTTTGAATCCAGCAAAATTGGTTTGACTAAATTTGGTGGAATGTAACTCAAGATATGAATTTCCTAAGTCTTCTGCTGAATTTAAAAAGATTAAATAGAAATGGATAAAGAAAAAACAGTTTTGCGCTGGGGTCCCTGGTGAAAGGTTTCAAGTGTATTACAGATAGGTCCTCGGTGCACTATTCACATGAGTCTACAGCTCTGCAGAAAACCCCCTAGGGTTTCGCGGAATCAAACCCACGGTCCTTCCCTCATGGAACAGTGGCCACGGAGGAAGAAAGGGGCGGAGGGGCTTACCGGCGGCGAGACTGCTCCGGTGAGGTGGTCGAGGGCGTAGGGGAGGTCCTAAGGGTCACGATGATGTGCGGGTCGCCATTGGGGGTGGTCGGAGTCGGTCGGTCCACGTGCGCAGGCGGAGATGCTCGTCGGCGGCGAGGAATCCGACCTGCTCATGGTGCGATAGTCCAATTGAATGAGTCAGAGAGCTTCACTGGATGCTAGGGAAGATGTGGGTGCGAGGAATTGGAAAATGGCTTACTAGTTAGCTCGGTTCACGCACGGCGGCGTGTGACTGAAGTCCGGCGAGGGCGATCCTAGGCCTCCGGTGAGGCTTTGCCGGGTCCGAGGACTTGGAAAGCTTCACGAGCCTCTGGCGAAGCTAACTGAGCGACTGGCACAGCCCTAGGGTGGCTAGAGTGAGCTGGCCACGGTGGCTGAGGCTCGGGTGGCTGGAGTGAGCTGGCCACGGTGGCCGAGGCTCGGGTGGCTTGGTGGGCGGTGGCGCGGCGTGTCCAAGGCAAAGTCCGGTGAACTCCGGCTTGGGCAAGACCGAGAGCGCGCAGGGGAATACGGCCGAGGCCTTGGGCTGCTTTATAGGCGTGGCACGGTGCACGGGCGGTCGTGGACCGGCGAGGGTGCACGGGCGTGCACGGCTAGGCGCAGATGCGTGAACTGGCGTGAACCGGGCATGTCAGCCGCGGTCAAACGCGTAGAGTCGTTGCTTCTGCCCGTGTTCTAACATCGATTGGGCGCAAATCTTCGCGAATTTGGGCAAGATCATTGTGAAGGATTTGTTCCCCTGACTGTGCTTTGTCATTTGTGTGTGGATGTCGCGCGGTTTTAGGCTAGGGGCAGGGAGTTGTAACGTCGCCAAGTTGCCAGTGTCAGACAGCCGAGTCCCAAGGTCAAACTATGCCAAAATCGCGTCAAACGATTTTTGTTTGAGTTCAAACTTTACCAGAGCATGTTCAAGGAAATTTGGCGCCACTTTGATATTTGGATTTTGTGGATTTGAATTTTGGAAAACAGAAAACACGGTTGAACTCTACAAAGGGCTGAAAATTCAGTTCTGAAATTTCTGAATTCCCCCTTTGAAGCTTTAGCTTAAGGGGTATTTTTGAGAATTTTGCAAAACCTTGCTGACCAAACTTCCTTACTATGTTTTGTAGATTAATTAGTGCACTAAAACTTTGTTATTTGGTTCATATCAAAATTTTGTATTTTTCTTTACCAATTCTTTTCCCATATTCCCTCTGTGTTTAAATGGTCCACATAGGGTTAATTAGGGTTTGATAGTTTTTCTTACCTTGAGATTCATGACATGATTATGGAGAATTTCTTAAGATAAAAACTCACTTCAACATTTGTTATTAATAATTGTTTTTGGTGTTCACTCCTTATTTGGTTCACATGTGATAATGGTTTGGGTTAGCTTAAAGAAGAACCCTAGGTGACACTGGGGTGTCACAGCCTTCCCCCTTAAAGGAATCTCGTCCCGAGATTTGGGTCGGAGTCCTCCCGGTGTGAAGCGAAGGGTGATACTTACTTGAAGTGGGTGCTCTATTTATTAAGGTTTTTCTTGGTAAACTGCTCTTCGAATGTCATTCTCTTTGCAACTTCAGGAGGAAGTCCTTTTAATTCTTGTTTTACAATTTACTCTTTCCTATCCAAGATTTTTTCACTGAAATTTAGATTCGAAGGGCAGGAGGAGGGGTTGGGCATGATTACGTACCAATTTCCTTAGTTAGGCAATCGGGGAAGTTGGAACGCAGAAATTCCTCAGTCTCCCAAGTAGCCTCTTCCTCTGAGTGATTACTCCATTGGATCTTATACATCTTGATCGATTTATCCCGAGTTGATCTTTCTTTGCAATCCAGAACCTTGGAAGGGTACTCTTGGTACGATAGATCTGGCTCTATCTCCAATTCTAGTTCTGTTATGATCTCAGTCGGCAATCGAACACACTTATTTAGCTGGGATACATGGAACACATTGTGGATGGCAGACATTTTTAGAGGCAACTTCAATTTGTATGCCACGGGTCCACATGCTTCTATGATCTCATAAGGTCCAATGTAACGAGGGGCTAACTTGCCTTTGATCCCGAATCTCTGCACTCCCTTGGTGGGTGATACCTTCAAATATGCGAAATCTCCCACCTTGAACTGGAGAGGTTTCCTTCTCTTATCATGGTAACTCTTTTGCCTGGCCTGAGCAGCTTCTAGATTCTTCCTGATTAGTTTGACCTTCCTTTCGGCTTCAGTCACTAAGTTAGGTCCGAAAACTTCTCTTTCTCTAGGCTGAGACCAATTGAGGGGTGTCCTACATCTTCTTCCATAAAGAGCTTCGAAGAGTGCCATCTTTAGGCTGGATTGATAACTGTTGTTATAAGCAAACTCTACCAAGGAGAGGTGCTTATCCCAGTTCTTGCCACAATCGATCGCACAAGCTCTCAGCATATCTTCAAGAATTTGATTTACCCTCTCGGTCTGACCATCAGTCTGTGGGTGGTAAGCTGAACTTCTGATTAGCTTGGTTCCCAAAGACTCTTGCAGTTGTTCCCAAAATCTGGCAACAAATTGGGCTCCTCGGTCAGAAACAATGGTCCGGGGCAATCCGTGCAAACACATGGTTTGGTCAATGTACATCTCTGCATACTTTTGAGCCTTATCAGTGGTGTGCACTGGGAGAAAATGTGCCACTTTTGTCAATCGGTCCACAATGACCCAAATCGAATCATGATGACGAGAGGTGTTGGGTAGACCCACAATGAAATCCATGCTGATGTCATCCCATTTCCATGAAGGTATATATAGGGGTTGCAAAGCTCTAGCTGATTTCAAGTGGCTTGCCTTTATCTACTGACATGTGTCACATTCTGATACATATTGGGCTATCTCCCTCTTCATTCTAGTCCACCAATACAAGGGCTTCAGATCATGGTACATTTTGGTGCTCCCTAGATGCATGGAGAATTTGGAGAGATGGGCCTCATCCAAGATTTTCTTCTTGAGATCCTTATCTTTAGGAACTACCAATCTGCTTTCAAACCACAATATACCCTTTCCATCTTGGCAGAAACATTTATACTTCTTGGTCTTCTGATGGAGGTTCTCCTTAATAATTTGCACTCCCTTGTCACTGAGCTGGGCCATGATGATCTGGTCTTGCAAAGTTGGCTCAACGGAAAGGTGAGACAAAGCACCAGAAGGAATCACTTCAATCTTCATCTTGCTCAACTCATCACACAAGGTGTTAATGCGAGAATCCATCATAACATAGTTGCATTGCAATTTCTGACTCAAGGCATCTGCTACCACATTGGCTTTCCCTGGGTGATAATGTACTTCCAGGTCATAGTCCTTGATCAGCTCTAGCCATCTTCTCTGCCTCATGTTGAGATCAGCCTGAGTAAAGATGTACTTAAGGCTCTTATGATCAGTGAAGATGTTGCAGTGGGTTCACATCAAATAGTGTCTCCACATCTTCAATGCATGAACCACGGCTGCTAACTCCAAGTCATGAGTGGGATAATTTTGCTCATGAGGCCTGAGTGCTCTTGATGCATAAGCAATGACTCGGTTGTCTTGCATCAAGACACAACCTAGTCCAGTGCCAGAGGCATCACAGTACACATCAAATGGCTTGCTACTATCGGGTTGCGCTAACACCGGTGCTGTGGTCAGATGTTGCCTCAATGCATGGAAGGCATCTTCGCACTTCTGACCCCAAACAAACTTGGCTTCTTTCTTCAACAATTCAGTTATGGGCTTCGCAATTTGAGAGAAATCCGGAATGAATCTTCGGTAATAACCAGCTAATCCTACAAAACTTCGAATCTGACGGACAGTTGTTGGTGGCTTCCAGTTCATCACCTCCTGCACCTTTTCAGGATCAACAACTATGCCTGCCTGAGAGATAGTGTGACCCAAAAATTTAATCTCCTTTAGCCAAAAATCACATTTTGACAATTTGGCATAAAGACGGTGCTCTCGCAGACGTTGAAGCACTACATGCAAATGCCCGGCATGTTCTTCTTCGTTCTTCGAGTACACCAAGATATCATCGGTGAAAACCACTACAAATTTGTCCAGTTCAGGCATGAAAACAGAATTCATCAGATACATGAAATATGCAGGTGCATTAGTCAGCCCAAATGACATCACCAAAAATTCATACAGCCCGTATCTGGTTGAAAAGGCAGTCTTCGGAATATCACTTGCCCGTATCTTGATCTAATGATAGCCGGAGCGAAGGTCTATCTTGGAAAACACTTTGGCTCCAACCAACTGATCGAAAAAACATCAATACGAGGCAAAGGATACTTATTCTTGATAGTCACCGCATTAAGTGGGCGGTAATCTATACATAGCCTCAAGCTTTCATCCTTCTTCTTTACAAACAAGGCCGGACATCCCCAAGGCAAAGTACTTGGGTGAATAAAACCTTTGTCCAGCAACTCTTGCAATTGTTTCTTCAATTCTGCCAACTCAGTGGGTGGCATCCGGTAAGGCCTCTTGGAAATAGGCACCGTTCCCGGTTGCAACTCGATGGCGAATTCGATATCCCGATCTAGTGGCATTCCTGGTAATTCATCCAGGAAAACATCTACATACTCACAGACTACTGGAATCTTCTTCAGGGTTAACTCCGTCATAGCAAAGGCACATGACTGAGTAGAATCTTGACTGGGCAAAAACAGGGTGAAACTCCACAGACTGGGGAATTGATTTTGACGATGCGGCTGGCTACATCAAGCACTACTTGGTGTCTGGTCATCCAATTGGCTCCCAGAATAATATCCACATTCTCCAAACCCAAGACAATAAGGGTGGTTTTGATAATGTGGCTTCCCAATTGAATAGGCACACTTTGGTTTAATTGGTTGGTTGCAATTTTACCCCCAGGTGTGGCTGTCATGAATGACCCTTTTGAGTGATAGAAAGGCAGTTGACATTTAGCACTGAACTTTTGGCTAATGAAACTATGAGATGCACTAGAATCAAACAGAATTAATGCAGGTTGATTATAAACTGAAAAGATACCAGTCATGATGGGGGCTCCCTCAGGTAACTCCTCTAGAGTGGTGAAGTTGAGCTTCCCTTGCTTGACTTGTACCTTCTGCTTTCTTCCCTTGTCTTGATTTGGTGCTGGCATCTGCCTCTGCTGATTTCTTGGGCAATTCTTGGCATAGTGGCCCACCTTGCCACAAGTGAAGCACTGGTTTCCATTTCCCTGGTGGAACTGCTGCTGCGGAGGCTAATTGTTCCCTAGAGCAGGAGCTAGAAAATGAGTGGGTGCCGGCTGCTGCTGCTGAGGTGGCCTGATCACCCATCTGTCTGTCTGCTGCTGAAATCCCCTGCTCTGATTATGGGAAACAATCTTGAACCTCTAGGCCTGAGCGGATGGTGCTGCCATTGGTGCCTTTCTCTTCTTCTCTCCCCGGTGAGCTACAATACAATCCTCCTGGGAGATGGCCAGGTTGACCAACTCATTGAAGCTATCGGCCTGGACAATGTTGAGTCGTTCACATAGCTTGGTGTTGAGACCCCTGCGGAAGTGGTCTCTCTTCTTCTCATCGGAATCAGCATGGTAACCAGCATACTAGCATAGGTTGTTGAAGGCCTGAGCATACTGCAATACTGTGTGGGTTCCTTGATTGAGTGCCAGAAACTCATTCAGCTTGCGATCAAGAATTCCAGCTGGGATGTGGTGCCCTTTGAAAGCAGTCTTGAATTCCTCCCAAGACACTTCATGACCAGCAGGTAGCATAGCATGAAAGTGGTCCCACCAAGTCCGAGCAGGGCCACGAAGCTACTGTGCGGCAAAGCGAGTCTTGGTATCATCAGGGCAATCTCCTGTGAGGAGGGGAAACTTGGACTCCACGACGCGTAGCCACACGTCGGCATTCAACGGATCCTCCACCTTGGTGAACAAGGGTGGCTGCATGCTCAGGAACTCCTGGTAGGTCGCCACTGCCGATGGTCGCTGCGGCTGGCCTCCACCATACTGCTGAGGGTGGGGCTGGCGCTGCAAAAGCTGTCGCAGAATCTCGTTCTGCTGGGCCATCAGCTCCTGCACTGTGGGAGCTAGAGGAGGTGGTGGGGGAACTTGTTCGTTATGCCCGCGACGCTGCCTAGCTGCCATCTGAAAACAGAGATTGTCGCTATTGTTATCCCAATTTACAATTTCGAACGATACGCTTTTATCTCATATGGAAAGAAATTGCCATAATCATAATATCAAGTTTGAACGAGGATAGCATGGTTACAAACATCCCACAGATCTCAAAAGTTCTCAAGGGTTACATCAATTAGGGGAAAGTACCCGTAAGCCTAGTCCAAAATCTGTCATTACTAAGCTCACGTAGGTTTCTATCCGCCTAAAGCGTCAAAGTGACTGATCAACCCTGAGCGGTGGAAGCGACACTGGATGCGGGTGAAGGGGGCATCGCGGAGGTAGTCACATTGGCACCAGGGGCTGGTCCTAACTCCTTAGGAGCCTCTTCTCCCTCGCTTCCGGCCTCATTGGCCTCCATCTCCATGTGATGCATGTCCAGGTGGTCATTAGCTTCTTCGAGTTCCCGCTGCACATCCTCCAAGACATCAATGGTGTTGTCTCGAATCTCCACCTGCTGCTCCAAGGTGGCAATGCGCTGGCTCAGCCTCTCCACCTGTAGGTCCTTCTCCACCAACTCGGAGGACAAGTCGACCACAAAGTCTTCTCGGCTATCAAGGGTGAGCTTGGTGGTTTCAGCGAGGTTAGCAAGATGTGCCATAGCGTCGCTCTACAGGGCCTGAAGGCGGTACAACGCACTCATGCACTGAACAGTGACCCTCCCAACCAAGTCAGGATACATTGCCCACACATCCTTCACATGGCTCACGCGGTTGCACCAAATGGGGTCATCCTTCTTTTCAGTAGGAAAGAGTCCCAGTGGGTGCATCACCATATCTAGGGGATGGTAACCACAAAAAGTTGTCAGAGCCTTCATGGCTGCTGCTTCAGTGGTGTCGTCCGTCCTGAATCCAATCGTCTCGGAGTCAAGAGAACGCCAACCCGGCTAAAGGGGATGAGCCTCCAAAGTCAGCCAGACTCGGCAACAAGGTACCCGATGCTCCTCGTACAGCTGCACCGTGTACAAAGGGGGCGTAGGGTAACCGGCGGAGTTAAGCACTTCCCACAAGATGGAAGGAAAGCCATCGTGAGAAAGGAAGTCAGAGCTGAAACGAGTGTCTCCTCCACTGGCGGGGGTGGGTGAAGTCATTTGCGGAAGGGTATCAGATGTAAAGATTATGGTGGAAGGAAGAAAATAAAAGAACCTGAGTGGTTACAAAGGAAGCGGGTTAGCTCAAATTTTTACTTTCTTTGTTCCTATTCCCTTTTTATTTTTATAATGCATGCATGCTGGAAATAACGTCTCCTTTCCGAATAAAAGGGCGCTCTTAGGGCATCCTTTAAAAAGCTAAGGACTGGCCCACAGGGCCTACTGACTTAGCCACCTAATCTTTTTTCCCTCTATTCCTAAGGCCTTTCGTCCTAGGTCTAGCGGTCTAGTCCTGACGATTCATACTAGTTTCTAAGCAAGTTTTAGATTTTCGAAAAATTGGTATTCATGGTTTATTGTGCTTCTCTGTTGTGGTATTTGCTCTGATACCAGCTGTGGCGGAACCGCCCGAATTATTCCAGCTTAAGTGCCTAAGTCATGTCTCAGGAGCCGTAACACACTTAAATCGGAATAACCCGTCAGTCCCTCAGATCTAGTATGATAAAGCCACTTAACCAGGATCAAATACCACAATCTCAAATTAAAGTCACAGAAGAAATACAATAAAAAAGGAAACCTCAAATTAAAGTACTGGAGTTATTACATAAATCGGAGTTTCTCAAGTAGCTGAAATAAGTTCACAAAATAGATTGCAGCGGATAATCGATATCGTCAATAGCGAGGAAATGGGCAAGGCCTAGCCCACTACTCCTGCTCCTCTCCTGCTGGAGCAGCATCCCACTCGACCGTCCAACCCGGTGGCAGGGTGGTAGGCCAAGTCACACCATCAACCATATCCTGAAGCGTACCTGCAAAAATTATGCCACAAGCAAGGCTGAGTATACTAATACTCAGCTAGACTTACCCGGTGTGAGGAAACTACTCCTCTACCTCTAGACCATGCAGCTATTTGGCTGAGGGGTTTGGTTTGCCAAAAGCACTAGCTGAGTCTAAAATCAAGTTTTAGCTTTTCGATTTCTAGTATCATTTATTAGCTAAGTTGCTCCTTCTAAGCATACATGGTAGCAAGCATTTAGTACAATCAACCAGTTATCTCAGCAACCTCATTTCACTTCTTACTCAATGTAGTACAAGGGGTCAAGCAGTATCATTAGCTGCGAGAAGCAGACGATTCGAATTGAGTTTTATCCTTGCAAGGTAAACCTAAACACACGACATGTCAGGGCACTCCGTCCCCACACACGTCAACCATCCCCATCGATTCCCCGTTCGCGGCCAGGCCTCACCGCCTTGGCATACAATGCCCCACTGACCCCGGCTGCCACCGTGCAGTGATCGCACTTGTACCCACCATAGCTAGCATGGGAGACCAGTCTCAGGTCGCGTGAGGGGTAAAGTCCACGCTTGGCTTCACTCAGGTACTAGGTTTACGGGTTACCATATTTCTCGACATGTGTTTAGTACGTTCAAACGCTTGACTCAGGTATCCACACATTAATCCTTAATTCCTTTTCTCGTCTCATGGACAAGGCATCCTCCCTGGATCCAAGTCCATGGACCATCATAGATCCCGTTATCAAGCTGAGTACAATCAATTCCTGACCTCGCGCGAGTGCTAGAAAAATCACTCGACTTCTACCGAGATCCTGATTAGCAAAGCAGCTACTCGACCTGGCATACTAGTATTCATCTCAAAAAGGAATCCTAAGTTCATGCAACTAGAGGTTTCAAGCAACTCCTACACTTAAGTGCACATTACAATCCTACAAACATTAAGTGTAGTAAAGTAGGATATATAAACATGGTTATGCATAAAACCGGGGCTTGCCTTCAATTGCTGGGGCTGCAGGGAGATCCTCGACGGCAGTCTCAGAAGCTTGCTCCTGATCTTCCTCTTAGATAGCTCCTTGCTCAGGGATGAGCACGTACTCTCCGTCAACGAGATTGCAATCTAATGAATGCAATGAGTAAGATACATGCATGGTATGGTATGCAATTTAGCAATTAAACTTTGATGGTGAATGATCAATTTAATAAGGTAGAACTTAATCTTGCTACTAAAGATTCTTGTGGCATACTTAGCATTTTAGGGTCAAGCTTGGTTAAGCTAATTGGTAAGTTTATTTTGGTGTTCTACTGATTTCCTTTTAATGTCTTAGTGAGAGTTCATTAAGGTTTCTAGCTGAATCATTAGAGTGAGATTTATTATTCTCTCTTCTTTATTCTATTTCTCTTATGCTTTTAAGGTGAGTTTGAACTACAAGGTAGCTTAATAAATTTCCAAAAATTCTACAAAAATTACAGTGACTTCTTATTGGTTATAAGTTTCTGTCTTAAAATTTGGGTCTTAAAAATCAGTGCTCTTACTGATTTCCTTCTTTTTACAGTGAGTTATTGTCCAAGACTTATTTTTGCTAGCATTTAGATGCTATAACATGACTTTGTACAAATTTTCAGCAACTAATACTTATTAGTTATTTTATTATGATTTTCCAAATTTCCTAGCCAAAGGGGTGCTTTCTACTACCACTATAATCGAAAAATATCAAACAACAGATTTCTAATTTTTCCTATCTTCTTCTTTGTGCAAGAGCAATCATTCTAAATTTTGGTAACTTTTTGCTTAAGGGAGAGGGAGGGTAGGGATTTCTTGAATTTAATGTCCTTTTTTATAAAGTATTGGCAAAGGGTATTACTTGTAGCTTTCAATTGGGTTTTGTATTTTTCTCTGGTGGCTTACTTCAATATTAATCTGGTAAAAATTTATTTGCCCACTATTGCACACTTTTTGGCTTGCTTATGATTTAACTGAAATATGGCTCAATATCAAGTTCTATTTGTTTACCCTACTTAAAATGATGGACTGGGGTGTTTATCATTTTTGTAGTGGTGTCCTACTAGTTGTAAGTCCACTGTATTTTTCTTAGCAATTTTGAAATTGTTTTCATAATCCTAATAATTGCTTTTCTACCTTGATTGGTGCTTAATAAAACATTTCATCTTAAATTTGTTCTGGACTAGGGTTCCCTTTATTTTTCCTAGGTTCTTTATTACTTAAGTAGGCTAGGAAAAATAATTGCATTCACTGTTCATTAATTTCCATTACCTTTCTTATTTTCTTAAGTTTTGAACAAAAATGGGTTTTAATAGATAACCTTGTTTAAATCTTCAATACTGGGGTGGTCATTAATTTTAAACAGTGTCTTAGTGGGTTTTTGACTTCTACAAAATTTTTTAAGTTTGGCACAGAAACATAACTATTTTTCTTTATTTTAACAAGGTTTGGGGTAGTTCTTTATTTAATTCTAAACTCTAAAAACCAATACAAAAACCATGGAGCTTAGCATTTTTAATTGATAGTCCATAATATTTTGAATCCAGCAAAATTGGTTTGACTTAATTTGGTGGAATGTAACTCAAGATATGAATTTCCTAAGTCTTTTGCTGAATTTAAAAAGATTAAATAGAAATGGATAAAGGAAAAACAGTTTTGCGCTGGGGTCCCTGGCTAAAGGTTTCAAGTGTATTATAGATAGGTCCTCGGTGCACTATTCACATGAGTCTACGGCTCCGCAGAAAACTGCCTAGGGTTTCGCGGAATCAAACTCGCGGTCCTTCCCTAATGGAATAGTGGTCGCGGAGGAAGAAAGGGCGGAGGGGCTTACCGGTGGTGAGACTGCTCCGGTGAGGTGGTCAAGGGCGTAGGGGAGGTCTTGAGGGTCACGGTGATGTGCGGGTCGCCATCGGGGGTGGTCGAAGTCGGTCGGTCCACGTGCGCAGGCGGAGATGCTCGTCGGCGGCGAGGAATCCGGCCTACTCACGGCGCGATAGTCCAATTGAACGGGTCAGAGAGCTTCACTGGATGCTAGGGAAGATGTGGGTGCGAGGAATTGGAAAACGGCTTACTGATTAGCTCGGTTCACACGCGGCGACGGGTGACCGAAGTCCGGCAAGGGCGATCCTGGGCCTCCGGTGAGGCTTTGCCGGGTCCGAGGACTTGGGAAGCTTCATGGGCCTCTGGCGAAGCTAACTGAGCGACTAGCGCAGCCTGGGGGTCGCTAGAGTGAGCTAGCCATGGTGGTCGGGGCTCGGGTGGCTTGGCGGGCAGTGGCGCGGCGTGTCCAAGGCAAAGTCCGGTGAACTCTAGCTTGGGCAAGACCGAGAGCGTGCGGGGGAATACGGCTGAAGCCTTGGGCTGCTTTATAGGCGCGGCATGGTGCACAGGCGATCGTGGACCGACGAGGGCGCGTGGGCATGCACGGCTAGGCATGGGTGCGTGAATTGGCGTGAACCGGGTGTGTCAGCCACGATCGAACACGTGGAGCCGTTGCTTCTGCCCGTGTTCTAACGCCGATTGGGCACAAATCTTTGCGAATTTGGGCAAGATCACTGTGAAGGATTTGTTCCCCTGACTGTGCTTTGTCGTTTGTGTGTGGATGTCATGCGGTTTTAGGCTAGGGGCAGGGAGTTGTAACGTCGCCAAGTTGCCAGTGTCAGACTGCCGAGTCCCGATGTCAAACTGCGCCAAAATCGCGCCAAACTGTTTTTGTTTGAGTTCAAACTTTACCAAAGAATGTTCAAGGAAATTTGGTGCCACTTTGATATTTGGATTTTGTGGATTTGAATTTTGGAAAACAGAGAACACGGTTGAACTCTACAAAGGGCTGAAAATTCAGTTCTGAAATTTCTGAATTCCCCCTTTGAAGCTTTAGCTTGAGGGGTCTTTTTGAGAATTTTGCAAAACCTTGCTGACCAAACTTCCTTACTATGTTTTGTAGATTAATTAGTGCACTAAAACTTTGTTATTTGGTTCATATCAAAATTTTGTATTTTTCTTTACCAATTCTTTTCCCATATTCCCTCTATGTGTTTAAATGGTCCACTTAGGGTTAATTAGGGTTTGAGAGTTTTTATTACCTTGAGATTCATGACATGATTAAGGAGAATTTCTTAAGATAAAAACTCACTTAAACCTTTGTTATTAATAATTGTTTTTGGTGTTCACTCCTTATTTGGTTCAATGTGATAATGGTTTGGGTTATGTCGGAGAGGAAATCTCCGGCCGGGTGGCAGAGTGCACCCGCCCTAAATCCTAAGATGAGGAGGGGCCTAAGCGTTTTGCCTGTTTATGTGAGATGGATGGACGAACACAAGAACATGCGAGGGTTTAGAGTGGTTCGGGCCACCGGAGCGTAACACCCTACTCCACTGTGTGTTGGATTGCTGTGGAAGCTTGAGGGTCTGAATGAACTTGTGTTGTAACGTCGCATGCCTCCCCTTTTATATTTGAAGGGGGCATGCACAAAAGACTCTGTACCCCGACATGTGGGTCCAGAGACATAAGGATGGAATACCCGGAGCAACTAATGTCTGTCACCTTGTGCTATCTCCCTGTGCCCCGACATCCGCCGCTTGAGTAGAATCGGCGTGCTGCAGAAGGTTCCTCGGTATTGTTTAAGTCATGATGACTACTACGTGCATGCAGCGGTGTGGGCGTACTGTCCACTGCTTGATTGGACAGGCGTGCCGCCTGGTCTGGTCGCCGCCTGCCAGCAGAGTGGACGGGGCACATTAAATGCCGAGTCGGCACATCGCCCGTCTACAGGTCGGTCAGGTGGCGTGCGATCTCCACAATAAATGCAGAGATCGCACGGCCCTGTGGCCTTACGTCAGGCTCTGCTCTCTGGCTTACGTCACGATCCGCAGGCCACGTGGTAGCACCGGGTCCCTGCCTGAGCGGGGAGCGTAGGCGTGCCTGGCAAGACCCAGACAAGTGTCTGTGCCGGACACCTGTATGCCTTCGACTTAGGCCAAGGTACTCCTCGTCCCGAGATCTTGTAGTGGACGGTCCGGACCTCTCTTAGAAGGGTCCGGGTCCCATTTAGGGGAACGCTAAGGTCCCAGCTAGGTATGCTGAGGTCCGGTATTCTCTCACGGGGGTCCGAATCCACTGATGATATCACGGTATATGTTACCTTCTCTGGTCATCTGGTGGCCTCAGAGTTGCCCACATGGTGGGGGGAGGCGCGGTTTACTATAGTAAGGGGTACCCCTGTTTCAGGGTACCGACAGTGGCCCCTGAGCCCGCCTCAGGGGAGGTTACAAGCCATTAGGTGCGGCCAAAGTCTGGTTGTCGTGCCATCTCTAGGCACTTGCTAACGTAATCGTCGCCAACTTGCCTTCAGTCGTGCCGCCTGCCACGTCTGTCCCCGCATCTAGCAGGTACGTGGCCTCAGCTCCCGCCGGTTTCGTCCGGCTACACGCGGGGCGTCTTATTGCCGCCGCCTAAAAAATATCTTTCAGCGACCCTAAGCGACATGCGTGACGGTTTGCTTCCGGGGAGACGGCCCATCTTCCACACACTTGGAGACTGGTTCCCCGGGTGCGTGACATGTGGACCTGGGCCCCCATGTCAGGGACCGGGTCACTGTGAGCACTAGGCGCGCGTTGGAGGGGGTTGGGATGCGTGAGGAAGGGCCCCTTTTGAGAAAAGGGGACTTACTCCACGGCCAGCAGTTTCGCATCCGTACTTTCTTCAACTGCTGTGTCCCTTCTCCTCTGAGTCCTCTGTGCCTCTGTTGCACCAACATTTCCCTTTTCGCCGCCGTAGCAGTCATGGCTTCACTGGTTCATCTCGAGCATTACCAGACCGAGAGGAGGCTCGACACGGTGCGCCGCCTGCTCGGATGGAGTGCGCCGTCGCACGCCTAGAGAATCCGGGCCGGCACTTCCCCCCTCGGAGATCTTGCCGCTGGGGAGTTTGTGTTTTTTGTCTCCTACCTTTCGTGCAAGTTGGGGTTGCTGATCTCCCCTTCTTCATGTTACTGCTGGAGGATTTCGGTCTCCAGCTACAGCACCTCACACCCCACTCCATCCTTTAGGCGGCCATCTTTGCTCACCTGTGCGAGATGTTCATGAGGGTGGCACCGTGCACCTCTCTCTTCTGCCACTTTTTCGTGCTGGTGATGTCTGGGAAGGCCAAGGACCATATCGGCGTGTATTACTTCCAATCAAGGGCGGATTCGGTCGGCGCCTATATCCCCTCCCTCAGCGGCGCGAGGTGGGAAAGCTGGCGGGCCGAATGGGTGATCACCAATATCGAGGCTAGCGACCGTCTCATACTTCCGAGTGACGGGCCGAGGCTCGAGAAGAAGCAATGGAGAGCCAAGCCGTCATTGGCGCCAGAGTTCAGGCCTATGTTGGACAGGATCGAGTCTCTAGCGACCGGTGGTCTGACGTCGATTCACGTGGTTGGTGACTTCTTGCACCGCTGGATCGCACCGCTGCAAGTGAGGGCACACTTGACCTGCTGGTTTTCTGGCTCAAATGACCCTGGCCGGGTCCTGCGCGGGCCAGGCACCGACCTGACCTGGGAGGAGCTAGAGCTCTTGGTGAAGGGGGTCAATGGTGAGTCCTTTGTCGCTGAGTCCTTGATCCTTCCCGAGGGCATTTCTCCGCTTTGCGACGACCAAGGGTTGAGGACAGCAATCTTAGATTCGCTGCCGACCCTTGATGAGAGCGGCGTAGCGGTTCGCCAGACTGGTGGCCGGGACCCCCACCGCGGGATTCAGATCCCCAGTGTACCGGCCGGAGGTTCTTAGCCCGCCGATGCCGACTCCAGGACTCCCTCGGCAACCCTTAGCCCCTCGGGCAAGGGCAAGGGAGCCGCGAGCAGTTCTTCCGCCCCAGGTGGTTCCAGGAGGTCGGAGGGAGAGAGGCGGCACCGACTATGTCGTGTCGCCGGGTCTTTCATCGGGGATCCACCCCCTGATTCAAGCCTCCCTCAGAAACGCCAAAAACAGCTGGCAGGGTCGGGGAGGTTGGCTCCCCGACCCAGGGCTCGCAGAGGCGCGTCAGTCCTCCACCAACTTCACCATCAGTCCCGCCGTCATCGCCGCCGCCATCATCTGGCCTGCCACCGCCATAGGGGCAGCAGCACAACAACAACAGCAGCAAGGGCAGGGGACGTCTTGCTTCCAAGGACGTTGGAATGTCCGGGGCCCCAAGTAAGTGTATCCCTTCTCATTTCCCCCATTGGTCTAGTTACCATGCTGACGGGTATTAACCCGTCCTTTGCTTGTCAGGGCCTCTTCTCCCTCCGTCTCCAGAGTTGCTCCCGCTGGTGAGTCCGGCCTCCAGCAGTAGGCGTATGCTGGCCTTGATGTTTGCGACCTGCCTCCGACTGCCACTATTGAGGCGGCACCATCGGACCCTTAGGTTTCGACTGGCACTACTGAGGCAGTGCCGTCGGGCCCCCAGGCTCCCACCAGGAGTCCAGTAATGGCGTCGTCGGGCCCCCAGGGTCCGGCTGGCACTGCCAAGGCAGTGTCGTCGGGCCCCCAGGCACCAGCCGGGAGTCCAGTAGCTGCAGCACTGCTGGCGGCTACGGCAGACTCAACGGCGGCAGCGGCGCCGAATGTACCTTCGGCGGTGGCGGAACCTTTAGGGGGCGTGCCCGATCCCATCCCGCCACCGGTTCTAGAGGAGCCAGAGGTCATTTTTGTGCAGCGGGTCCAGACCGGTGCCGGGCCAGAAACGGCGCCACCTCCCCACCCTCGGGTGCTGTCCCGTGCTCATTAGGCTCTCTAGGAGACTGAGGCGGCGATCCTTCGGGAGTGGGAGGCACTCGAGACCGAGCGCCAGCGCCTTGGCAATTGGTGTACCCAGCTGGAGGAACGTACCAAGGCCGTGTCCTGCCAATTTGCTTCAGAGCGGTCCGAGCTTGTGTGTGGTTGTGAGGACCTTAAGGAGAACCTGGAGAGGGTGATCGAGCAGGAGCGGGAGGCTACCCGGGAGGAGAAGAGGCTGGCACAGAGAAAAGAGCGCTTGGACCAATGGGAGGTGTTCATTGCAGAATTTCTTGGGAAGTTGAAAGCCTACAATGCAATGCTGGAGAAGCAGCGGGATAAATAGACCGCGACTGAGGCGGCACTGCAGAAGCTGCAGCAGGAGCTTGATGATAGGGCTGGCAAAATCTCTCTTGCTGAGGAAAAACTCAAAGCGAAGGATGCCTCCCTGGAGGAGCGGGCAGCGGGTCTCATCCGACAGGAGAAGGAACTCGCCTGGAGGGAGGAGATGTGGGAAAGACGGGACAAGTTGCTGGCCGAGCATGAGCTCGAGGCGGAGAAGAAGGAGAAGAATCTGGAGGAGCGGGTCCACTGGTTCCAGGCGGCGCAGGCAGAGCAAGTAGCCCAGATGGCGCAAGCGGCTCCGTTTTCCTAGGCGGCAGAGACGATGAAGAAGACGCTAGAGGACCTCTGGGCGGAGCATCACATCGAGGTCCAGCATATCACCGCATGGGCTGACGAGGTGAGCTCAGCCCTGGCGCTGCTGGGGGTGAGCCCCATCCCGGTGTTGAAGCAGCCAGTGTCTATTACCGACGCGCTCCCAGTGCTGGATTCCACCGCTGACCACCTCCGTCGCTTGGATCAGATCCTTGGTGCCCGTTTGGAGGCTGAGGGCAGCAGGCTCTACCGAGCGGTGGTAGAATACATCCTGACGTGCTTCCGGAGCCATGACCCGGCCATCTCCTTAGGGCCGGTGATCGCCAGTCCGGTGGCCAATACCAAAGACACCGCCCGGGGGAGTGTGCAGGACGCTGTAGACGTGGTGGCCAGGCGTTTTCAGCGGGATCCCACTGATGAATAGGCAGATCTGCCGAAAAAAGCATGGGTTCCGCTGGAGGCGGCTTATCATATTTTGGTTGTGTAAGATACATTTAAGTATTTCTTGCCAAGCGACATTATAACTTATCTGTATGCTACTTTTCCCTTGCTATGTGTGTTGTTGACAACTTCTTCCCTGGTACTTGGCCCCTTTGGGATGTGGTCTCGATTTGTCGAGGCTGGATGCCAGTAAATTTAAGGAGGAGTCGTTGACCTGGTCTCCAGGAGGGTATTTATTTTGGGACCCGGATCTGCACACAGCCTTGGCTAGGGAGTTTCAGTAGTGCACCCATCAGACCCATTAGCTGGTACCCTTCATCCTTTGACTTACGTAATCATGACGCAGTCGGGCTTCCGGACCTATGGGACTTATGGTTCCGGATACTAGGATACCCGCCACTGGGTGGTGGGGTGTGTGGGCTTAGGGTACTAGACCAAGCTAAGTGGCCACACGGCTCTGGACCTCCCCACGGGCGATTATTCGTTCTCTTGGACTGGCCCCCAGGCTACATGGCCTGGTTATATAGTCAGATGCGATATACCAGCAATCGAGGGTACCCGAGTGGGTGGGTTAGATAAAAATAATGGCTGCAAAATTAAATAGAATAAGACCACCACAAGATAGATCTGAGGGTGGGGTGAATTTTCTCTTCTTAGCTTCATAACCGTAAACCAACAGGCCGGGTTTGTAGGGACGGGCCCTACCGGGCTGGCGTACATATGTGTGCTATTTTAGCTACAAAGCAAGGAAAAACTACATCCCCCAGTTTTGCATTTATGGGAAGAACTTACAGAGGTGTTCTATGTTCCAAGGGTTGGGTAGAGACTCTCCTTCAGTTGTGGCGAGGTGTTATATGTGGCGGGTCAGCATACTTCCGTCACCTTGAAGGGTCCTTCCCAGTTGGGGGAGAGTTTATGGAGCCCTTCTCGGTTTAGTACTCGCCTTAGGACTAGGTCCCCGACCCTGAGCTCCCTACTATGCACGAACCGTTGGTGGTAGCGTCTGAGCGCTTGGTTGTACCGTGCATTTCGGATAGCTGCTCGCCACCTGCGCTCATCGATGAAGTCCATGTCTTCACGCCGCAGCTGTCCCTACATGGATTCCTCAAAGGCCTGGACCCGAGGGGAGCCCATGATAATTTCTGGGGGAAGACAGGCTTCGGCCCCGTATACCAGGAAGAATGGGGTCTCCTCGGTGGCTCGGCTAGGTGTTGTCCGGTTCCCCCATAGGACGGAAGGGAGTTCACTGACCCAATTCGTACCATGCTTCTTCAAGCAGTCGTAGGTACGTGTTTTGAGTCCCCTGAGGATCTCTGCATTTGCCCTTTCTGCTTGGCCATTGCTTATGGGGTGGGCCACGGATGCAAAGCAGAGCTAGGTGCCGATGTCCTTGCAATATTCCTGGAAGATCCGACTTGTAAACTGGGTTCTGTTGTCCGTAATGATACGGTTTGGGACCCCAAATCTACAGACAATGGATTTGAGGAAGGCGACAGCGGCACCTTGGGTGATGTTGACCACAGGGGTGGCCTCCAGCCACTTGGTGAACTTGTCGATGGCGACGAAGAGGTACCGGTACCCGCCAACAGCCTTGGGAAATGGTCCCAAGATATCCACCCCCCATACGGCGAATGGCCAGGAGGGTGGAATCATTTGCAGTGCCTGAGCTAGTGTGTGTATTTGCTTTGCGTGGAACTGACACGCCTTGCAGAACTTCACCATCTCAGCTGCATCCTGGAGAGCGGTTGGCCAGTAGAAGCCACCGGAAGGCCTTGCCGACCAATGTGCGGGATGATGAATGACTTCCGCACTCTCCCCCATGGATCTCCGTGAGCAACTCACGGCCCTCCTCCTGGGTTATGCATCGCATGTGAATGCCGTTGGCGCCGCGGCGGTAGAGATCCCCTTCCACCACCGCGTAACGCTTAGCCAACCGCACTATGCGCTCTGCGGATGCATGGTCTTTAGGAAGGATATTTTCCTTCAGGTAGTCCCGGATCTCGGAGATCCATGCATCGGGACCACTCTGAGATATTGGCTGCGGTGCTAGTGAAAGGGAAATGTGCCCTTGGGCCATTTCTAAGTATTTTGGTGATTTAGTGTCCAACACAAGTGCCTAAGTGTAAAAAGGTGGACAAGGTACAAATCAAGAATTAAGGTATGTTTCTCAGACTTAGTACATTGTTTTATGGACTAATGTATTGTGTCTAAGTGCTGGAAACAGGAAAAATCCAATTGGAAATATCTTGGCTCGAGCAGCCAAGAATCTGCTGAGTCTGCAAGCACCGGACTGTCCGGTGGTGCACCGGACAGTGTCCGGTGCGTCAGGCTGGCTCGAGCGAAGTGACTGCTCTCGGGAATTCACCAGCGACGTACGGCTAAAATTCACCGGACTGTCCGGTGTGCACCGGACTGTCCGGTGAGCCAACGGTCGGCCGGGCCAACGGTCGGCCGCGCAATCTGCGTGGGACACGTGGCCGAGCCAACGGCTAGAAGACGACACCGGACTGTCCGGTGTGCACCGGACATGTCCGGTGCGCCAACGGCTCTCAGGCTACCAACGGTCGGCTTCGCTATTTAAGGAAGGAAATCGGGCACCGGACAGTGTCCGGTGTGCACCGGACTGTCCGGTGCCCCCGATGACAGAAGGCAAGAATGGCTTTCCAAACTTGTGCTCAACGGCTCCTAGCTGCCTTGGGGCTATAAAAGGGACCCCTAGGCGCATGGAGGAAAATACCAAGCATCCTTTGAGCATCATTGATCACTCACACTTCATTCTCGCGCACTTGTTCGACATTTTAGTGATTTGAGCTCCGTTCTAGTGTGCTAGTCTCTTGAGCTCAAGTCTGGGTTTTGCGTGTGCGTATTCGCTGTGATCTTTGTGTCGTGTGTGAGTTGCTAATCCCTCCCTTGCTCTGTGATTCTTCGTGAACATCTTGTGTAAGGGCGAGAGGCTCCAAGCTGTGGAGATTCCTCGCAAACGGGATTAAGAGAAGCAAAGCAACACCGTGGTATTCATGTTGGTCTTTGGACCGCTTGAGAGGGGTTGATTGCAACCCTCGTCCGTTGGGACGCCACAACGTGGAGTAGGCAAGCGTTGGTCTTGGCCGAACCACGGGATAACCACTGTGCCATCTCTGTGATTGATATCTCTTGGTTATTGTGTTGTGTTGAGATCCTTCTCTAGCCACTTGGCATATTACTGTGCTAACAAGTAACCATGTTTTGTGGCTTAAGTTTTTGAAGTGTTACAGGATCACCTATTCACCCCCCCCCCCTCTAGGTGCTCTCAATTGGTATCAGAGCCGTTCTCTTCAAGAAAGGGACTAACCGCCTGAAGAGATGGATCCTAAAGGCAAGGGGATGGTGATCAACGACAAGGAGAAGGAGTCCTTCGTCAACGAGCCCAATGATGACAGGCCCACCGACTCAGGCTCGGGCCACAAAAGAAAAGACGGGAGGTAGAAGAAGACAAGGCGCATCAAGGAAATTGTCTACTACGACAGCGACGAATCTTCCTCCTCCCAAAAGGACGACGACGACTACGATAGACGAAAGACGGTTAACTCAAACTTTTCTTTCGATTATTCGCGCATCCCGCATAGTTCAAATTCTCAATTGCTTCCCATTCCACTTGGCAAGCCCCCTCACTTTGATGGAGAGGATTACGGATTTTGGAGCCACAAAATGCGTACTCACCTGTTTTCTCTCCATCCAAGCATTTGGGAGATTGTGGAAAGTGGAATGAAATTTGATAGCTCGGATAGCCCTGTGTTTATTAATGAACAGATTCACAAAAATGCACAAGCTACTACTGTGTTGCTAGCCTCTTTGTGCAGGGACGAGTATCACAAGGTGAGCAGCTTGGACAATGCCAAGCAGATCTGGGACACCCTCAAGATCTCTCATGAGGGAAACGACGTCACCTTGCTCACCAAAATGGAGTTGGTGGAGGGCGAGCTTGGACGGTTCGCGATGATAAGGGGCGAGGAGCCGACACAAACATACAACCGGCTCAAGACCCTTATCAACAAAATAAGGAGCTACGAGAGCACGCGATGGACGGACCACGACGTCGTCCGCCTAATGCTAAGGTCATTTACCGTTCTTGATCCTCATTTGGTGAACAATATACGTGAAAATCCCAGGTACACCAAGATGTCGCCCGAAGAAGTTCTTGGGAAGTTCGTAAGCGGGCGAATGATGATCAAGGAGGCAAGATACGTGGACGACGCGTTGAACGGTCCTAGTCATGAGCCTCAACCCATTGCTCTCAAGGCAACAAGGAGCAAGGAGGCGCTACCAAGCAAGGTGGCACAAGTTGAGGCGGCCGGACTCAATGATGAGGAGATGGCCCTCATCATTAAGCGCTTCAAGACGACGCTTAAAGGTCGCAAGGGGCAGCCAAGCAAGACCAAAGCCAAGGGGAAGCGCTCATGCTTCAAATGCGGTAAGCTTGGTCATTTTATTGCTAACTGTCCCGACAATGATAGTGATCAGGACCAAGGGAACAAGAGGGAGAAAAAGAAGCATTACAAGAAGGCCAAGGGCGAGGCACATATCGGAAAGGAGTGGGATTTGGATTGTTCCTCCTCCGACTCTGACAATGAAGGACTCGCCGCCACCGCCTTCAACAAGTCATCCCTCTTCCCCAACGAGCGTCACACTTGCCTCATGGCAAGAGAGAAGAAAGTTTATGCATCCGGGGGTTCAAGCTGGATTATTGACAGCGGATGCACAAACCATATGACGGGGGAGAAGAAGATGTTCACCTCCTACGTCAAGAATAAAGATTCCCAAGATTCAATAATATTCGGTGATGGGAATCAAGGCAAGGTAAAAGGGTTAGGTAAAATTGCAATCTCAAATGAGCACTCTATCTCTAATGTGTTTTTAGTAGAGTCTCTTGGATATAATTTGCTATCTGTTAGTCAATTATGCAATATGGGATATAACTGTTTGTTTACAAATGTAGATGTGTCTGTCTTTAGAAGATGTGATGGTTCACTAGCTTTTAAGGGTGTACTAGACGGCAAGCTTTACTTAGTTGATTTTGCAAAAGAAGAGGCCGGTCTAGATGCATGCTTAATGGCTAAGACTTGCATGGGCTGGTTGTGACATCGCCGCTTAGCACATGTGGGGATGAAGAACCTCCACAAGCTTCTAAAGGGAGAACACGTGATAGGTCTAACCAATGTTCATTTCGAAAAAGATAGACCTTGTGCAGCTTGTCAAGCAGGGAAACAAGTGGGAGGCTCTCATCACACCAAAAATGTGATGACAACATCAAGACCCCTGGAGCTGCTACATATGGACCTCTTCGGACCCGTCGCCTATCTGAGCATAGGAGGAAGTAAGTATGGTCTAGTTATCGTTGATGACTTTTCCCGCTTCACTTGGGTGTTCTTTTTGCAGGATAAGTCTGAAACCCAAGGGACCCTCAAGCGCTTCCTAAGGAGAGCTCAAAATGAGTTTGAGCTCAAGGTGAAGAAGATAAGGAGCGACAACGGGTCCGAATTCAAGAACCTTCAAGTGGAGGAGTTTCTTGAGGAGGAAGGGATCAAGCACGAGTTCTCCGCTCCCTACACACCTCAGCAAAATGGTGTGGTAGAGAGGAAGAACAGGACGCTCATAGATATGGCGAGGACTATGCTTGGAGAATTGAAGACCCCCGAGTGCTTTTGGTCGGAAGCCGTGAACACGGCTTGCCACGCCATCAACAGGGTCTACCTTCACCGCCTCCTCAAGAAGACGTCGTATGAGCTGCTAACCGGTAACAAACCTAATGTATCGTATTTTCGTGTTTTTGGGAGTAAATGCTACATTCTAGTGAAGAAGGGTAGGAATTCCAAATTTGCTCCCAAAGCCGTAGAAGGATTTTTATTAGGTTATGATTCAAATACAAAGGCATATAGGGTCTTCAACAAATCATCGGGTTTGGTTGAAGTCTCTAGCGACGTTGTATTTGATGAGACTAATGGCTCTCCAAGAGGGCAAGTTGTTGATCTTGATGATGTAGATGAAGAAGACGTTCCAACGGCCGCGATACGCACCATGGCGATTGGAGATGTACGGTCTCAGGAACATTTGAAGCAAGATCAACCGTCTTCCTCAACTATGGTGCATCCCCCAACCCAAGATGACGAACAGGTACCTCAAGTGGAGGCACATGATCAAGGGGGAGCACAGGATGTTCAAGAGGAAGGAGCACCTCAGGCACCTCCAACCCAAGTTCGAGCGACAATTCAAAGGGATCATCTCGTCGACCAGATATTGGGTGATATTAGCAAGGGAGTAACTACTCGCTCAAGATTAGTTAATTTTTGTGAGCATTACTCTTTTGTCTCTTCTATTGAGCCTTTCAGGGTAGAAGAGGCCTTGCTAGATCCGGACTGGGTGTTGGCCATGCAGGAGGAACTCAACAACTTCAAGCGCAACGAAGTTTGGACACTGGTGCCTCGTCCCAAGCAAAATGTTGTGGGAACCAAGTGGGTGTTCCGCAACAAACAGGACGAGCACGGGGTGGTGACGAGGAACAAGGCTCGACTTGTGGCAAAAGGTTATGCCCAAGTCGCAGGTTTGGACTTTGAGGAGACTTTTGCTCCTGTGGCTAGGCTAGAATCAATTCGTATCTTGCTAGCATATGCCGCTCACCATTCTTTCAGGTTGTACCAAATGGATGTGAAGAGCGCTTTCCTCAACGGGCCGATCAAGGAGGAGGTGTACGTGGAGCAGCCCCTGGCTTCGAGGATGAACGGTACCCCGACCACGTGTGTAAGCTCTCTAAGGCGCTCTATGGACTTAAGCAAGCCCCAAGAGCATGGTATGAATGCCTTAGAGACTTTTTAATTGCTAATGCTTTCAAGGTTGGGAAAGCCGATCCAACTCTTTTTACTAAGACTTGCGATGGTGATCTTTTTGTGTGCCAAATTTATGTCGACGACATAATATTTGGTTCTACTAACCAAAAGTCTTGTGAAGAGTTTAGCAGGGTGATGACGCAGAAATTCGAGATGTCGATGATGGGCGAGTTGACCTACTTCCTTGGGTTCCAAGTGAAGCAACTCAAGGACGGCACCTTCATCTCCCAAACGAAGTACACACAAGATTTGCTAAAGAGGCTTGGGATGAAGGACGCCAAGCCCGCAAAGACGCCAATGGGAACCGACGGACACACCGACCTCAACAAAGGAGGTAAGTCCGTTGATCAAAAAGCATACCGGTCCATGATAGGTTCTTTGCTTTATTTATGAGCTAGTAGACCAGATATTATGCTTAGCGTATGCATGTGTGCTAGATTTCAATCTGATCCGAAGGAGTGTCACTTAGTGGCTGTGAAGCGAATTCTTCGATATTTAGTCGCTACGCCTTGCTTCGGGATCTGGTATCCAAAGGGGTCTAACTTTGACTTGATTGGGTACTCAGATTCCGACTATGCTGGATGTAAGGTCGATAGGAAGAGTACATCGGGGACGTGCCAATTCTTAGGAAGGTCCCTGGTGTCATGGAACTCTAAGAAACAAACCTTCGTTGCCCTATCCACCGCTGAGGCCGAGTACGTTGCCGCAGGACAGTGTTGTGCGCAACTACTTTGGATGAGGCAAACCCTCAGGGACTTTGGCTACAATCTGAGCAAAGTCCCACTCCTATGTGACAATGAGAGTGCTATCCGAATAGCGGAAAATCCTGTTGAGCACAGCCGCACAAAGCACATTGACATCCGGCATCACTTTTTGAGAGACCACCAGCAAAAGGGAGATATCGAAGTGTTTCATGTTAGCACCGAGAACCAGCTAGCCGATATCTTTACCAAGCCTCTAGATGAGAAGACCTTTTGTAGGCTGCGTAGTGAGCTCAATATCTTAGATTCGCGGAACTTGGATTGAAATGTAGCATACATGTGTTTATGCTTTTGATTTTGTTCATTCTACATATTGTTGCTTATTGTGGTGCTCAAGTTGTACAAACACTCCCTGGACCTCACAAGTCCTGTTTGCAAGTAATGCACATATTTAGGGGGAGCTGTGCTACAACTTGACCCTTTGAGACTAACCATGTACTTGAGTTTCGTTGTTTTAGTCTCCAAGGAAAATTGAAAGGGAAAAGGTGGACTTGGACCATGCAAGGCTTCCACTGCACTCCGATGAAAAGAGTAACTTTTCCAAGTTCATCTTCATACTCTTATTGCCTTTGTGTTCTTATTTGAAGATTTTGGTGAGGCAATGGGGTTAAAGGGCCAAGATTGATCCCGTTTTGGTGCTTGATGCCAAAGGGGGAGAAAATAAAGGCCAAAGCGATAAATGGATCAGCTACCACTTGAGAGATTTTGAAAATAGTAGAATAGAGCTTTTGGTTTGTCAAAACTCTTTTGTTGTCTCTCTTGTCAAAAGTTGGCTTCTTGTGGGGAGAAGTATTGGTTATGGGAAAAAGGGGGAGTTTTTGAAATCTTAAGTCAATTTCTCTTAGAATGACTCTCTTTATGTCTTAACATGTGTGTTTGACTTAGAGATAGAAATTTGAGTTTGATTTGCAAAAACAAACCAAGTGGTGGCATAGAGTGATCCATATATGTCAAAATTGAATCAAAACAATTTTGAGTTCTTATTTGATTTGATTTTGTACTTGTTCTACTTGCTTTATGTTGTGTTGGCATAAATCACCAAAAAGGGGGAGATAGAAAGGGAAATGTGCCCTTGGGCCATTTCTAAGTATTTTGGTGATTTAGTGTCCAACACAAGTGCCTAAGTGTAAAAAGGTGGACAAGGTACAAATCAAGAATTAAGGTATGTTTCTCAGACTTAGTACATTGTTTTATGGACTAATGTATTGTGTCTAAGTGCTGGAAACAGGAAAAATCCAATTGGAAATATCTTGGCTCGAGCAGCCAAGAATCTACTGAGTCTGCAAGCACCGGACTGTCCGGTGGTGCACCGGAAAGTGTCCGGTGCGTCAGGCTGGCTCGAGCGAAGTGACTGCTCTCGGGAATTCACCGGCGACGTACGGCTAAAATTCACCGGACTGTCCGGTGTGCACCGGACTGTCCGGTGAGCCAACGGTCGGCCGGGCCAACGGTCGGCCGCGCAATCTGCGCGGGACACGTGGCCGAGCCAACGGCTAGAAGACGGCACCGGACTGTCCGGTGTGCACCGGACATGTCCGGTGCGCCAACGGCTCTCAGGCTGCCAACGGTCGGCTTCGCTATTTAAGGAAGGAAATCGGGCACCGGACAGTGTCCGGTGTGCACCGGACTGTCCGGTGCCCCCGATGACAGAAGGCAAGAATGGCTTTCCAAACTTGTGCTCAACGGCTCCTAGCTGCCTTGGGGCTATAAAAGGGACCCCTAGGCGCATGGAGGAAAATACCAAGCATCCTTTGAGAATCATTGATCACTCACACTTCATTCTCGCGCACTTGTTCGACATTTTAGTGATTTGAGCTCCGTTCTAGTGTGCTAGTCTCTTGAGCTCAAGTCTGGGTTTTGCGTGTGCGTATTCGCTGTGATCTTTGTGTCATGTGTGAGTTGCTAATCCCTCCCTTGCTCTGTGATTCTTCATGAACATCTTGTGTAAGGGCGAGAGGCTCCAAGCTGTGGAGATTCCTCGCAAACGGGATTAAGAGAAGCAAAGCAACACCGTGGTATTCAAGTTGGTCTTTGGACCGCTTGAGAGGGGTTGATTGCAACCCTCGTCCGTTGGGACGCCACAACGTGCAGTAGGCAAGCGTTGGTCTTGGCCGAACCACGGGATAACCACTGTGCCATCTCTGTAATTGATATCTCTTGGTTATTGTGTTGTGTTGAGATCCTTCTCTAGCCACTTGGCATATTACTGTGCTAACAAGTAACCAAGTTTTGTGGCTTAAGTTTTTGATGTGTTACAGGATCACCTATTCACCCCCCCTCTAGGTGCTCTCAGCTAGGGGTCTGGCTGGCCCCCCTGTAGCGCACACAGTCTTTGGTGGGTACTGGGACACCACCAAGATCGCTAGCTTCGAGGTGCTAGTCTCGCCCCCTTCGCCCAGTCCGGCAGGCTGGGCGGTGGGTCTCAGCAGTCGTCTTTTGAATACGCCCTCGGGCACGGGTGCCCAGGTTGATGCCTTCACGGAGAGGTCATCAGCCGCTGAGTTGTCGGTCCAAGGAACATGTTGTAGTTCCAGGGCCATGAAGTCTTTCTCCAGTTTCCTTACGTGAAGGAGGTAGGCTGCGAGCCTGGGCTCATTGCAGCTACATTCTCCACGGACTTGCTTGATGATCAGCTGGGAGTCTCCCTTTGCTAGGAGCTCGCAGATCCCCAAGGATAGGGCCGCCGATAAGCCGAAGATCAGTGCCTCGTACTCTGCCATGTTGTTGGTGGCCTTGAACTCAAGGTGCACCATGTACTTCACTTGATCTCCGCTTGGATCGACAAGGATCACTTTGGCCCCGCCAACTTGTTGGCGGGCAGATCCGTCGAAGTAGAGCGTCCAGTGGGGCTCGATGAAGACCGGTTCCCTGGGCTCCACAGGTGTGGGGTCCGAACCAGGTCCCGGACCCTTGGGGACGCTTGCGGGGGGCGTCCATTCTACAATGAAGTCAGCCAAGACCTGACTCTTGATGGCGTGGCGTGGTCGGAAATCCAGCCGGAACTCAGCGAGTTCCGCAGCCCACTTAGCGATGTTGCCTATGGCGTTAGAGTTGTGGAGGATGGTCCTTAATGGAAAGGAGGCCACCACCACAATCCTGTGCGCTTGGAAATAATGGCGCAGCTTCCTGGACGCGATAAGCACAGCATAGAGGAGTTTGTGCATCTCAAGGTACCTAGTTTTCGCCTCATGAAGAACCTCACTGACGTAGTAGACTGGCCTTTGGATGGTTCGAACCCCTGCAGCCGGTCCCGAGCCCTCAGGTTCCTGGCTTTCTGGTGCTGGTCTCTCGACGACCAGTACCATGCTCACCGCTTCTGAGGCCGCCGCGACATATAAATACAGCGGCTCCTCTGGTTCCGGAGCTACCAATATTGGTAAGGACACTAAGCGCTGCTTTAACTCCTGGAAGGCTTGTTCAGCCTCTTTGGTCTAAGAGAAAGGCCTAGACATTCGCAGCAGCTTAAAGAAAGGCAGCGCTCTCTCAGCCAACCTTGAAATGAAGCGGCTGAGGGCGGCTAGCGATCCTGTAAGCTTCTGGACGTCCTTAACTCGGGCGGGGGGCCTCATCACCTCGATCGCTCTGATCTTTTCTGGGTTCGCTTCAATGCCTCAGTACGAAACCAGGAATCCAAGCAGCTTTCCCGCGGAAACGCCAAAAACGCATTTGTCCGGGTTTAGCTTCGTGCGGGTTGCCCGCAGCTTGTCGAAGACCAGGGTTAAGTCTTCCACTAGGGTCGACCCTCTCTTAGTCTTGACCACGATGTCATCGACATAGACCTCTACTTTGTCCCTAATCAGGTCCCCGAAAGTCTTACTGAAAGGGAATTAGGCTTACACCTAGTCCCTAATTAATTTTGGTGGTTGAATTGCCCAACACAAATAATTGGACTAACTAGTTTGCTCTAGTGTATAAGTTATATAGGTGCCAAAGGTTCACACTTAGCCAATAAAAAGACCAAGTATTGGGTTCGACAAAAGAGCAAAGGGACAACCGAAGGCACCTCTGGTATGGCGCACCGGACTGTCCGGTGTGCCACCGGACATGTCCGGTGCACTAGAGGACTCCAAACTCAAACTCGTCAGCTTCGGGAAATTCCAGAGGCAACTCCGCTATAATTCACCGGACTGTCCGGTGTACACCGGACATGTCCGGTGCTCCAACGAAGAGCGGCCTCCGGAACTCGCCAGCCTCGGGAATTCATTTCGGCTGCTCCGCTATAATTCACCGGACATGTCCGGTGTGCACCGGACTGTCCGGTGTAACAGCGGGGCAACGGCTATTTCGGCGCCAACGGCTACCTGCGGCGCATTAAATGTGCGCCAGCGCGCGCAGAGGTCAGGCACGCCCATGATGGCGCACCGGACACTCTACAGTACATGTCCAGTGCGCCACCGGACATCAAGACGGGCCCAGAAGTCAGAGCTCCAACGGTCGAATCCCAACGGCTTTGGTGACGTGGCTGTCGCACCGGACTGTCCGGTGCACCATCGAACAGACAGCCTCACCAAACGGCTAGTTTGGTGGTTGGGGCTATAAATACCCCCAACCACCCCACATTCAAGTCATCCAAGTTTTCCACTTCTCAACTACTTACAAGAGCTCTAGCATTCAATTCTAGACACACCAAAGTGATCAAATCCTCTCCAAATTCCACACAAAGGCCTAGTGATTAGTGAGAGAGATTTGCTTGTGTTCTTTTGAGCTCTTGCGCTTGGATTTCTTTTCTTCCTTCTTTGATTCTTCATTGCGACCATACTCACTTGTAATTGAGCCAAGAGACACCAATCTTGTGGTGGTCCTTGTGGGAACTTTGTGTTCCAAGTGATTGAGAAGAAAAGCTCACTCGGTCTGAGGGACCGTTTGAGAGAGGGTAAGGGTTGAAAGAGACCCGGCCTTTGTGGCCTCCTCAACGGGGAGTAGGTTTGCGAGAACCGAACCTCGGTAAAACAAATCCGCGTGTCACACTCTTCATTTGCTTGCGATTTGTTTTGCACCCTCTCTCGCGGACTCGATTATATTTCTAACGCTAACCCGGCTTGTAGTTGTGTTTATATCTGTAAATTTCAGTTTCGCCCTATTCACCCCCCTCTAGGCGACTTTCAATTGGTATCAAAGCCCGATGCTTCATTAGAGCTTAACCGCTCGAAGTGATGTCGGGAGATCACACCAAGAGGGAGATGGAGACCGGCGACAAGCCCACTACGAGTCAAGGGAGCACTTCATCGGAAGAGTCCCGCACCAAGAGGAAGGAGAAGAAGAAGGACTCCTCCAAACGGAAGGAGAAAAGATCTTCCTCTTCTCACCACAAAGAGAAGAAGGAGAAATCTTCTTCCCTCAAGTCGCATCGGAAAGGCGACAAGCACAAGAGGATGAGGAAGGTGGTCTACTATGAGACCGACACTTCATCAACATCGACCTCCGACTCTGATGCGCCGTCCGTAACTTCTAAGCGCCAAGAGCGCAAGAAGTTTAGTAAGATCCCCTTACACTATCCTCGTACATCTAGACATACTCCATTACTTTCCGTTCCATTAGGCAAACCACCAACCTTTGATGGCGAAGATTATGCTAGGTGGACTGATTTAATGAAATTTCATCTAACCTCTCTCCACAAAAGTATATGGAATGTTGTTGAGTTTGGAGCGCAGGTACCATCCGTAGGGGATGAAGACTATGATACGGACGAAGTGGCCCAAATCGAGCACTTCAACTCCCAAGCCACAACCATACTCCTCGCCTCTCTAAGTAGAGAGGAATATAACAAGGTGCAAGGATTGAAGAATGCAAAGGAGATTTGGGACCTACTCAAGACCGCGCACGAGGGTGATGAACTCACCAAGATCACCAAGCGGGAAACGATCGAGGGGGAGCTCGGTCGTTTTCGTCTTCGTCAAGGGGAGGAGCCACAAGATATGTACAACCGGCTCAAAACCTTGGTGAACCAAGTGCGCAACCTCGGGAGCAAGAAATGGGATGACCACGAGGTGGTTAAGGTTATTTTAAGATCACTTATTTTTCTTAACCCCACTCAAGTTCAATTAATTCGTGGTAATCCTAGATATACACTAATGACTCCCGAGGAAGTAATCGGGAATTTTGTGAGTTTTGAATGTATGATTAAAGGATCAAAGAAGATCAACGAGCTTGATGAACCCTCCACGTCCGAAGCACAACCGGTGGCATTTAAGGCGACGGAGGAGAAGAAGGAGGAGTCTACATCGAGTAGAAAACCAATTGACGCCTCCAAGCTCGACAATGAGGAGATGGCTTTAATCATCAAAAGCTTTCGCCAAATCCTCAAGCAACGGAAGGGGAAGGAGTACAAATCCCGTTCCAAGAAGGTTTGCTACAAGTGTGGTAAGCCCGGTCACTTTATTGCAAAATGTCCATTATCAAGTGACAGTGACAGGGATAACGACAAGAAGGGCAAGAGGAGAGAAAAGAAGAGGTACCACAAGAAGAAGGGCGGCGATGCCCACGTGTGTCGCGAGTGGAACTCCGACGAGAGCTCCACCGACTCCTCCGACGACGACGAGGACGCCGCCAACATCGCCGTCACCAAGGGACTCCTCTTCCCCAACGTCAGCCACAAGTGCCTCATGGCAAATGACGGCAAAAGGAAGAAGGTTAAATCTAAATCCTCCACTAAATATGAATCCTCTAGTGATGATAATGCTAGTGATGAGGAGAATAATTTGCGTACCCTTTTTGCCAACCTTAACATGGAACAAAAGGAAAAATTAAATGAGCTAATTAGTGCCATCCATGAGAAGGATGATCTCTTGGACTCCCAAGAGGACTTCCTAATCAAGGAAAATAAAAAGCATGTTAAGGTTAAGAATGCTTATGGTCTAGAGGTAGAAAAATGTGAGAAATTATCTAGTGAGCTAAGCACATGCCATGACACTATTGCCAACCTTAGAAATGAAAATGCTAAATTAATTGCTAAGGTTGATTCTCATGTTTGTGATGCTTCAATTTCCAATCTTAGAAATGATAATGATGATTTGCTTGCTAAGATTAAGGAATTGAATGATTCTCTTGCTAGCCTTAGAGTAGAAAATGAAAATTTGATTGCTAAGGCTAAAGATTTTGATGTTTGCAATACTATTATTTTCGACCTTAGAACTAAGAATGATATGTTGCATGCTAAGGTTGTAGAATTAAAATCTTGCAAACCCTCTACATCTACTATTGAGCATGTGTCTATTTGTACTAGATGTAGAGATATTGATGTTGATGCTATTCGTGATCACATGGCTTTAATTAGACAACAAAATGATCATATAGCAATATTAGATGCTAAAATTGCCGAGCATAACTTAGAAAATGAAAAGTTTAAATTTGCTAGAAGTATGCTCTATAATGGGAGGCGCCCTGGCATTAAGGATGGCATTGGCTTCCAAAAGGGAGACAATGTCAAACTTAAAGCCCCTCCTAAAAATTTGTCTAACTTTGTTAAGGGCAAGGCTCCCATGCCTCAGGATAACGAGGGTTACATTTTATACCCTGCCGGTTATCCTGAGAGCAAAATTAGGAGAACTCATTCTAGGAAGTCTCACTCTGGCCCTAACCATGCTTTTATGTATAAGGGTGAGACATCTAGCTCTAGGCAACCAACCCGTGCCAAGTTGCCTAGAAAGAAAACTCCTAATGCATCAAATGATCATGACATTTCATTTAAAACTTTTGATGCATCATATGTGCTTACTAACAAATCCGGCAAGGTAGTTGCCAAGTTTGTTGGGGGCAAACACAAGGGCTCCAAGACTTGTGTTTGGGTACCCAAAGTTCTTGTTTCTAATGCCAAAGGACCCAAAACCGTTTGGGTACCTAAAGTCAAGAACTAAAATTGTTTTGTAGGTTTATGCATCCGGGGGCTCAAGTTGGATACTCGACAGCGGGTGCACAAACCACATGACAGGGGAGAAGAAGATGTTCTCCTCATATGAGAAAAACCAAGATCCCCAACGAGCTATCACATTCGGGGATGGAAATCAAGGTTTGGTCAAAGGATTGGGTAAAATTGCTATATCACCTGACCATACTATTTCCAATGTTTTTCTTGTAGATTCTTTAGATTACAATTTGCTTTCCATTTCGCAACTATGTCAAATGGGCTACAACTGTCTATTTACTGATGTAGGTGTCACTGTCTTTAGAAGAAGTGATGATTCAATAGCATTTAAGGGAGTGTTAGAGGGTCAGCTATACTTGGTAGATTTTGATAAAGCTGAACTCGACACTTACTTGGTTGCTAAGACTAACATGGGTTGGCTCTGGCACCGCCGACTAGCTCATGTTGGAATGAAGAATCTTCATAAGCTTCTAAAGGGAGAACACATTTTAGGACTAACAAATGTTCATTTTGAGAAAGACAGGATTTGTAGCGCATGCCAAGCCGGGAAGCAAGTTGGCACTCATCATCCACACAAGAACATCATGACTAGTGACAGGCCACTGGAGCTCCTACACATGGACCTATTCGGCCCGATCGCTTACATAAGCATCGGCGGGAGTAAGTACTGTCTAGTTATTGTGGATGATTATTCTCGCTTCACTTGGGTGTTCTTTTTGCAGGAAAAATCTCATACCCAAGAGACCTTAAAGGGATTCTTGAGACGGGCTCAAAATGAGTTCGGCTTAAGGATCAAGAAAATCAGAAGCGACAACGGGACGGAGTTCAAGAACTCACAAATAGAAGGCTTTCTTGAGGAGGAGGGCATCAAGCATGAGTTCTCTTCTCCCTACACCCCACAGCAAAATGGTGTAGTGGAGAGGAAGAATCGAACTCTATTGGACATGGCAAGAACCATGCTTGATGAGTACAAGACACCGGATCGGTTTTGGGCTGAGGCAGTCAACACCGCCTGCTACGCCATCAACCGGTTATATCTACACCGAATCCTCAAGAAGACATCCTATGAACTCCTAACCGGTAAAAAGCCCAATATTTCATATTTTAGAGTTTTTGGTAGCAAATGCTTTATTCTTGTTAAAAGAGGTAGAAAATCTAAATTTGCTCCTAAAATTGTAGAAGGCTTTTTACTAGGATATGATTCAAACACAAGGCCATATAGAGTCTTTAACAAGTCCTCAGGACTAGTTGAAGTTTCTTGTGACGTTGTGTTTGATGAAACTAACGGCTCTCAAGTAGAGCAAGTTGATCTTGATGAGATAGGTGAAGAACAGGCTCCGTGCATCGCCCTAAGGAACATGTCCATTGGGGATGTGTGTCCTAAGGAATCCGAAGAGCCTCCACAAGCACAAGATCAACCATCCTCCTCCATGCAAGCATCTCCACCAACTCAAATTGAGGACGAGGCTCAAGTTGATGAAGGAGAAGATCAAAGAGATGAGCCATCTCAAGATGACGGCAATGATCAAGGGGGAGATACAAATGATGAAGACAAGGAGGATAAAGAACCAAGGCCGCCACACCCAAGAGTCCACCAAGCAATCCAACGAGATCACCCCGTCGACACCATCCTCGACGACATTCATAAGGGGGTAACCACTCAATCTCGTGTTGCACATTTTTGTGAGCATTACTCTTTTGTTTCCTCTATTGAGCCACACAGGGTAGAGGAAGCACTTCAAGATTCAGATTGGGTGATGGCAATGCAAGAGGAGCTCAACAACTTCACTAGGAACGAGGTATGGCATTTAGTTCCACGTCCTAACCAAAATGTTGTAGGAACCAAGTGGGTCTTCTGCAACAAGCAAGACGAGCATGGTGTGGTGACAAGGAACAAAGCTCGACTCGTGGCCAAGGGGTATTCACAAGTCGAAGGTTTGGATTTTGGTGAAACCTATGCACCCGTAGCTAGGCTTGAGTCAATTCGTATATTATTGGCCTATGCTACTTACCATGGCTTCAAGCTCTACCAAATGGACGTGAAAAGTGCCTTCCTCAATGGACCAATCAAGGAGGAGGTCTATGTTGAGCAACCTCCCGGCTTTGAAGATAGTGAGTACCCTAACCATGTCTATAGGCTCTCTAAGGCGCTTTATGGGCTCAAGCAAGCCCCAAGAGCATGATATGAATGCCTTAGAGATTTCCTTATTGCTAATGGCTTCAAAGTCGGCCAGGCCAATCCTACTTTGTTCACTAAAACTCTTGACAATGATTTGTTTGTATGCCAAATTTATGTTGATGATATCATATTTGGGTCTACTAACGAATCTACATGTGAAGAATTTAGTAGGATCATGACACAGAAATTCGAGATGTCTATGATGGGGGAGTTGAAGTATTTTCTAGGATTCCAAGTCAAGCAACTCCAAGAGGGCACCTTCATTTGCCAAACGATGTACACTCAATACATTCTAACCAAGTTTGGAATGAAGGATGCCAAGCCCATCAAGACACCCATGGGAACCAATGGGCATCTCGACCTCGACACGGGAGGTAAATCCGTCGATCAAAAGGTATACCGGTCGATGATTGGTTCATTGCTTTATTTATGTGCATCTCGACCGGACATTATGCTTTCTGTTTGCATGTGTGCAAGATTCCAAGCCGACCCTAAGGAATCCCACCTTACGGCCGTGAAACGAATCTTGAGATATTTGGCTTATACTCCTAAATTTGGGCTTTGGTACCCTCAGGGATCCACATTTGATTTGATTGGTTATTCGGATGCCGATTGGGTGGGATGCAAAATTAATAGGAAGAGCACATCGGGGACTTGCCAGTTCTTGGGAAGATCCTTGGTGTCTTGGGCTTCAAAGAAGCAAAATTCGGTCGCTCTTTCTACCGCCGAAGCCGAGTACATTGCCGCAGGCCATTGTTGCGCGCAATTGCTTTGGATGAGGCAAACCCTGCGGGACTATGGTTACAAATTAACCAAAGTTCCTCTTCTATGTGATAATGAGAGTGCAATCCGCATGGCGGATAATCCCGTTGAGCATAGCCGCACTAAACACATAGCCATTCGGTATCATTTTCTTAGGGATCACCAACAAAAAGGGGATATCGAGATTGCATACATTAATACTAAGGATCAATTAGCCGATATCTTTACCAAGCCTCTTGATGAACAAACTTTTACCAAACTTAGGCATGAGCTCAATATTCTTGATTCTAGGAACTTCTTTTGCTAATTTGCACACATAGCACACAAGTATACCTTTGATCATGTCTCTTTTATATGCAATGACTAAATGTGTTTTCAAGTGTATTTCAAACCAAGTCATAGGCATATTGAAAGGGAATTGGAGTCTTCGGCGAAGACAAGGCTTCCACTCCACTCTACTACTCATCCTTCACCGACGCTCCGCATCACTCTCCATCTTTGGTATAATCTTCACTCATATGTTTTATTTGCCAAAGGGGAGATAGTAGTTAGACACGGGCCTATATTTCATTCCAAGTATCCATTTTTGGTGATTCATGCCAAAGGGGGAGAAAGTATTGGCCCAAAGCAAAAGGACCGCACCACCACCCTAATTTTAAAATTAATGATTTTCAATTGGTAAATTTCAAATTGGTATCTCTTTGTGTTCTAAAGGGGGAGCAAGTAGTATTTTCAAAATTGATGTCTTAAAACCCTCTTGAACACTAAGAGGAGAATTTATTTGAGGGGGAGTTTTGTTTAGTCAAAGGAAAAGCATTTGAAACAAAGGGAGAAAATTTCAAACTTGAAAATGCTTCGCAAAAATCTTATTCATCTACCTTTGACTATGTTGCAAAAGGACTTTGAAAAGGATTTACAAAAAGAATTTGCAAAAACAAAACATGTGGTGCAAGCGTGGTCCAAAATGTAAAAAATAAAGAAACAATCCATGCATATCTTGTAAGTATTTATATTGGCTCAATTCCAAGCAACCTTTGCACTTACATTATGAAAACTAGTTTCAATTATGCACTTTTATATTTGCTTTGGTTTGTGTTGGCATCAATCACCAAAAAGGGGGAGATTGAAAGGGAATTAGGCTTACACCTAGTCCCTAATTAATTTTGGTGGTTGAATTGCCCAACACAAATAATTGGACTAACTAGTTTGCTCTAGTGTATAAGTTATACAGGTGCCAAAGGTTCACACTTAGCCAATAAAAAGACCAAGTATTGGGTTCGACAAAAGACAAAAGGGACAACCGAAGGCACCTCTGGTATGGCGCACCGGACTGTCCGGTGTGCCACCGGACATGTCCGGTGCACCACAGGACTCCAAACTCAAACTTGTCACCTTCGGGAAATTCCAGAGGCAACTCCGCTATAATTCACCGGACTGTCCGGTGTACACCGGACATGTCCGGTGCTCCAACGAAGAGCAGCCTCCGGAACTCGCCAGCCTCGGGAATTCATTTCGGCTGCTCCGCTATAATTCACCGGACATGTCCGGTGTGCACCGGACTGTCCGGTGTAACAGCGGGGCAACGACTATTTCAGCGCCAATGGCTACCTGCAGCGCATTAAATGCGCGCCAGCGCGCGCAGAGGTCAGGCACGCCCATGCTGGCGCACCGGACACTCTACAGTACATGTTCGGTGCGCCACCGGACATCAAGGCGGGCCCAGAAGTCAGAGCTCCAACGGTCGAATCCCAACGGCTTTAGTGACGTGGCTGTCGCACCGGACATGTCCGGTGTGCATCGGACTGTCCGGTGCACCATCGAACAGACAGCCTCACCAAACGGCTAGTTTGGTGGTTGGGGCTATAAATACCCCCAACCACCCCACATTCAAGTCATCCAAGTTTTCCACTTCTCAACTACTTACAAGAGCTCTAGCATTCAATTCTAGACACACCAAAGTGATCAAATCCTCTCCAAATTCCACACAAAGGCCTAGTGATTAGTGAGAGAGATTTGCTTGTGTTCTTTCGAGCTCTTGCGCTTGGATTTCTTTTCTTCCTTCTTTGATTCTTCATTGCGATCATACTCACTTGTAATTGAGGCAAGAGACACCAATCTTGTGGTGGTCCTTGTGGGAACTTTGTGTTCCAAGTGATTGAGAAGAAAAGGTCACTCGGTCCGAGGGACCGTTTGAGAGAGGGTAAGGGTTGAAAGAGACCCGGCCTTTGTGGCCTCCTCAACGGGGAGTAGGTTTGCAAGAACCGAACCTCGGTAAAACAAATCCGCGTGTCACACTCTTCATTTGCTTGCGATTTGTTTTGCACCCTCTCTCGCGGACTCGATTATATTTCTAACGCTAACCCGGCTTGTAGTTGTGTTTATATCTGTAAATTTCAGTTTCGCCCTATTCACCCCCCCTCTAGGCGACTTTCACTTACTCATCACCCGCACAAATGTTGGCAGGGCGTTTTTTAGACCGTACGACATTACAACATAGCAGTACAGCCCATCCACTGTTACAAAAGCAGTATGCTTCCTGTCTTCCCTGGACATCTGGATTTGGTGGAAACCAGAGTAAGCGTCTAGGAATGATAACAGATCGCACCCGGAGGTTGAATCCACGATTTGGTCTATACGTGGCAGTGGATACGGGTCTTTGGGACAGACCTTATTCAGGCTGGTGTAGTCGATACACATCCGAAGTTTCCCATTCGCTTTGGGGACGATGACTGGGTTGGACAGCCATATTGGGTGATGAACTTCTTCAATGAAGCCGACGTCTAGCAGCTTCCGGACCTCCTTTCGGATGAAGTCCTGTCGCTCAATAGACTATCTGTGTGGCTTCTGGCTCACTGGCCTGGCGTCAGGGTTAATCTTCAGGCAGTGCTCGATCACCTCCCTGGGGATCCCAGGCATTTGCGACGGCTCCCATGCGAACACGTCGGCATTTGCCTGGAGGAAAGCGACGAGCGCGAGTTCCTATTTCTCGTCCAGATCACCCGCAATGCGAGTGGTCTGGGTGGAGTCCACCGCAAGCCGGATGGCTTTGATGGGGACACTGCCAACTCCGGATGGTTGTACTTTTGGCGCCTTGAGGGGTGCCTTGGTACCGGAGGTTGATGGATTCCTCCCTCCGTTGTATGGGCGAGCAATCTCTGCAGCTAGGGCGTGCAGCTTCTCTATAGCTGCAAGTGCGGTGGCACGGTCACCTTGCACGGTGAGGACCCCAGTCGGGGATGGCATCTTGAGGACCAAATACCCGTAATGGGCAATGGCCATGAACCAGTACAGGGTCGGCCTGCCAATGATGGCGTTGAAGGGGAGGTTGACTTCTGCAACGTCGAAGACGACGTTCTCCGTGCAAAAGTTTTCCTCAGTTCCGAATGTAACTGGGAGTGCGATGCTCCCAAGGGGATACACCGGCTGCGGGCCTACTCCGAAGAATGGGCGTGAGGGCCCTAAATGGGACCCTGAGATTTGCAGCTGCTTGAACGCAGCATGGCTGATGACGTTGAGGCCTGCCCCGCCGTCAATCAGCACATGGTGCAGTCGCATATTGGCGATGACAGGGGCGGTGATGAGTGGCAGTATGCTGGCCGTTGCCATGTTGTCAGGGCAGTCGGGTGCCCCAAAGGAGATGGTGGTGCTCCTCCAGCATTGATGGGGGGCAGCCCTCGGGACCCCTAGAGTTACCGACAGGACCTCACGACGTAGCGACTTGACATTCCTCCGGGAGGTAAGCTCCCAGCTCCCGCCGTACATGACATACAATTTCTTGCGGCGGTCGCTGTCATCCCCAGAGTCAGAATCTCCAATGAAGACATCCTTGAGGTCCCCCTCGGGCGATTGATACTCGAGTTCTCGTTCCCCCGGGGCCACTTCACCGTTGTCAACCTTCTTCTCATTAGGCCGATGACGAGGCGGGGAGCCATCCTTGGACGGCTGCTCGCGAGGCTCACTGATGTGTTTCACGAGCTTGATGATCTCGCGGCATTCCGAGGCGCTGTGGTGAGCGTTGGGATGCACAGGGCATGAGCTGCTGTTGTCTCCCTGTGGTCGGGGGCGCTTATTGCGCTCGCCCCGTCCTCTAGCCGCGGCTGCAACAGCCGGAGTGGCAACCTGTGGCCTCTCATAGCCGCGGTTCTTCTTCTTTTTGTCGTCCTGGGAGAGGGCACCCGACTAGGCAGCCCCGGTCCACAGGGCCGAGTGCCATGCACGGCCCTCGGCAGCTCTGGCACATTTGTCGGCCATAGCGAAGAGTGTGGGGACAGTCTCCACGTCGTGCGTGGCTAATTTCTCCAACATTTTCTCATCATGTACTCCTTGTTGGAAGGCCGTGATGATGGAGGCATCAGAAATACGAGGTATAGTACCTCGTACTTTGGTGAAGCGGGAGATAAATGTCCGGAGGGTCTCTCCGGGCTCCTGCCTCACCGCGTGTAGGTGGGCCTCCACGCCGTGTTGCTGGTAAGCGCTGGCGAAGTTTGCAACGAACCACGCACAAAGCTCTTCCCAGGTGTAGATTGACCCTGGGGCGAGGTTCATGAGCCAAGTCCGGGCAGGCCTAGACAAGGCGACATGAAAATAAGTTGCCATCACAGCGGTGTTCCCACCTGCTGCTGTGATGGTGGTGACATATACCTGCAGGAATTCTGACGGATTTTACCGTCGTATTTTTCCGGCAGCTGTGGCCTGAACTTGGGTGGCTAGATGCTGCGCGGAGATGATCCGCGAGGGCGGCACACCCCACACCGGCTAGGGGGACACCCGCTTGGAACCGGGCACCCACTAGGGTTCGCGGTGTTTCCGCAGCGAAATCTTGATCGAGGTTGCGGCCCTCGATGTTTTGTCGGCACTCACGCGCCATTTCTAGGGAGACCCGGGCATCTTCCCCTGCACGCCTGCGGTTGAGTTCTGCCCGGAGGTCGTCGGTCTGTGCACCCCTTACGGAGGGCGAGCGCATAGACGCTGTTGCCTCGCATTGGCACCAGGATGACCGAGGCCTGGACCTGGTCGAAGCAGAATGTGCCATGCCAAGTAGCCGATAGACGTCGTCACGCCACTGCTTCATGGCCCCCGGTGAGGCCGTGGAGCTAGGGGGGTGGCGTAGAAACTCCCTGGCTGCAGACAACGTCGTAGGCGCTGCCCTTGATGGAGTCTGGGACGCTTGTGCAGGCGTGTGCTACTGCACGACGTGTATAGCAGCAGTCCCAGAGTCAGGGCGGTCGGGTACTCGCAGTGTAGAGGATGCAACTTCTTGCTCCATCACAAAATCTTTCGACGTTTTGGTGTGGTGCTCGATGATCCACACCATCATGCCGAATAAGAACACAGGCAAAAACCTAAAGCCTAGCCCCCTACCTGGCGCGCCAAATGTCGGAGAGGAAATCTCCGGCCAGGTGGCGGAGTGCACCCGCCCTAAATCCTAAGATGAGGAGGGCCTAAGCGTTTTGCCTGTTTATGCGAAATGGATGGACGAACATAAGAACACGCGAGGGTTTAGAGTGGTTCGGGCCGCCGGAGCATAACACCCTACTCCACTGTGTGTTGGATTGCTGTGGAAGCTTGAGGGTCTGAATGAACTTGTGTTGTAACATCGCATGCCTCCCCTTTTATAGTTGAAGGGGGGCATGCACAAAAGACTCCGTACCCTGACATGTGAGTCCAGAGACATAAGGATGGAATACCCGGAGCAACTAATGTCGGTCACCTTGTGCTATCTCCCTGTGCCCCGACATCCGCCGCTTGAGTAGAATCGACGTGCTGCAGAAGGTTCCTCGGTATTGTTTAAGTCATGATGACTACTGCGTGCGTGTAGTGGTGTGGGCGTACTGTCCGCTGCTTGATTGGACAGGCGTGCCATCTGGTCTAGTCGCCGCCTGCTAGTAGAGTGGATGGGGCACATTAAATGCCGAGTCGGCACATCGCCCGTCTGCAGGTCGGTCAGGCGGCGTGCGATCTCCGCAATAAATGCAGAGATCGCACGGCCCTATGGCCTTACGTCAGGCTCTGCTCTTCGGCTTACGTCACGATCCGCAGGCCACGTGGTAGCACCGGGTCCCTGCCTGAGCGGAGAGTGTAGGCGTGCCTGGCAAGACCCAGACAAGTGTCTGTGCCGGACCCCTGTAGGCCTTCGACTTAGGCCAGGGTACTCCTCATCTTGAGATCTTGTAGTGGACGGTCCGGACCTCTCTTAGAAGGGTCCGGGTCCCATTTAGGGGAACGCTAAGGTCCCAGCTAGGTATGCTGAGGTCCGGCATTCTCTCACGGGGGTCCAGATCCACTGATGATATCACGGTATATGTTACCTTCTCTGGTCATCTGGTGGCCTCAGAGTTGCCCACGTGGTGGGGGGAGGCGCGATTTACCGCGCCTCCTTACTATAGTAAGGGGTACCCCTGTTCTAGGGTACCAACAGGTTAGCTTAAAGAAGAACCCTAGGTGACACTGGGGTGTCACAAATTGATATTTTCATATGACATATACTACAAGTGGTATAATACTTCAATTGTGTTTCAATTGGTATCATTTAACATATATGTGCCAAAGCTCGGACTATAGATAATTTGCCCCTTTTGACATCAAATCAAAGTGCATGTCTCCTACAAGTGTTCAAAAGTTGTATGCACACTTTCGGACTATAGATAATTTACTCTATAATCTAAGTCTTTGAGACTAATACATGTGTTCAAGTCTATTATACGTAGTAGTCTCATTGAAAGGAAAATGGAGTCCCCAGAGAAAGACAATGAGCTTCCACTACAAATCTACAAGTATTCCTATGTCTCACAAGTCTGCAATTGGCCTTCATTTGGCCTTCAATTGATATCTTTGAGACTACATTTTGTATCATTTACATGTCTTCTCAAATATTTGATTAGATAACATTTCATATCTTATACTTCCCATGTTGCTATACATGCATAAGTTGTCAACTCATATATGTTACCTATGCATAAGGGAACTCAGTCTAATCAAATCATGTCTTGCACCTCTATTTTCTCACATACTTTTTCCTAAGTAGAAGATCTCTGTCAGGGGAGTATTTCTTCACTATAAAGGGGAGAAGTTTCCTTCCAAAGGAGAATACTCATTTAGGGGGAGTAATAATTTTCACTACTTCAATCGGTATCATTGATAAATCTTTTTTGAGGGCAAGTCGTATTTGCTTCCTACATGCTCTTAATGTCTTCCTTTTCGGTGGTTGATGCCAAAGGGGGAGAAGTTTTAGGGACCAAGGGACCAAAGCAATGAAAAAGATATCAAACACCAAACACCACCAAATTAAAATTTTGATCTTGCAAGTGGTTTTGGTCTTTTGGTCTAAATAGGAAGCAAGTGAATTATGGAGTTAGGGGGAGGCTTAAGTCCATAATCTCACACTATAGGCACATACATGCATCCTAGCAAGTAGATTGCATATTTTCATTCAAATATTTTTTATATTTGCTTGCTTTGGTTGTGTTGTCATCAATCACCAAAAAGGGGGAGATTGTAAGGAAAATGGACCCCGTGCCATTTGGCTCAAAAGGTTTTGGTGTTTGATGATCAACATAACATGTGGACTAATGTGTTTGCTAGTGTTTATGATTGTAGTTTAGAGGATGCTAAAGTGACCTGGACTAAGGCATTGAGGAAAGCAACACCTCAAAAGAAGACATTATGAAGATCACAAGTGAAGATCAACAAGTATCAAGCAAAGTCCAAGAAATGAAGAAAAAGTGTTGTCACTGGCGGACTGTCTGGTGGCACACTAGACTGTCCGATGCCACATGCCAGACTGCCCGATGCACTAGGGAATTGTAGCCCAACGGCTAGTTCCTGGTGGCACTAGTGGAGAAAAGCCATCGGACTATCCTGTGTGACACCCGGACAGTCCGGTGTGAAAAGCCTGCAGCGCCAACAGTCACCTGCGTGTCAGATCCAATGGCTAGGCGCATCGGACAGGGGCACCGAACTGTCTGGTGTGCCGCAGAGCAGCAGCTTTTCTCCAACGGCTAGAATTGAGTTGGAGCCTATATATACTCCACCCAACCGGCCATTTCAAGGTGTGGAGCCCAAGCAACATACCAAGGCATAGTATAGACATTTCCAAGTGCTCATACACCCAAGTGCTTAATAGAATCACTCAGTAGTTAGAGTAGGTGCTTTGCGAAGTGCTTAGGTTAGTTAGACCGCTTATACGCTTGCTCTAGGTGAATCCTAGTTAGTTGAGTGAGTTTAGAAAAACCACACAACCCCTCGGCTCTTGCGTGAGCCGTTGTAATTGTACCGAGTGGGGCGAGAGTCTTGCAAGACCGTGACAACCAAGTTTATGTCATGGCCGCCACCGTGTACTGGAGGGAACGAGGCCCACAGCGTTTCGAACGGAAGCTCGATAGTGGAGATGGCGGGGAGCGTCCGAGAGGAGCCGGAAGCGGAGCACCACTTGCGCATGGAGAAGGCCTGCGGCTCACTATGGAGTTACTCGCCCGTGGTGCTTGTCCCTCGTGTGGGCTTCCCTTTCCGTAGGGGCACCAACGAGGATTAGTTGGGACCTTGCGTGGTTTCGGATACCTCGGTAAAAATATCGGCGTCATCCACGAGAGTTTGCATCTCTACCTTGCTCTTTAGCTTCCACATTTATATTAATCATTTAAGTTTCAATCTTGTCTTTATATTTAGATTATTTAAGATTGAAACTTAGACCATGCGGTAGAGATAGTAACACTTAGACAAAACCTACTTTGCACATTCTAGTTTGATTATTTGCATAGGTTTTGCTCTAGGGATTTATTTGTGGCCTAGTTTAGAGAAAGTTTTAGAAGTCCTAATTCACCCCCCTCTTAGGCGTCACCTGTTTCCTTCATGATCGTCGATGATCGTGGCTTTCGCGATGTGGTGTCTGCGAGCACGACAACCGAGATGGTTGTCTAGGTCTAATGGTGCAAGTGGTCGCGACGGCCAGATATATAGGGTTGGGCACATGGATAGGATAGCCACGCAAGTTCGTTTGAGGTCGCGACATCCGAGGAAGATTGTAATACCCAACTAGTGGATAATAAAAGATAAGGATTAATCTTCTTATATGTATTCCCTATTGAAACATAAATAATCCATGCATCATATTGGAGTTTATTTGTTTGTGCATTTAATAATAATAATAATAATAATAATAATAATAATATATTAATGTCAAAATCAGGATTAAAACCTAATTTGAAACCTAGAATTTTAAAATGAAATATGAAAGAGAAGAGAAGAAAAGAAAAGGAAAGGAAAACAATATACACTATTATATATATATATATAATAAAACCACTTCTTCATGTTGGTATTCTTTTGTGCATTTAGTCTATATGTGGAACTCACACCAAAATTGAATTCAAATACTAGCTTTAGAATTGAGAGGGAAAAATTCAAAACATAAATCATAAAAGAAAAAGAAACGCCACTGGGCTGAAACCTCCTTCACGGACACCCTAGCCTCTCCTCTCCGCGGCCCATCCTGGCCCAATGCCCCCCCCCCCCCCCGTGCGCCCCGGCGCTGACTGGCAGGACCCACCGGTTAGGCACTCGCCCACACGCGCGTGGCCACCGTTGACTGGCACGCTAGGCCCACCGCCAGGTGACTCTGTTCCTCTTCTCAGGCGCGACGGCGTAACCCCCCTTCGAAATCCGCGCTGGCGCTTGCTACTACCTCGTCAGCTGTGGCCGTGTGACCCACCTGCCCATATAACCAGCCTGTCCTTGCCGCTCTTGCCTCGAATCATACCGCGAGAAGATCCTGGAAGAGATATAGAGGAAGGAGAGAGATCTGCCACCGCCTTAATTCATCGGCATCGTTGGAGCACAGCCACTAGGTAGCCGGGGGTGCAAACCAAGACCGGCAGGACCGATTGGTGGGGTTTCGGGGCTCGGTGACCGACCGTGGCTTGCCCAATTGCTCACTGGAGAGCCCTACTCACTGCGAAGCCGCCTTTCGCTGTGGGTAGCTCTCTAGGCGTCGTATCCATCACTAGTGAGTCCTCAGGCGCATCTGCCACGTACATAGCACCGCGTTATACCTGTTAGTTTGGGGTTTGGGGGCTTGGGCGTGGTTCGGTCGGGAGCGCCTGTGAACCTTCATCGGGTGGGTAGTTGCGCCGCCGCTCTGCTCGGTCAGGGTTGAAGACGAGCTCATCTCCATCGGATTTGTGATTAACAGCTATGATTAAATCACCCCAGAACAGAATCGGGGCAGTTGGATCACGATTGTGCGATCTGGATTGAACACCACGTAACCCTTCAACTCGGGTAGTAATGATAAGCGTCGATCTTAAATTGGGTGGACGAAGGACGATTCTGGTACATTAAATCTCGACTATTGATATTAGATCCTACCACTACAGTGATGTACCAGTTCATGGGACGTGCAGTCTAATCTGGTCCATGTGTTCCACATCCGACGGCCCAGATTTCAGGGTACCCCGTCGGCCTAGGAATCTTTCCAAAGAGCCCCTCGGTTTTGTTATAATAAACCCGTCGTCCATACAGTGTGTGTTTTAGCACAAATAGGTCCTAAATTTGTGTTTTCGACCCTGAACTTCTGGTAAATTGTGGTCTCGGCCCAAGGGTTAAATAAAATGGATAAAATTAATAAAGAAAGGCATTTTAGTATGAAAATAATTCCCGAAACTTGTTTAATTTATATTTAATTCATTTCAACTGCTTTTTAACCTATTCCAGTTGCATTAATTTTGTATTAATATTGTTTATCACATGGTAACTCTATTTTATCATGAAACAAGATTAAAATTAATCACTTAGTTTATTCTGTACCAAACACATAAAAACTTCGAAAAAACATAACTTGTTATCCATAACTCTGAATTTAATGATTCTCGAACCTACGATCTCGTTACGATGTGTAGAATAGTATTATGCAGTATGTTCTCATGTTTGGTGTGATGTTAATTTCTCCCGTACTATGTTTGTTTGTATTGCTTCGAGTAGACAAGCAAGTGACCGAGGACCCAGGTGTTCAGCAGGTGGATAATTCTGAGCAGGAGCTCATTAAAGGCAAGTTGTGCCCTTGACCACTTTTATTTACCTAATAATGTTCTCTATAATCATTTTGGCATGCTTAGGCTTAATTTTGATGAGACCCAATGAAAGTGCATTCATCCCTTTTGTGAGTTTTGGTGATTTGGATAACAACACATTTAAAGGTCTAACAAGTTTGCTAAGTGTTGAACAGGAAATTCAGTATGATAAACATACTTGAATAGTGTATAATGATCAGTGAACAAAGGTTCAACACAAGGTTAAACAACTAGTGAGACAATGCAAATGGATATATATGGTCTCTATATTGGTTTGAATATATGGACAAGACCTGAGAAATCACTATGCATAAATATGATCAGAATAGAGGTTGAAGTGATTAAGAGGATTGGTCAAGCCAAAGTGAATAAGATATGAGGAATCGTGAATTTGCTTGACCATATTACTATTAGTCCATATATGCTTCTATGAGAATCAAACTAGAGCTTGATTGATCTTAGCATTTATATCTAGATGACATTCAAGCAAGGTTCACAATATCAAAGAAATGATTCTCTCAATGGATGCTTAATATGATGTGACTCAAGAATGGCTTGATAGGGTGAAGATAGCAAGGAAAGGGTTTCGAGGAACTAAGCAGAGGTGAAGGCCAAGCGACGGTTTGTGGACCAAGATACAATGGCTAAGGTGAAGAAGAGAGTACTTGCACTAAGTCGATGAACTAATCAGCTATGAAGAGTTATAATATGTTGATGCATCAGTAAGATGACTTGAAGCCATGATTTGAACTCATATATGGTGAAATGGTACAAGTCACAAGCTCGATTTATGTTTGCTTCAAAAGGTGAGACAAAGATGTTTGTGATCCTTATGAAGAAACGCCATGGAGAAATCACTCATGAGACACTAATGACTCAAGAAGTTTACTTAATTATATTTTATTTAACTTGAATATAGGAATTGTCGTACTATCAAGGGGGATCCAAAAAGAAGGTTGGTGTTGGTACTAAAGCTCAAAATCCTTGATCTAAAACTTCCATTTTACCCTTGTTAATCCTTAGTGAAAGTATGTAGTACAACCTTTTTAAGTCTATCTTGGCCAAAATTACTCTCTAGAAAATACTGGTTCAGCTGGTTTTCAGGCTGGTTCAGCTGGTATTCAAATACTGGTTCAGCTGGTTTTCAGGCTGGTTCAGCTAGTACTCAAAAACAGTCAACCGGTTTTTGGACCAGCTCAGCCGGACACTCAACCGGTTTTCAGTCTGGTGGAAACCGGTTCAACCGGTTTTTGTACTGTTCACTTTTTTCTGCCAGTCTGTTGTGTCAGCCAGCTTTTTGAAAATCGGTTCAACCAGTTTTGGGACCAGTTCAATCGGTTTTTGTGCAGAAAAGTCAAAAACGGCTAGTTTTGGAGCCCCACCTATATATACTCACTCCTACCTCTCTCCCCCATAGTAGAGCATGACTTGGACTCCATTTCTAACCTAAGAAACACCTCCCACTCTCTCTCAAACACCTCTTGCCTCTCTCATTTCAAATCTTTGGAGAGAAATCTTTGAGTGAGATTGAAGAGCTATGATTTTGTTGCTTCATCTCTAAATCCTTCTTGCTCTTCTTGATTCGAGCTTTGGTACTACATCGAGTTCTTTGTAGATTAATTACTCTTGGAGCTTCTAGCTCCTAGATGACTAGGTGTCTCTTGTGAGTCTCCAAATCTTGTGGAAGACCACAAGAAAGTTTGTATTACCCGCTCGTTTGAGCAAAGATTAGTGTGTGGGCTTGACCTTTGTGGTCGGCAAAGGGAGGATTAGGGTTGAACGAGACCCGGCTCTTTGTGGGCGCCTCAACGAGGAAGTAGGGCACCTTGGTGGTGTGACCGAACCTCGGGATAAATCTTGTGTCTCTTGTGTTCTTGCTCATTGTGTTTGCTTGTGTTCTTCGTTCTCTCACCATTCCGTGGAAGATTTGTTTATTTCTTTTTGGTGTGTGGATTTTAAGAAGTGCCCTTCTCAGATCTACTACTTTGAACCCTGTGGATCAACTAGAACATCTCATTTCCAAAGTTAACTAGGTGGATTTCGAGATCAATTCAGTTTTATATCTCATTCTTTAGTTGAGCTCGTGCAAACCGGTTTGTACCGGTTTTGACACCGGTTTTACCCAGTTCGTTTCTAGTTTTTGTTGAAAAGTTTCCGTTTGCCTATTCACCCCCCTAGGAAACTTTCAATTGGTATCAGAGCCTAATCATCGTTCTAACGCTTAACCGCGTGAGGAAAAGATCATGTCGGGGGGACTAAGAAACGAAAGTGCTTCTAAGCTTGAAAAGGTTGAGGTTGCCTCGACTTCATCTTTTGGTGCAGATGTTGATCCTAGGGCAATAGATCTTGCCATGAGAATCGCCAAAAGGATGTTCCTCAAAATGAAGGAAGATGAGGCGAAGAACAAGATTGAAGAAGAAAATGATCGATGGAGACCAAATGACGAATCCACATCTTTACAAGGTTCGTCTTTCAAATCCACTTCTCATATGTGCTTTGTCACTAATGGGAGTGACAGTGAAAGCGAAAATGAGGATGAGGAGGAGCATGAAAGTGATAGTGAAGACGAGGATGATCTTCAACAATTCTTCGCTCAACTAAGCAAGAAAAATCGGATGAGCTTGCTCAAACTCATGAAAAGAGCGGAAGAACAAAAAGAAATGCTTCATAAGCAAGAAGACTTCCTCATCAGAAAAATCGAAGACTTAGAGAAGTTGACCAAAGAGCATGCGAAGCTAAAGTGCTCTCATGATGATTTGGTCCGAAGGTATGAAGACATTTCAATTGAGCAAATTAATGCTGTTAATCATTCATCATATATTGCTCAATTAGAAAAGAAAAATGCTATGCCCAAGAACACAAGAGAAAAGCTAAATATTGAAAATTTAGCTTTGCAAGAAAAACATGATATGCTTGTGTGCTCTCATAATAAATTTATGGATTCACATATCATGTTAGAAATGGCTCATGAGGTTGTGTTAACTAATTTGAAATCATACCAACCTCACATATGCACATGTACTCAAATAGAAACTATATTATCATGTGCTAACAAATGTTGCTCTCAAGAAAGCCAATCTTCCATTGAGCTAGAAATTTTAGGAATTAGTGATATTTCTATCACACAAGAAAATAAGGAGCTCAAGGAAGAAGTTGGAAGGTTAAGAAGGAACTTAACTTTTTTGAAGGGAAAGTGTCATGCTCAACCTTCTCACGATAACCGTGATAACATGGTGAAGAAGCTTGAGAAGGGGACAACCGTAGCATGCACAAACCCCCTTCAAAAGAATGCTATGTTTCCTAAGAAAGGCATGAGCAAACATCAAGAGAAGAAAGCAAAAGCTCATGACAAGTGCCTTAACCATGCCTCCACATGCTCCACACAAGGTAACAAACAAGCCACTCTTCCAAATAAGAGAAGATGCACTAGAAAGTGTTATCAATGTCATGAGAAGGGACATGAGATTAAGTCATGTCCCTACATAAAAGATAGTGGCTTAACTTTGGAAAGAAAGAGGCTCACTAACCATGTAGCAAACAAGAAGCAATGCAAGGAGTCTTGCAAAATTAAAAATCATATTTGCTACACTTGCCGAAGAAAGGGACACCTTTGTAAGGATTGTCCAATGAGTAAGTATACTAAGCCTACCATGTCAATTCATTCATATTCACTTAGGAGACCCAAAAATGACACTTGTGCTAGCAAGGTAATTAGTTCACCTAAAACTATCACAAAGGCCATTTGGGTGCCTAAGTACTTATTAGCTAACCTTGGTGGACCCATCCAAAAATGGGTACCAAAATGTAATTAATAAGTTTTGCAGGTACCCAGAGATGATATGAAGCTTTGGGGTGCTTGAGCAGTTTAACTCAATTCTTATCTCAAGCTATCAATCTTACATTGTCTATCCTTTAAGATTGACCCAAAGATGAATTGAGTTGTTATATCACTAACTTCATATTCATCTCTAGCAAGAACTTGTGTTGTAGGGAATAATGATTAACCTTTGTGGGAATCAAGCAAAAGGCCTACAACTAAGGGATATCCAAAGGATGGTAATAATTAATTCTTAAGTGCACATTGCTTTTAATTAGTATATTCTTTTGTGTCTTTTGTAGCCACATAGGAAAAATGAAGCACTTGAGAATGAACTTAAAAGATTTTACTTTGCCTTGAAAAAGATCCAATTATATGGTAGATTGCAAGTTCATATTTTTATATTGTGACAATCTACATGCTTTAAATTGGTTGTATGTATCTTGTGGCATATTTCAAATTAAATATCATATTATTGCCATGACCTAGACATAAAGAGGATTATCCCATGTTCTTAAATGAATAGAGTGCTAAGTAAGAAATTCAAATTATTATAGCACTTACCAAAAGGGGAATTCTCTATATGACTAGAGTTGTGAGACTAATGTTTCTATCTAAGTGTTTATGTAGTCTCACAACATGAGAATGTGTTTCCCAAATGGAGTGTGCCATTCAACATTCAAAGAAGATCGAACAATACTATATGATGTATTCATTCTTGTTTAAATTGGTTTTGAGTCTTCTCCATTAATCACTCACCATGTTATGAATTAGAGTTGCCCTATAAACTTAATTAAATAATCATGCTACTTTCATCTTTTTTTTCAATTGATGTTATGCATGATGCTTGTAAGGTGTCACACCCGGCTTTAGGGAACAAAGCCAGGTGCATCTCATACATGCGCCAAGAAGACAACATATATAATAACAGAGTGCATAGAGATAAATGTCACAATATAATCAGAGTACATATTACATAGCGGAAGACTTACAAAATAAAAGAATAAATATAAAACGAACTAAGGATCGTCGGCGCCAATGTCAACTGAGAAACGCCACCTAGATCAGATCAAACTCCTCGATACTTGACTCCACTTGAAACCACCTGTTCTTCTCCTGTGGGGGGTGTGAGACAGCAAGGGTGAGCTCACACATGTTCATCGCTCAACAAGATGTGGGGAATAATGTGGCATGAACTCGCCAAAGGTGGGAGATCATGAAGTGTAAGGCTTATCAACAATAGGGGTTAATGTTGAGCATTGCTTTTAAGTAGTTGGTCAAACTTTTATTAGTAGTTACTAAGTGTAAGTGAATACCAAACCATAATAAAGTAATAGAACAAAATTAATAATAAACCCATGCAAATGCAAATGACAAATTGAGTTTAGGTTCCATAATTTAATCATCGGAGAGTCCTGAGCTGCTCTTGACCGTGAGCTCGGCTAGTATACCAGTTTTACACTCTGCAGAGGTTGTACCCTTTACCCACAAGTCATGTTTCCCATGTCGCCAGGGTTAGCTAGGCCCTTAGACACTACCAAGGTGAATGGCTAGGGATCCACTACGAGGCCTTTACAAAGTTCCACTAGCTTCCGAAAACCCGCTACAGTTATGGGAAGAGAACTTGCAAGAATCCCTCGTCTGACCGCCATCGCAGCAAAATCAACCCGAGAACCTCCTTGCATGCAACTCCCCTACTGCCCTTGCCCCTTTCGGGTAAGGTAGTCTTCCACTAGCTTTTCTAATTAGTCAGCCAAGGGGTCCCATTCCTCCCTTGTGGTGGCACGTGTTTCTCAAGTTAAGCTCCATGTTCCAATTAACAATAATATAATGATCTTGTCATGAACATAAATAAATAACATAATAACTGGAACATGGATATAATAAATGATTATCCCAAAACCATATACAGCAATAGCAAAAACTACCCATGTGATTCAGGGGCAAACAAGGTAATGAGATAAACAATCTAGGGTGACCTATTGGGTCCCATCAAAATTAAACCTATGCATGGTAAATAATTATAAAGAACATTATTGGGTAACAAAAGTGAATCAAGGGCACAACTTGCCTGGCACTTGAGATTCCAATTACTAGGGTGATCTTCAGGTGACTCGAAACCTCGCTGCTAGTCGTAGCAATACAAACAAACATGGTATAGATAAAATTAACATCACACCAAACATAAGTACAAACTGAATAATAATGATCTACGCGTTGCTACGAGCTCGCGGGTTCGAAAACCACTAAAATCGGAGTTACGGTCACCGAGTTATGATTTTATGTAGTTATTAAGTACCTAGAATAGAGTAATTCATGTGAATAATTTTAAATCAAGTTTCATGGTTAGATAAAGGTACTAGGTGATAAACAATATTTAAACAAAATAAATGCCACTGGAATGAATCAATTTGGAGTTATATATTTCAAGTTATGAATTTCCAAAGGTTTTATGTGCTTAAAGTAGGATTAAGTGATAGATTATTTTTCTTATTGTTTTCATGATAAAACAGAGACTCTAAGTGCTAGATAATAAAATTACAAAATTTTAGGAACTGGAATGAAGTAATTTGGAGCTCATATGAATTTTCTATGAATTATACAAGTTTTACAATTATTTTTATACTCAAAATCAATTTCTAAATCTATTTTTCCTGTTTTATTTAATTCGTGGACCGAGCCTCAAATACAGGAAAGCACAGGGTCTTCTGCGCAAGAATTCCTATGACTCAGTTCACCCAGCGCAGGACTGCGGGTTTGTTCTCTAAAACCTAGGGCCTCATCTACAAAAGCGACGCGACGAAGGGGGTAGAATCTAATCGTGACCTTCCAATGGATGATCAATGCGTCAGATTAAATCTGCGCACGCGCGAACCGGTACGCAACAGCCGCCGTTGGATCCACGATGCACGGCCCCAAATCCTTCCCACACCCAATCTAGCACCAGCCGTTCGATCCAAGATTGGCGTCCAAGATCTTATGGCATCCATTCTAATCCCGACCACCTTATACTCATCCAACGGACGAACGAGACTCCGACCGAAGCAGGGCGGCGGCGGCGAGCCTCCATGGTGAAGCTTCCTCCGGCGACCCATGGCTGGGCACTTCGGTACCACCGTTTCGCAATGGGCTAATCCTACGCTGAGAGGAGATGGAAGCGAAGACAGTGGGGTAGACTTTACCGGCAGTCGTGAGGCGAACAAGGTAGGCCATGGCGCAGGTGGCCCAGCGACGGAGATGTGGATTCCGGCGAGGAATTCCCCTGGCCCAGGGCAGTACTTTGTCCGCAGCACATGCGTTCCACGCACCGAATGTCACACCCGGTTTTTAGAAGGTAAACCGAATGCGAACCATGTACGTGCCAGGATCAGTTATTCACGTACACAGCAGTTACATAACATGGACATCATCACACAGTGCTCAAATAGTATTAAAAGGGGAAATAATAGTCGATTACATCATACGTCTGAGACGTCCATATAGTTCTTACAATAAATCAAAGTGCGGAAAAGAAACGTAGATAACGCGGCCTTCACAGGCAGCCGACTGGGGGTTGCCGCTAACCCACGCCTAGAACTTGTCGTAGTCTTGGAACTCCTGGAAGTCTCCTTCCACGGCTTCATCTTCTCCTGAGCAGTGGTTGCAATGCTGACAACCTGGGGGGGGATTGGTGTGTAGAGCAAGGGTGAGTACACATCAACATACTCAGCAAGCATCCCGTTTGGCTGTAGTGGACTAGCTTTATGTGGGGATAAGTCAAGCAGTTGCTTTTAGTTGGTCAGGTTATTACTTACTAGTAGAAAGCCAGGTTTTAACATTAACCCAAGTTATTAGCCCAATGTATCCTTTCCAAACGGAAAGAATACCACTTACCAGCACCATAATCATAATCAGAACCATCAATCTCATTGCCACCTGTACCAAAATGTCTCTGATCAAGTGTCACTAATCTCTGGAGCTCCCTTGGCCGCTCATAACCGCGAGCACGGCTGATATATCAGTTTCATAACACTCTGCAGAGGTTGTGCACTTTACCCATAAGCCGTGATTCCCTCTCTAGCCCGGGCTTGCAAGACCCTTATTCACTCCCAAGGTGAATGGCTAGGGATTCACTACAAAGCCTTTACAAAGATTCCCCGGGGCTGTAGCCACCCGTTAGGTTTCCTAAATGTACCGCACTCCTCCCCAAGGGACAAATCAACCTTGGTAGAGCGAGCCGCATACACCGAGCCCCATTGACGGCACAACGGCGAAGTGATCTACACCCCGGTTCCTCAAATTATTCAGCTAAGGGCGTCCCATTCCACCCTCATGGTTGCACTGTTTTCCCGGGCGGTCATCCATTGAACAGGTCCTTACGGAGAGGCACTCGAGAAACCGCTCGAGTCCCCTTGAAGGTCACAAATATAATCATAAATAAGAAGGGAAAACAGCGTATCATAGATAATCACATCATGTTCATTGATTAGAGTTGAGCAATAGCATCAGACTAAGCAGTAATAATCCGACCCAAATAGGTAAACAAGGACATGGATAACAAAAGCTAGTAAATCCTTAGGTATAAATGTGTAATGCGGGAGGTGAATTAATGAATGAATAGGACAGAAATAGGTCAAAGGACACTTGCCTCCACCAACCGACTGTTGCTCAGGGGCTTCTCCTGCGAATTCCTCGGGCTCTTCGACCGGATCGTTCTCTATGCGAGCGCAAACATACATACATCCACATATTTAATACAAAAGAACAGTACACCATACAAGGGAACAAATAAAGTGAATATGCATCAAGTATGACATTCGATATCGCATTTGTTATGATTAGAAAGAAACGGGAAAGGGTCTCGCAGGGGGGGTTAAAGCTTATGCACTAATGATTAGTTACAATTGGTTCTTAACAAAAGAATTTAGTTATATGCACTAATGGAAACCTAGTCATTTTTAGTTGATCAACATTGAACTGGATAAACGATTGATTATATGAATTAACTAGCGTAATGGAATTCTAAATTAAGTTTCCATTTCATTGACATGAACAATGATTAGCCTACCTAAAATAAAATAAGTAACAGAAAGTAAAATAAAATAAAATAAAATAAAAAAGGGGGGGGCGGTTGAACCGGCCAGGGGGCGGTTGAACCGGCCTGGGGCAGGGGCGGCTGGGCTGGGCGCGGGCGCGCAGGGGGCGGCCGAGCTGGGCGGCTGGGCCGGCCGAGCAGGGGCGCGCAGGGGGGGCGGCCGAGCTGGGCGGCCACAGGGGCGGCCGAACCGGCGGGGCGCGGGCGCGGGGCGGCGGCGGCCGAGCCGGCCAAGGGCAGGGCGGCTGGGCTAGGGCGGCTGGGCCGGGGAGGGGGGAAGAGGAGGGGAGAGGGGAGGGGAGAGAGGGGAGGGGAGAGCTCACCGGGGGACGGGGACGGGCGAGCGACGGCGGCGGCGGTTGGGCCGGCGGCAGGGGGCGGCCGAGCTGCAGGGGGCGGGGCTAGGGCAGGGGGCGGTGGCGGCTAGGGTGGAAGAGAATGGGAGAAAGAGAGGGAGAGGGAGAGGGGTAAGGGGAAGGGAGTGGGGGCGGTGGGCCGGCTAGGCCCAAGAGGGGCGCGCGGGGCGGCTGGGCCGACCGGGGGGGGCGGCTGGGCCGGCCAGGAGGCGGCCCACGGCGCGGGAGAGAGAAAAGGGAGGGGAGAGAGAAAGAAAAAGGAAAAAGAAAGAAAAAAAAGAAAAGGTTTCTTCTCATTTTCGAAATCCGATCTTCCTAGATGAATGCATTTGCACTTTCAAGCAATCAAAAAATGCATAGTTCGGCATGGTGCATCAATCAACATAAAGCAATTTAGGGTTTTTCTTTACACGGGAATTCCAAACCGAATCCCGCTAGCTTTGGAAAAGATCAAGGTCTAGCGAGGGGAAAAAGAAAAAAGAAAAGGTAACGCCCGAATTTGGCGAGTGAAGAAAATAAAAAATTCAACTGCAAAATTCGGGGCGTTACAAACCTATCCCCCTTAAAAGAATCTCGCCCTCGAGATTCAGGGCTGGCTAGCAAAGAGCTCTGGGTACTTAGCCACTAGATCATCTTCACGCTCCCAGGTTGCTTCTTCCTCAGAGCGGTGACTCCATCTGACTTTGCACATTCTGATGGTCTTCCTTCGGGTGACTCTGTCTGCAACCTCAAGGATCTGAGCTGGCTTCTCAACGTAGGTCAAGTCCTCATGGACTTTGAGACCTTCCACTGCCAACTGCTCTTCTGGCACACGCAAACACTTTTTCAACTGAGACACATGAAAGACATCATGCACAGCAGACAAATTCTCTGGCAGACTGAGCTGATAGGCCACTTCTCCACGCTTTGAGAGAATTCGATACGGACCAATGTAGCGGGGTGCTAGCTTGCCTTTCACTCCAAACCTTCTGACTCCTCTAATCGGTGACACTTTCAAATAGACAAAGTCTCCGATTTCGAAACTCAGCTCTCTTCTTCTTGTGTCTGCATAGCTTCGCTGCCTCGATTGCGCTATCCTCAGATTCTCTCGGACCATCTTGATGTTCTCTTCGGCTTCAAGCAGAATGTCTGGCCCAAACACTTGCTTCTCTCCAGGCTGATCCCATTGCAACGGAGTTCTACAACTCCTTCCATAGAGCGCTTGAAATGGTGACATCTTCAAACTGGCCTGGTAACTGTTGTTATAGGAAAACTCTGCATAGGGCAATCGCTTATCCCATCCGGACTGATCTTGCAACGCACAGGCTCTCAACATGTCTTCGAGAATTTGATTGGTCCTTTCAGTCTGGCCATCTGTCTGCGGATGATAAGCTGAACTGAAATTCAGATGTGTGCCCAAAGCTTCATGCAACTGCTGCTAGAAATGAGAGGTGAACTGCGTTCCTCTATCTGACACTATCTTCTTTGGCACACCATGAAGACAAACGATCCGAGACATATACAGTTCTGCCAATACTGCACTGCTGTAGTTGGTCTTGACTGGTATGAAGTGGGCTGACTTGGTCAAACGGTCCACCACTACCCAAATGGAATCGTAGCCGGCTCGAGTGCGAGGCAATCCGACTATGAAATCCATACCGATTTCATCCCATTTCCACTGAGGGATCTGCAACGGTTGCAACAATCCAGCTGGTCTCTGGTGCTCTGCCTTAATTCTTCGGCAACTATCGCACATAGCCACGTGCTCTGCGATCTCCCTCTTCATTCCGTACCACCAGAATTTCTTCTTCAGATCCTGATACATCTTCTCACTGCCAGGGTGAATCGAATAGGCTATCTCATGAGCTTCCTTGAGAATCAACTCCCGAATGGACTGGACATTGGGAACACACAAGCGGTCTTTGAACCATATCACGCCTTCTGCGTCTTCTCGAAAATCTTTGCCTCTGCCATCTAGAATCAGTCGCCGGATCTCACTGATCTTCTCATCATTCTTCTGCGCTTCTTTGATTTCGCGCTCCAAGGTAGGTTCCAATTCAACTGTGACTCCTCGCGAATTGTTCAGAAATCCGAGACTCAACCTGTCGAACTCCTTGGCCAACTCATAAGGCATCGGACGAGCGACCATCAGATTGACTTGACTCTTCCTGCTCAAAGCATCTGCCACTACGTTTGCTTTGCCTGGATGGTAATGGATCTCCAACTCATAGTCTTTGATCAGCTCTAACCATCTTCGCTGCCTCATATCAATTCTGACTGAGTGAATATGTACTTCAAACTCTTGTGATCTGTGTAAACATCACATTTCTGTCCATACAGATAGTGCCTCCATGTCTTCAGTGCGTGAACCACTGCTTCCAACGCTAGGTCATGGATTGGGTAATTCTTCTCATGAACCTTCAGCTGTCGGGACGAGTAAGCCACAACTCTTCCCTCTTGCATCAACACGCATCCCAAACCTGTGTAACAAGCATCACAGTACACAGAGAAGGGCCTGTGCACATCAGGCAAGACTAAGACAGGCGCTGTTGTCAACTTCTCTTTCAGCGCTTCAAAGGCTTCTTGGCATTTCTGGGTCCACTTGAACTCAACCTTGTTGCCTAGCAACGCTGTCATTGGTTTCGCAATCTTCGAAAACCCTTCAATGAATCGCCGATAATATCCGGCCATTCCAATGAAGCTCTTGATTCCTTGAGCATCCGTTGGCGCTTTCCAGTTCAGAATGTCTGCCACTTTCTTCGGATCCACAGCCAATCCTTCTTTGTTGATTATGTGACCCAAGAACAGGACTTCACTGATCCAGAACTCACACTTGCTCAACTTTGCATACAACTGGTGCTCTCGCAATCTCTGCAATACCATCCTCAAATGATCTGCATGCTCTTCTTCGCTTTGAGAATAAACCAGAATGTCATCAATGAATACCACCACAAACTTATCGAGATAATCCATGAATACACTGTTCATCAAGTTCATAAAGAACGCTGGTGCATTGGTCAAACCAAAAGACATCACTGTGAACTCATATAACCCATACTTGGTAATGAATGCCGTCTTCGGAATGTCCGAAGGTCGGATCCTGAGCTGATGATAACCTGACCTTAGATCGATCTTGGAGAACACATTGGCTCCTCTCAACTGGTCGAACAGATCTTCTATTCTGGGCAAAGGGTACTTGTTCTTGATCGTGACTTCATTCAAAGCTCGATAATCGATACACATCCTCTTGGTGCCATCTTTCTTTTCCACAAACAAGACAGGAGCGGCCAAGGCGAGGTGCTTGGCCGGATGTAACCTTTCTCTGACAGCTCATCAATCTGCTTCTTAAGCTCAACCAACTCTGGAACGGATATTCTGTAAGCTCTCTTAAAGATGGGGGCGGTTCCAGGAAGAAGCTCTATGGCAAACTCAACTTTCCGCTCTGGTGGCATACCCGGTAAATCCTTTGGAAACACATCTGGGAACTCGGACACCACCTTGATACTCTCAATTGGGTCTGCTTCACTGCTATCGACAGCCATCTGATAACAACTTCCTTTCTTTGGCTCAGGCGGGACTAACTCGGTCACCACTTCCTCTCCTAGTGGGGACACCAACTTGATTGTCCTTTTATCACAACTGATAACTGCCTGATACTTATCTAGCCAATTCATCCCTAGGATGACATCTATTCCCTGAGTACCCATTACTATAAGGTTAGCGGGAAACGCTATCCCCCTTATTTCCACACTTACATTCAAACATATGCTATCAGCTCGAATTCTACCACCGGCTGAGTCAATTTGAATGGGGGTTGACATGGTAGTAATTGGAAGATTATGTGCTTCTACCCATGATGCAGTAATGAAAGAATGTGTTGCTCCAGTATCAAATAACACTTCTGCAATATGGGAGTCGACTGGGAACATACCTACTATCATGCCGGGGGTCTCCTGAACTGCTTCAGCCTCCAAGTGATTCAGTCTTCCATGATTATAGCGCGGTTGAGAGCGGTTGCCTGATCCAGGCTGAGACACATTCTGCTTTGCTGGGGCATTGGGGCCTGACTGCTGCTGGGCTGCTTTCTTCGGACATTGCATTACCCAATGGCCTTGCTCTCCACAGTGGAAACATGCCCTGTTTCCAACCTGAGCTGGTGCTGCCTGATTGTTCTGCTGAGTTGCGGGGGCAGGAAGACGAGGTGTCTGCTGATTCTGCCTCTGAAACTGACCTCCTGACTGATTGCTCTGACGGTTCTGATACTGATGCTGAGGGTACTGCCTTTGGAACTGCTGATACTGCTGAGGTGGGACGCTGATTCTGCCTGAACTGCTGAGGTTGATTGCCTGAGAAACGAGGACGGCTGCTGTTCCAGGCTGGGGTCCACTGATCTTGCGCTTACGATCCTCCATCTCCTTACGCTTCCTTTCTGTCATGATTGCCTCTGTCAATCAGGTGCTGGAATGTCGGAAAGGTGTGATTCATCAGCTGATACTGCAGAGGGTCAACCAAGCCTCTCAAGAAACGGTACTGTCGCTTGGCGTCGGTGTTGACATCTTCAGGAGCATAGCGAGACAGCTGCAGAAACCTGTCCCGGTACTCACTGACAGATGATGACCCTTGCTTAAGGGCCAGGAACTCCTCCTTCTTCACTGTCATCAGACCTGCAGGCACATGGTACTGACGAAAGCTACCTCTGAACTCTTCCCAGGTGATGGCATCGGGGTGGCATGGGTGGTGAGGTAAGACTCCCACCATGATTGGGCTTGCTCCTCTCAACAGACGGGGACAATACAAGACTTTCTCCCTGTCATCACACTGAGCGGTATGCAACTCCCGCTCCACAGTGCGCAGCCAATCTTCAGCATCCATGGGGTCAGAAGAGTGAGCGAACGTTGGTGGATGACCTCTCATGAATTCAGCATGCTTGTCTCTGGGCATCTGAGGCATCTGAGGCTGGGGTGGTGCTTGCTGCTGCTGCTGCTGAATGGCGGCCAGAGTCTAACCGATGGCTTGAACTGCCTGAGTCTGCATCAGAAACATCTGCTCGATGGACATCGGGGGTGGGGGCGGCAGCTGCTGTTGCTGGGGCGCCTCACCCTGCTGACCGGCTTGCTCCTGCTGAGCACGCCTTCCTCCTCTACGCCTGTTCTCTGACATCTGCAGAACGCAAACCACGCATCAGAACTGACCTTGCAAATCTTGCAGCATAAGAAAAGAGTATAGAATTCTCCAACAGCACTGAACAGATGAGCATCTTCACTGATCTCCAACACAGACCACACAGCTTCTCAGATAAAGAGGAAAGTGGAATAAAGGTTTTCCCAACTATATAACTAACTCCATTAACATAATGGGTAAACCAAAATGCAGGGGATACCCACACTCTGGTGACAGTCATTACAAAGATCCAAACCCAAACATAGTTCATCATGACAAACATAAATGCACAGGATATAGCAAACTACCCTGTCTAACTAAGACTAACTAAAAGCGGGACTAACGCTAAGACTGTAGCTTCTACGTATATATTTTGTATTAATTACAGGATCCAACTCTAACGATCTATGGTTCTATATTTATCTTGGTCTTGCAGTCAGGATTGCCATAAGACTGGCGTCCACGCCGAGGTGAGCGGTACGGGTGCTGAGTCCCGACGGGAGCGGGGGAACCATCATCCAAGTGACGACGTTCCGCGCGCTCAGCCCGCAGCAGGACGATCTCAGCACGAGCCCTACTCAGCTTGTCTAATGCATGGTCCAGCTCCATGTTTAGCACGGCGGCTAGGTTGACTGTGCTGCTCAACCTAGGATTGTCCTCACCAGCAGGTGAAACAATCACGCCTCCTGTGCTGCCAGATGGACGGCGGGGGTAATACTTCAGGTCGAGACCGTCAGCTATCCCACCGAAAACCGAGCAATAGTGCGAAAGCGCACGCCGTGCAGCATCCTGCATGGCTGCCTCAGCTGAGTCCCGCTCAGAGATAGAATAGTGCTCTGAGCAAGCCTCCGCGCCCTAGAGACTGTTCTCCGGATGGCGCACCAAACAGGTCGCCTCCCAGCGGTCCGGGTAGACCCCCGCGACTATGCTGGTAGACCACACAGCGATACTCGATGGACCAAGTACGCCGGTCAAGTGCCCGACGTAGCAGGGTGTCGAGCGCGTCGTGGAAGTGACACCCCGCGAGCAGCGTCGCGAGTGATGGGTCGAGCAACCCATCCTTCCGGCTCATGGTCAGCTGAGAAGTCGATGTCGTGGCTTCAAGCTTGTCGTCGCCATCTCCGTCGTCTGGGTCTCCTCCAGCAGCTACTCCAGAAGCTGGGGCACCCAGTGGTGGTGCAGGGGGCGCCTCCAGGGGAAGCACAGGAGAGCAGCTCCTCACAGACTCTATCTCCTGCTGGAGCGAGAAAGAAGAGCCCTGCTGCTCCTGTCGTCGACGTTCCTGCTCCTCATGCAGGCGGTGGGTGCAGTCTCTCCAAGTGGCTGGACTGTCCGGCCACGGGACGGCGAAGCGGACGCTCAGCAAGGCGGGAGGGTAAGAAGGGGATGACGGACTTTCGTGCAGTGTGTCTAAGACGAGCCATCTACAAAAGATATCGCAAGCAAAAGGGTGAGAATAGAATTAATATGACCAGCAAGTAATGAATCATAAATAAATGAAGGATCAGAATAAAACGTAATTTTCAGCAAGGTATAATATATAGTAGAACATAGGTTTGGTCGGTATGACCAACTTTTAAGAGATATCAAAGTCAAGGCAGAGACAGAGGTCTATAATCCTTAGAACGACCATTCTACTCTAGGTTAGCGGTCCTACAGTCAGCACGGCTTTGATACCACTTATGTCACACCCGGTTTTTAGAAGGTAAACCGAATGCGAACCATGTACGTGCCAGGATCAGTTTATTCACGTACACAGCAGTTTACATAACATGGACATCATCACACAGTGCTCAAATAGTATTAAAAGGGGGAAATAATAGTCGATTACATCATACGTCTGAGACGTCCATATAGTTCTTACAATAAATCAAAGTGCGGAAAAGAAAACGTAGATAACGCGGCCTTCACAGGCAGCCGACTGGGGGTTGCCGCTAACCCACGCCTAGAACTTGTCGTAGTCTTGGAACTCCTGGAAGTCTCCTTCCACGGCTTCATCTTCTCCTGAGCAGTGGTTGCAATGCTGACAACCTGGGGGGGGGGATTGGTGTGTAGAGCAAGGGTGAGTACACATCAACATACTCAGCAAGCATCCCGTTTGGCTGTAGTGGACTAGCTTTATGTGGGGATAAGTCAAGCAGTTGCTTTTAGTTGGTCAGGTTATTACTTACTAGTAGAAAGCCAGGTTTTAACATTAACCCAAGTTATTAGCCCAATGTATCCTTTCCAAATGGAAAGAATACCACTTACCAGCACCATAATCATAATCAGAACCATCAATCTCATTGCCACCTGTACCAAAATGTCTCTGATCAAGTGTCACTAATCTCTGGAGCTCTCTTGGCCGCTCATAAACCGCGAGCACGGCTGATATATCAGTTTCATAACACTCTGCAGAGGTGGTGCACTTTACCCATAAGCCGTGATTCCCTCTCTAGCCCGGGCTTGCAAGACCCTTATTCACTCCCAAGGTGAATGGCTAGGATTCACTACGAAGCCTTTACAAAGATTCCCCGGGGCTGTAGCCACCCGTTAGGTTTCCTAAATGTACCGCACTCCTCCCAAGGGACAAATCAACCTTGGCAGAGCGAGCCGCATACACCGAGCCCCATTGACGGCCACAACGGCGAAGTGATCTACACACCCCGGTTCCTCAAATTATTCAGCTAAGGGCGTCCCATTCCACCCTCATGGTTGCACTGTTTTCCCCGGGCGGTCATCCCATTGAACAGGTCCTTACGGAGAGGGCACTCGAGAAAACCGCTCGAGTCCCCTTGAAGGTCACAAATATAATCATAAATAAGAAGGGAAAACAGCGTATCATAGATAATCACTCATGTTCATTGATTAGAGTTGAGCAATAGCATCAGACTAAGCAGTAATAATCCGACCCAAATAGGTAAACAAGGACATGGATAACAAAAGCTAGTAAATCCTTAGGTATAAATGTGTAATGCGGGAGGTTGAATTAATGAATGAATAGGACAGAAATAGGTCAAAGGACACTTGCCTCCACCAACCGACTGTTGCTCAGGGGCTTCTCCTGCGAATTCCTCGGGCTCTTCGACCGGATCGTTCTCTATGCGAGCGCAAACATACATACATCCACATATTTAATACAAAAGAACAGTACAACCATACAAGGGAACAATAAAGTGAATATGCATCAAGTATGACATTCGATATCGCATTTGTTATGATTAGAAAGAAACGGGAAAGGGTCTCGCAGGGGGGGTTAAAGCTTATGCACTAATAATTAGTTACAATTGGTTCTTAACAAAAGAATTTAGTTATATGCACTAATGGAAACCTAGTCATTTTTAGTTGATCAACATTGAACTGGATAAACGATTGATTATATGAATTAACTAGCGTAATGGAATTCTAAATTAAGTTTCCATTTCATTGACATGAACAATGATTAGCCTACCTAAAATTAAAATAAGTAACAGAAAGTAAAATAAAATAAAATAAAATAAAAAAAAAGGGGGGGGCGGTTGAACCGGCCAGGGGGCGGTTGAACCGGCCTGGGGCAGGGGCGGCTGGGCTGGGCGCGGGGCGCGCAGGGGGCGGCCGAGCTGGGCGGCTGGGCCGGCCGAGTAGGGGCGCGCAGGGGGGGCGGCCGAGCTGGGCGGCCACAGGGGCGGCCGAACCGGCGGGGCGCGGGCGCGGGCGGCGGCGGCCGAGCCGGCCTAAGGGCAGGGCGGCTGGGCTGGGGCGGCTGTAACGCCCCGAATTTTGCAGTTGAATTTTTTTTTTCTTTTCTTTACTCGCCAAATTCGGGCGTTACCTTTTCTTTTTCTTTTTCCCCTCGCTAGACCTTGACCTTTTCCAAAGCTAGCGGGACTCGGTTTGGAATTCCCATATAAAGAAAAACCCTAAATTGCTTTATGTTGTTTGATGCACCATGCCGAACTATGCATTCTTTGATTGCTTGAAAGTGCAAAATGCATTCATCTAGGAAGATCGGATTTCGAAAATGAGAGAAACATTTTCTTTCTTTTTTCTTTTCTTCTCTCTCCTCCCTTTTCTCTCTCCCCGCGCCGTGGGCCGTCCCCTGGCCGGCCCAGCCGCCCCCCAGCCGGGCCCAGCCGCCCCCCGCGCGCCCCCCTCTTGGGCCCAGCCGGCCCAACCGCCCCCACTCCCTTCCCCTTACCCCTCTCCCTCTCCCTCTCTTCTCCCATTCTCTTCCACCCTAGCCGCCGCCGCCCCCTGCCCTAGCCCCGCCCCTGCAGCTCGGCCGCCGCCCCCTGCAGCTCGGCCGCCCCTGCAGCTCGGCCCGCCCGTCCCGTCCCCCGGTGAGCCCTCCCCCTCTCCTCTCCCCTCCCCTCTCCCCTCCTCTCCCTCCCCAGCCCAACCGCCCAGCCGCCCTGGCCAGCTCGGCCGCCTCCATGGCCGGCTCGGCCGCCGCCGCCCCTGCGCGCCCCCGGCTCGGCCGCCCGGGCCGGCCCAGCCGCCCCAGCCCAGCTCGGTCGCCCTTGGCCGGCTCGGCCGCCACCGCCCCTGCCACCCGCGCCCCGCCGGTTCGACCGCCCCTGCGCCCGCCCGGTTCGGCCGCCCCTGCCCCCGCCTCGGCCGACCCAGCCGCCTCGGCTCGGCCGCCCCTGCGCGCCCAGCCCCCCGCCAGCTCGGCCGCCCGCCGCCGGCTTGGCCGCCCCCGCCCCTGCCCCTGGCCGGTTCAACCGCCCCCCCCCCTTTTTTATTTTATTTTATTTTATTTTACTTTCTGTTACTTATTTTATTTTAGGTAGGCTAATCATTGTTCATGTCAATGAAATGGAAACTTAATTTAGAATTCCATTACGCTAGTTAATTCATATAATCAATCGTTTATCCAGTTCAATGTTGATCAACTAAAAATGACTAGGTTTCCATTAGTGCATATAACTAAATTCTTTTTGTTAAGAACCAATTGTAACTAATCATTAGTGCATAAGCTTTAACCCCCCTGCGAGACCTTTCCCCGTTTCTTTCTAACCATAATAAATGCGATATCGAATGTCATACTTGATGCATATTCACTTTATTTGTTCCCTTGTATGGTGTACTGTTCTTTTGTATTAAATATGTGGATGTATGTATGTTTGCGCTCGCATAGAGAACGATCCGGTCGAAGAGCCGAGGAATTCGCAGGAGAAGCCCCTGAGCAGCAGTCGGTTGGTGGAGGCAAGTGTCCTTTGACCTATTGCTGTCCTATTCACTCTTTAATTCACCTCCCGCATTACACATTTATACTTAAGGATTGACTAGCTTTTGTTATCCATGTCCTTGCTTACCTATTTGGGTCGGATTATTACTGCTTAGTCTGATGCTATTGCTCAACTCTAATCAATGAACATGATGTGATTATCTATGATACGCTGTTTTCCCTTCTTATTTATGATTATATTTGTGACCTTCAAGGGGACTCGAGCGGTTTCTCGAGTGCCTCTCCGTAAGGACCTGTTCAATGGATGACCGCCCGGGAAAACTGCAACCATGAGGGTGGAATGGGACGCCCTTAGCTGAATAATTTGAGGAACCGGGGTGTAGATCACTTCGCCGTTGTGCCGTCAATGGGGCTCGGTGTATGCGGCTCGCTCTGCCAAGGTTGATTTGTCCCTTGGGGAGGAGTGCGGTACATTTAGGAAACCTAACGGGTGGCTACAGCCCCGGGGAATCTTTGTAAAAGCTTCGTAGTGAATCCCTAGCCCTTCACCTTGGGAGTGAATAAGGTCTTGCAAGCCCGGGCTAGAGAGGGAATCACGGCTTATGGGTAAAGTGCACAACCTCTGCAGAGTGTTATGAAACTGATATATCAGCCGTGCTCGCGGTTATGAGCGGCCAAGGGAGCTCCAGAGATTAGTGATACTTGATCAGAGACATTTTGGTACAGGTGGCAATGAGATTGATGGTTCTGATTATGATTATGGAGCTGGTAAGTGGTATTCTTTCCGTTTGGAAAGGATACATTGGGCTAATAACTTGGGTAAATGTTAAAACCTGGCTTTCTACTAGTAAGTAATAACCTGACCAACTAAAAGCAACTGCTTGACTTATCCCCACATAAAGCTAGTCCACTACAGCCAAACAGGATACTTGCTGAGTATGTTGATGTGTACTCACCCTTGCTCTACACACCAATCCCCCCCAGGTTGTCAGCATTGCAACCACTGCTCAGGAGAAGATGAAGCTGTGGAAGGAGACTTCCAGGAGTTCCAAGACTACGACGAGTTCTAGGCGTGGGTTTAGCGGCAACCCCAGTCGGGTGAAGGCCGCGTTATCTACGTTTCTTTTCCGCACTTTGATTTATTGTAAGGACTATATGGACGTCTCAGACGTATGATGTAATCGACTATTATTTCCCCTTAATACTATTTGAGCACTGTGTGATGATGTCCATGTTATGTAACTGCTGTGTACGTGAATAACTGATCCTGGCACGTACATGGTTCGCATTCGGTTTACCTTCTAAAAACCGGGTGTGACATAAGTGGTATCAAAGCCGTGCTGACTGTAGGACCGCTAACCTAGAGTAGAATGGTCGTTCTAAGGATTATAGACCTCTGTCTCTGCCTTGACTTTGATATCCCTTCAAAAGTTGGTCATACCGACCAAACCTATGTTCTACTATATATTATACCTTGCTGAAAATTATGTTTTATTCTGATCCTTCATTTATTTATGATTCATTACTTGCTGGTCATATTAATTATGTTCTCACCCTTTTGCTTGCGATGTCTTTTGTAGATGGCTCGTCTTAGACACTGCACGAAAGTCCGGCATCCCCTTACCCTCCCGCCTTGCTGAGCGTCCGCTTCGCCGTCCGTGGCCGGACAGTCCAGCCACTTGGAGAGACTGCACCACCGCCTGCATGAGGAGCAGGAGCGTCGACGACAGGAGCAGCAGGGCTCTTCCTTCTCGCTCCAGCAGGAGATAGAGTCTGTGAGGAGCTGCTCTCCTGTGCTTCCCTGGAGGCACCCCCTGCACCACCACTGGGCGCCCCAGCTTCTGGAGTAGCTGCTGGAGGAGACCCAGACGACGGAGATGGCGACGACAGCTTGAGCCACGACATCGACTTCTCTGCTGACCATGAGCCGGAAGGATGGGTTGCTCGACCCATCACTCGCGACGCTGCTCGCGGGTGTCACTTCCATGACGCGCTCGACACCCTGCTACGTCGGGCACTTGACCGGCGTACTTGGTCCATCGAGTATCGCTGTGTGGTCTACCAGCATAGTCGCGGGGTCTACCCGGACCGCTGGGAGGCGACCTGTTTGGTGCGCCGTCCGGAGAACAGTCTCCAGGGCGCGGAGGCTTGCTCAGAGCACTATTCTATCTCTGAGCGGGACTCAGCTGAGGTAGCCATGCAGGATGCTGCACGGCGTGCGCTTTCGCACTACTGCTCGGTTTTCGGTGGGATAGCTGACGGTCTCGACCTGAAGTATTACCCCCGCCGTCCATATGGCAGCACAGGAGGCATGATTGTTTCACCTGCTGGTGAGGACAATCCTAGGTTGAGCAGCACAGTCAACCTAGCCGCCTGTGCTAAACACGGAGCTGGACCATGCATTAGACGAGCTGAGTAGGGCTCGTGCTGAGATCGCCCTGCTGCGGGCTGAGTGCGTGGAACGTCGTCACCTGGATGATGGTTCCCCCGCTCCCGTTGGGACTCAGCACCCGTACCGCTCACCTCGGCGTGGACACCAGTCTTATGGCAATCCCGACTGCAAGACCAAGATAAATCTAGAACCATAGCTCGTTAGAGTTGGATCTTGTAATTAATACGAAATATATACATAGAAGCTTCAGTCTTAGCGTTAATCTCGGTCTTAGTTAGTCTTAGTTAGACAGGGTAGTTTGCTATATCCTGTGCATTTTTGTTATCATGATGAACTATGTTTGGTTTGGATCTTTGTAATGATTGTCACCAGAGTGTGGGTATCCCCTGCATTTTGGCTTACCCATTATGTTAATGGAGTTAGTTATATAGTTGGGAAACCCTTTATTCCACTTTCCTCTTTATCTGAGAAGCTGTGTGGTCTGTGTTGGAGATCAGTGAAGATGCTCATCTGTTCAGTGCTGTTGGAGAATTCTATACTCTTTTCTTATGCTGCAAGATTTGCCAGATCAGTTCTGATGTGTGGTTGCATTCTGCAGATGTCAGAGAACAGGCGCAGAGGAAGGCGTGCTCAGCAGGAGCGAGCCGCTCCGCAGGATGAGGTGCCCCAGCAGCAGCACCTGCCACCCCGCCCCGATGTCGATCGAGCAGATGTTTCTGATGCAGACTCAGGCAGTTCAGGCCATCGGTCAGACTCTGGCCGCCATTCAGCAGCAGCAGCAGCAGCAACAGCAGCAGGCTCCACCCCAGCCTTAGATGCCTCAGATGCCCAGAGACAAGCGTGCTGAATTCATGAGAGGTCATCCACCAACGTTCGCTCACTCTTCTGACCCCATGGATGCTGAAGATTGGCTGCACACTGTGGAGCAGGAGTTGCATACCGCTCAGTGTGATGACAGGGAGAAAGTCCTGTATGGTCCCCGTCTGTTGAGAGGAGCAGCTCAGTCATGGTGGGAGTCTTATCTCGCCACCCATGCCAACCCCGATGCCATCACCTGGGAAGAGTTCAGAGGTAGCTTTCGTCAGTACCATGTGCCCGCAGGTCTGATGACAGTGAAGAAGGAGGAGTTCTTGGCCCTCAAGCAAGGGTCATCGTCTGTCAGTGAGTACCGGGACAGGTTTCTGCAGTTGTCCCGCTATGCTCCTGAAGATGTCAACACCGATGCCAAGCGATAGTACCGTTTCTTGAGAGGCTTGGTTGACCCCCTGCAGTATCAGCTGATGATCACACCTTCCCGACATTCCAGCACCTGATTGACAGAGCGATCATGACAGAAAGGAAGCGTAAGGAGATGGAGGATCGTAAGCGCAAGATCAGTGGACCCCAGCCTGGAAGCAGCAGTCGTCCTCGTTTTTCAGGCAATCAACCTCAGCAGTTCAGGCAGAATCAGCGTCCACCTCAGCAGCATCAGCAGCGTCAGCAGTATCAGCAGTTCCAAAGGCAGTACCCTCAGCATCAGTACCAGAATCGTCAGAGCAATCAGTCAGGAGGAGGTCAGTTTTCCGAGGCAGAATCAGCAGGCACCTTGTCTTCCTGCCCCCGCAACTCAGCAGAGCAGTCAGGCAGCACTAGCTCAGGTTGGAAACAGAGCATGTTTCCACTGCGGAGAGCAAGGCCACTGGGTGATGCAATGTCCGAAGAAAGCAGCCCAGCAGCAGTCAGGCCCTAATGCCCCAGCAAAGCAGAATGTGTCTCAGCCTGGAGCAGGCAACCGCCCTCAGCAGCGCTATAATCATGGAAGACTGAACCACTTGGAGGCTGAAGCAGTTCAGGAGACCCCCGACATGATAGTAGGTATGTTCCCAGTCGACTCCCATATTGCAGAAGTGTTATTTGATACTGGAGCAACACGTTCTTTCATTACTGCATGGGTAGAAGCACATAATCTTCCAATTACTACCATGTCAACCCCCATTCAAATTGACTCAGCCGGTGGTAGAATTCGAGCTGATAGCATCTGTTTGAATGTAAGTGTGGAAATAAGGGGGATAGCATTTCCCGCTAACCTTATAGTAATGGGTACTCAGGGAATAGATGTCATCCTAGGGATGAATTGGCTAGATAAGTATCAGGCAGTTATCAGTTGTGATAAAAGGACAATCAAGTTGGTGTCCCCACTAGGAGAGGAAGTGGTGACCGAGTTAGTCCCGCCTGAGCCAAAGAAAGGAAGTTGTTATCAGATGGCTGTCGATAGCAGTGAAGCAGACCCAATTGAGAGTATCAAGGTGGTGTCCGAGTTCCCAGATGTGTTTCCAAAGGATTTACCGGGTATGCCACCAGAGCGGAAAGTTGAGTTTGCCATAGAGCTTCTTCCTAGAACCGCCCCCATCTTAAGAGAGCTTACAGAATATCTGGACCAGAGTTGGTTGAGCTTAAGAAGCAGATTGATGAGCTGTCAGAGAAAGGTTACATCCGGCCAAGCACCTCGCCTTGGGCCGCCCCTGTCCTGTTTGTGGAAAAGAAAGATGGCACCAAGAGGATGTGTATCGATTATCGAGCTTTGAATGAAGTCACGATCAAGAACAAGTATCCCTTGCCCAGAATAGAAGATCTGTTCGACCAGTTGAGAGGAGCCAGTGTGTTCTCCAAGATTGATCTGAGGTCAGGTTATCATCAGCTCAGGATCCGACCTTCGGACATTCTGAAGACGGCATTCATTACCAAGTATGGGTTATATGAGTTCACAGTGATGTCTTTTGGTTTGACCAATGCACCAGCGTTCTTTATGAACTTGATGAACAGTGTATTCATGGATTATCTCGATAAGTTTGTGGTGGTATTCATTGATGACATTCTGGTTTATTCTCAAAGCGAAGAAGAGCATGCAGATCATTTGAGGATGGTATTGCAGAGATTGCGAGAGCACCAGTTGTATGCAAAGTTGAGCAAGTGTGAGTTCTGGATCAGTGAAGTCCTGTTCTTGGGTCACATAATCAACAAAGAAGGATTGGCTGTGGATCCGAAGAAAGTGGCAGACATTCTGAACTGGAAAGCGCCAATAGATGCCCGAGGAATCAAGAGCTTCATTGGAATGGCCGGATATTATCGGCGATTCATTGAAGGGTTTTCGAAGATTGCGAAACCAATGACAGCGTTGCTAGGCAACAAAGTTGAGTTCAAGTGGACCCAGAAATGCCAAGAAGCCTTTGAAGCGCTGAAAGAGAAGTTGACAACAGCGCCTGTCTTAGTCTTGCCTGATGTGCACAGGCCCTTCTCTGTGTATTGTGATGCTTGTTACACAGGTTTGGGATGCGTGTTGATGCAAGAGGGAAGAGTTGTGGCTTACTCGTCCCGACAGCTGAAGGTTCATGAGAAGAATTACCCAATCCATGACCTAGAGTTGGCAGTAGTGGTTCACGCACTGAAGACATGGAGGCACTATCTGTATGGACAGAAATGCGATGTTTACACAGATCACAAGAGTCTGAAGTACATATTCACTCAGTCAGAATTGAACATGAGGCAGCGAAGTTGGTTAGAGCTGATCAAAGACTATGAGTTGGAGATCCATTACCATCCAGGCAAAGCAAACGTAGTGGCAGATGCTTTGAGCAGGAAGAGTCAAGTCAATCTGATCGTCGCTCGTCCGATGCCTTATGAGTTGGCCAAGGAGTTCGACAGGTTGAGTCTCGGATTTCTGAACAATTCGCGAGGAGTCACAGTTGAATTGGAACCTACCTTGGAGCGCGAAATCAAAGAAGCGCAGAAGAATGATGAGAAGATCAGTGAGATCCGGCGACTGATTCTAGATGGCAGAGGCAAAGATTTTCGAGAAGATGCAGAAGGCGTGATATGGTTCAAAGACCGTTTGTGTGTTCCCAATGTCCAATCCATTCGGGAGTTGATTCTCAAGGAAGCTCATGAGATAGCCTATTCGATTCACCCTGGCAGTGAGAAGATGTATCAGGATCTGAAGAAGAAATTCTGGTGGTACGGAATGAAGAGGGAGATCGCAGAGCACGTGGCTATGTGCGATAGTTGCCGAAGAATTAAGGCAGAGCACCAGAGACCAGCTGGATTGTTACAACCGTTGCAGATCCCTCAGTGGAAATGGGATGAAATCGGTATGGATTTCATAGTCGGATTGCCTCGCACTCGAGCCGGCTACGATTCCATTTGGGTAGTGGTGGACCGTTTGACCAAGTTAGCCCACTTCATACCTGTCAAGACCAACTACAGCAGTGCAGTATTGGCAGAACTGTATATGTCTCGGATCGTTTGTCTTCATGGTGTGCCAAAGAAGATAGTGTCAGATAGAGGAACGCAGTTCACCTCTCATTTCTGGCAGCAGTTGCATGAAGCTTTGGGCACACATCTGAATTTCAGTTCAGCTTATCATCCGCAGACAGATGGCCAGACTGAAAGGACCAATCAAATTCTCGAAGACATGTTGAGAGCCTGTGCGTTGCAAGATCAGTCCGGATGGGATAAGCGATTGCCCTATGCAGAGTTTTCCTATAACAACAGTTACCAGGCAGTTTGAAGATGTCACCGTTTCAAGCGCTCTATGGAAGGAGTTGTAGAACTCCGTTGCAATGGGATCAGCCTGGAGAAAAGCAGGTGTTTGGGCCAGACATTCTGCTTGAAGCTGAAGAGAACATCAAGATGGTCCGAGAGAATCTGAAGATAGCGCAATCAAGGCAGCGAAGCTATGCAGACACAAGAAGAAGAGAGATGAGTTTTGAAGTTGGAGACTTTGTCTATCTGAAAGTGTCACCGATCAGAGGAGTCAGAAGGTTCGGAATCAAAGGCAAGCTAGCACCCCGCTACATTAGTCCGTACCAAATCCTCTCAAAGCGTGGAGAAGTGGCCTATCAGCTCAGTCTGCCAGAGAATTTGTCAGCTGTGCATGATGTCTTTCATGTGTCTCAGTTGAAGAAGTGCTTGCGTGTGCCAGAAGAGCAGTTGCCAGTGGAAGGTCTTGAAGTCCAAGAGGACTTGACCTACACAGAGAAGCCAGCGCAAATCCTTGAGATTGCAGATAGAGTCACCCGAAGGAAGACCATCAGAATGTGCAAAGTCAGATGGAATCACCACTCTGAGGAAGAAGCAACCTGGGAGCGTGAAGATGATTTGATGGCCAAGTACCCAGAGCTCTTTGCTAGCCAACCCTGAATCTCGAGGGCGAGATTCTTTTAAGGGGGATAGGTTTGTAACGCCCCGAATTTTGCAGTTGAATTTTTTTTCTTTTCTTTACTCGCCAAATTCGGGCGTTACCTTTTCTTTTTTTTTCCCCTCGCTAGACCTTGACCTTTTCCAAAGCTAGCGGGACTCGGTTTGGAATTCCCGTATAAAGAAAAACCCTAAATTGCTTTATGTTGTTTGATGCACCATGCCGAACTATGCATTCTTTGATTGCTTGAAAGTGCAAATGCATTCATCTAGGAAGATCGGATTTCGAAAATGAGAGAAACCTTTTCTTTCTTTTTTCTTTTTTTTCTCTCTCTCCTCCCTTTTCTCTCTCCCGCGCCGTGGGCCGTCCCTGGCCGGCCCCGCCCGCCCAGCCGCCCCGCGCCCCTCTTGGGCCCAGCCGGCCCAACCGCCCCCACTCCCTTCCCCTTACCCCTCCCTCTCCCTCTCTTTCTCCCATTCTCTTCCACCCTAGCCCGCCGCCGCCCCCTGCCCTAGCCGCCCCTGCAGCTCGGCCGCCCCTGCAGCTCGGCCGCCCGTCCCGTCCCCGGTGAGCCCTCCCCCTCTCCTCTCCCCTCCCCTCCCCTCCTCTCCCTCCCCAGCCCAACCGCCCAGCCGCCATGGCCAGCTCGGCCGCCGCCGCCCCTGCGCGCCCCCGGCTCGGCCGCCCTGGCCGGCCCAGCCGCCCAGCCCAGCTCGGCCGCCCTTGGCCGGCTCGGCCGCCCCTGCCCGCGCCCCGCGGTTCGGCCGCCCCTGCGCCCGCCCGGTTCGGCCGCCCCTACCCCGCCTCGGCCGGCCCAGCCGCCTCGGCTCGGCCGCCCCTGCGCGCCCGCCCCCCGCCAGCTCGGCCGCCCGCCGCCGGCTTGGCCGCCCCCGCCCCTGCCCTGGCCGGTTCAACCGCCCCCCCCTTTTTTATTTTATTTATTTTATTTTACTTTCTGTTACTTATTTATTTTAGGTAGGCTAATCATTGTTCATGTCAATGAAATGGAAACTTAATTTAGAATTCCATTACGCTAGTTAATCATATCAATCGTTTATCCAGTTCAATGTTGATCAACTAAAAATGACTAGGTTTCCATTAGTGCATATAACTAAATTCTTTTGTTAAGAACCAATTGTAACTAATCATTAGTGCATAAGCTTTAACCCCCCCTGCGAGACCTTTCCCCGTTTCTTTCTAACCATAACAAATGCGATATCGAACGTCATACTTGATGCATATTCACTTTATTTGTTCCCTTGTATGGTGTACTGTTCTTTTGTATTAAATATGTGGATGTATGTATGTTTGCGCTCGCATAGAGAACGATCCGGTCGAAGAGCCCGATGAATTCGCAGGAGAAGCCCCTGAGCAGCAATCGGTTGGTGGAGGCAAGTGTCCTTTGACCTATTGCTGTCCTATTCATTCTTTAATTCACCTCCCGCATTACACATTTATACTTAAGGATTGACTAGCTTTTGTTATCCATGTCCTTGCTTACCTATTTGGGTCGGATTATTACTGCTTAGTCTGATGCTATTGCTCAACTCTAATCAATGAACATGATGTGATTATCTATGATACGCTGTTTTCCCTTCTTATTTATGATTATATTTGTGACCTTCAAGGGGACTCGAGCAGTTTCTCGAGTGCCTCTCCGTAAGGACCTGTTCAATGGATGACCCCCCGGGAAAACAGTGCAACCATGAGGGTGGAATGGGACGCCCTTAGCTGAATAATTTGAGGAACCGGGGTGTAGATCACTTCGCCGTTGTGCCGTCAATGGGGCTCGGTGTATGCGGCTCGCTCTGCCAAGGTTGATTTGTCCCTTAGGGAGGAGTGCGGTACATTTAGGAAACCTAACGGGTGGCTACAGCCGAGGAATCTTTGTAAAAGCTTCGTAGTGAATCCCTAGCCATTCACCTTGGGAGTGAATAAGGGTCTTGCAAGCCCGGGCTAGAGAGGGAATCACGGCTTATGGGTAAAGTGCACAACCTCTGCAGAGTGTTATGAAACTGATATATCAGCCGTGCTCGCGGTTATGAGCGGCCAAGGGAGCTCCAGAGATTAGTGATACTTGATCAGAGACATTTTGGTATAGGTGGCAATGAGATTGATGGTTCTGATTATGATTATGGAGCTGGTAAGTGGTATTCTTTCCGTTTGGAAAGGATACATTGGGCAAACAACTTGGGTAAATGTTAAAACCTGGCTTTCTACTAGTAAGTAATAACCTGACCAACTAAAAGCAACTGCTTGACTTATCCCCACATAAAGCTAGTCCACTACAGCCAAACAGGATACTTGCTGAGTATGTTGATGTGTACTCACCCTTGCTCTACACACCAATCCCCCCCAGGTTGTCAGCATTGCAACCACTGCTCAGGAGAAGATGAAGCTGTGGAAGGAGACTTCCAGGAGTTCCAAGACTACGACGAGTTCTAGGCGTGGGTTAGCGGCAACCCCCAGTCGGCTGCCTGTGAAGGCCGCGTTATCTACGTTTCTTTTCCGCACTTTGATTTATTGTAAGGACTATATGGACGTGTCAGACGTATGATGTAATCGACTATTATTTCCCCTTTTAATACTATTTGAGCACTGTGTGATGATGTCCATGGTATGTAACTGCTGTGTACGTGAATAACTGATCCTGGCACGTACATGGTTCGCATTTGGTTTACCTTCTAAAAACCGGGTGTGACATAAGTGGTATCAAAGCTAACCACCGGGCGTTACACCGAATCACCCGCGAGTCAATGGAGGGAAGACTCAAGCCGGGGTATGGAGTGGCACCGCACCGGGCCCTATTCGTCGGTTCGCCAATGGCGGCAGGTCGCGCCTAGGTGGGTAGGCGCCCCAATCAGCCGCGAGCAGAAGGCTAAGGTCGAGGGGAGAGCGGGGTCAACACGGTATTTATCCCCCGAACGAGGTGGGCGAGGTAGTTGAGGGCTAGTTGGAGCTCTGGAGGGATTCACGGCGATGGCCTTGGGTTGTTGCGCACGGAAGAGAGAAGATCTACAGGG